>VZRO01003393.1:968647-1180091 GCA_013397915.1 Daphoenositta chrysoptera | reverse complement strand
AGGATCCCAGATTTTTAATTTTTTTGCTACCGAATTTTAATTAATTAATTTTAATTAATTTCTTAATTAATAAATACTTTATTTTTATATAAAAATAGAAGCTGTCTTCTGTTTTTGACAATCACCACCAGCTATTAAAATGGTTATCGGAAGTATTGCTGTTCTTCCTGTTGTTTTACCAATTTGGTGTCAGAGACTGAAAATATTTCATGCCTAAAACATTGATATAAAATTTTAAAGAAGCTACAACCACAGAAACCTCCTTGAAGAACTTGGGACTGTGTTGCAGTCCGCTTTTAGCGTCAGGACTGTATGTCAAACTACTGAGATTAGATACAGGGGAAAACCCATTCTTTCATCAGCCTCAGGCCCGGGGAGAAACAAACAAGTAAACAAAGAACAGAACGTGAGGCAAACCCAGCGGCCGTGCTGAGGATCTTCCCTGGCTGAGTTTGGGGTGGGGGAGACCACAGCCCACAGCAGCCAGGTTTACACAGACTGCCCCCTGAAATGAGGAGGGGGAAGGAGGAGGTTTTGGGTGTAACCTCTGCTCAGGGGCAGTGAACACCCATCCTCCCTTTTACACAAAGTGGCCCAGCTGTGGAACCCCAGCCCCATCCACGGGACTCTCAGGAGAGGCTTTGCACCCCAGGACTGCCCACGATGCAACAGGCCTAGAGCCGGCTGTGAGGGACTGCCCCCCTCCCCCGGGACATGCCCGGATATTCCTCCTTAGCCAGGGCGTATATAAACCCACCAGATTCCATGCTTTCCAGGGGGACCTTCACCACCAAGAAGACCAGCTGTAGAGGATCAAAGGAATGTCGCTGGGATTCACGGAGTGGTGATATTTTCCTTATTCGGTCCCTGCCACTCTCTTTCCATCCCCCCACCTATTTTACTTCTTTCTTTCTTTCCTTCTTTCTCTCTTTCCTCCTTTCTTTCTCTCTCTCTCTCATATTTACCATCAAAAAACCCCTTACTATTGACTTGCATATGGTCTTGCTTGCACCTTAATTCAGGCAGTGGAATTTCCAAAAACCTTAATAATAATTGGATAATAACAGCTGGAAAAATGCATGTAAAAATAAATTCATTAAAACACTTACGCATTGGAATTTATGTCCATTTTTCAAGAGGTCAAGAGAAGCTTTGAATAGAACTGCTAAACTGACATAGCATTTCAGCCATCTGAATTTAAATTGTAAAACGCTGTTCTTTTCTTGCCACTATAGCTTCCTTTTGTGAGCATGCACCCAGCTGTTGAGTTTTGCTTATTCATTTGGAAACTGATACAGATCAAAAATATCTATACTCCCTCAGCTTGCCTGTTTATATGAAGTTTTAACATGTTGGTGGGGAGCAAGAATATTTCACTTCCCTTATGGCCCTGTATCTAATATTCAGAGAAAATTGTTGTGGACACTGAACTGTATTGAGGCTAGAACCATAAAGAGAGTATTTTTCCAGGGAATCTATCATACCCATATTTTGGGCACCTAGTGTCCTTTTTATAAAACTAACTGTATCAAGGGTGTGTTTTCTAAAATAGCAGTTGATTCATCACTTCATCTAGTGTGAAGGTCTTCTAGGGGTCTTCCAGACCAATGTGTGATCGTTTAAGTGTTTTTCATCCTGAAGGGTGCTAAAAAGGCACATCCTCTGGTTTGAGAAGACAAAGTATGTTTGTTGATGGGACAGTATATTCCAGTGCCTGCAAATATTCTAAAAGTATGTTTACAGTGGAGTGCATAGTGGACTCAGATAACAGAGAGCCTTGCTATGCTACCTCATTCTTCTGGATTGCCATTCTACAGGTTATGCCAGAACTTAATTTTAGTCATGTAGATTTTCTGCTATGAAACATGAACTTTGGTAATTAAAGGAATGATTGTACAATGTCAGCATAACAGGCCTTCTGGATAGGAAGAAAATTGGTAGATGCCATATATCTTGACTTCTGTAAACCTCTGAACCCTTATGTGCAAGCTGAAGAAACATGGACTAGATTAAAAAAAAAAAGTTAAGTGAGTGCATTACTCATTGGAGAGATGTATATTAAAAGAGTAGGTGTCACTAATTCCTGATCAAATTAGAGGGATGGTTTGAGCAGGTGTTTACAAGAATTATCCTGAATGCTATGCAGTGCTTCCATTTGTGATTTTCAAGACAGGATGGAGAACACACTTATTAAGTTCACAGAGAGCACCAGCTGGGCAATATATGTATGACAAAACAGGATTAGAACTACAACGATGTTGATAAGTTGGACAAATAGCCTGGAAAAATAGAATGTAATTCAATAAGCTAAAAAACTGCAATGCTCTGCCTTTTTGCACAGATAGTAAACCACACATAAGCTGGAGGGTAATTCAGCAATTCTGCAGAAAGGAACTCAGGTTTAAAATGAGTCACCAATAGAAATACCATTGGCTGCAAAACAGAGACAGATACATGTGTATTTACTCTCTAAGTGTCTCTTGTGGTATAACAGCAAGATTTCTGAGTGAGGTTATGTCTTCAGTATGTGTTCTGCAGCCAGCTTGGTTGATGGAGAATGAGAAAGATGTAGATTAGCTGGAGGCAGACCAAAAGACAGCAGTGAGAATGATAAAGATTAAGAGGGGACATTTGGGGAAAACTGAGGGTGTTGGATATTTTTGGTCCAAAGACTGGAAGTTTAAATAACAGAAAGCTTAGATGAGGAAGGAAATTAACTCTTCCCTTTGTCTGCCTGTTGAATAAGAACAAATTATCTCAAATATGGCAATGCAAATACAAGTTGAACATAAGGAAGATTTTTCCAGGAAGAAGAAAAATTAGGTTCTGGGTCAGAGAGTCTGGGAGAGCACTTGAAATCCCACCTGAGAAATCCCTAAAAGATTTTTGGACAAAAGTCTATCAGAAATGGCATAAGAATAATTTATCCAGTGTCAGAGTGGAGAAATGACTGGATGACTCTGTTAGTTATTTTATGGTTTTATTTCATCTAATTCCAAATTTGTCTTCATTTTTGACAATGTATGTATTCCTTTGGTTGAGATAGTCTAGTCCTACACTTGACTTTTAGTTTTTCTGTGCTTAAGACACAATGATTAATCACTCTTTCTGACAAACTGTGAACCAAAACAAAAGAATTATCTCACTTGACATGTGCCTGACATATCACAGGATCATGTTATCCAATTGTGTTCCCTGATAAATTATAAAACCATATGAAAAATTGCATTTACTTTTGATAAATTTTCCCTTTTGGCCATTTAACCTGTACTCTGCCATCAGTCTCCTGCTCCCCCAGGGACATTCCTCTCATGCCAACAAGTTCAGTTACCAAAACGTATCTGCATCTGGCAAGGACCCTACAGAGAAGAGAACTCTCATTATGGAAATATATCCTCTGTCCCTTCTTCTCTCCTGAGGACAACAGGTAGCAACAGGTATCTCAAGTAGAGGGATACAGGATACTCATTCATTCCCAATCGCCATTAACATGTTCACTCCGACGGCTGGTGATTATGCTGCTATATCTCTACTCATGCCAGGGGTCAACCTGGCTTTGAAAAAGCATGCAGAGAATTCTTTCTAGTTGTGTAATGTCCTAAACTATTACATTTGAAAAACATTTTCAATAAATTAGGATGAAAACCAAATATATATATATATATATGCAATCAAAGGAGAGGCTTCTATTGATTTCAGCAGGGTTGAATCAGATCCCTTACAGAAAACATGCAGAGGTTAACATACTGGTTATGAAGTTTTCTTCCCTTGTAATTAGTTCATTTGGTCTTGTATTAAAAAAAGAATCTAGAGAAATATATACAAATAAACAATGCAAGGATATTTTAAGAATACTGCTTATGTCTTCTTTTACTTCTCTTTGAAATATCTGCCATATACCAAGTAATGAATAACTCAGGCAACCCAATCTCCCAGTGATAAAACCCATACAGAGACTCCACTATTTCATTGTCTCTTTTTCTCTGCTGAATGTTATTTAATGTGAATTTTCTGCTGGGAAAGCACAAGTAGCCTAGATAAAATGGAAGTATTGCAAACTTGCCTGAGAGTCAAACTGAATTTTTGCCTCCTTCTGAATATAATAGTTATATCAGTGATCAGTGACATTTCTGCTTTGCATTTTATACATCATTCATTTCTCTATTTCCCAAATCCATTTCTGTAGTCTGACGTACCTGTAAAATACCAATATTCTATGGAACACTGCCCAATGCTACTGTATGCCTGCAATTTCTTTCCTGATACTCACACGCAGACACAAAATCATATAATGCTGAAAAAGTATGAATACCTGTGATTTTAATTTAAGCATTTAAAAAGTTCTCTGCTGCCTAATAAAATTATCTCAGTCAGCAGTGTTAGTAGTTTGCATTGTACACTGCCAAAGCAGAGCAGTGAAGTGCAAGCTTTGACTTCATCTAGCAAGGATCATTTAATTAGGAGTCAAAAGGAGTCTGCCTGAAGAGGTCTCTGTAAGAAATCCACTTTGACAAAACTGGAGTGTGTCTGGGGTTTTTCACCTTGTTTGTTTCTGCTCATTGCCTTGCTTCTACTGATTAATGTGGAGTTCCTCAAAGCCTAAAAGGTATATGCTGACAGGTAGACTTTTTTTCCTATAGCCCT
The DNA here is from genome assembly GCA_013397915.1 of Daphoenositta chrysoptera. Lineage (NCBI taxonomy): Eukaryota > Metazoa > Chordata > Aves > Passeriformes > Daphoenositta > Daphoenositta chrysoptera. The sequence goes on along the minus strand of VZRO01003393.1, from coordinate 1,175,447 downwards.
GAACTTTGTTTGAGACTTTCTTGCTGAACTAGAAAGTTAAGCAGGCATTGAACTTCTGCATGCCCTGTTTTTTCAGACAGATGAGAGATATTATATTATTCTAATATTTTTTGTAGGTGTACCTGAATCACAGACTGGATGTGGGCCATCATGAGTTGCAGGGAAGTGATAAAAAGCTTTTGCTTCAGCAAGAAGTACCAGACAAAAGTTTGTTTTCAAAAATTTTAGAGCAGTGTACAGGTTTAGTTCACATTCAGGTGGAGCAAACAGGCAAAATTCAATGAAAATCTTGCCTTTTACTTCTGACTAAGGGATGCAAACAGCACGTTACCACAAAAAGCCAAAGCACATAGGTAATTTTTGAGTTAATATCCATCTTGCAAATCCAGCTCAAGACTTGTGTATTTTATGTATTCTGAAGAGGATCCAACTTCAACCATTACTGGTGGGTGACATACTTGCACTCTTCCCTTTGACTAAATTTGCCAAGATTGCTGGGGAAGATGTGCTCGGCCTTCCTTGCTCAGGAAAGCGAGCACTCTGCAGTCTGCCTATTAACGCAGAGTAAAACAAAATCCCCCAGAGCAGAAGCTGGCTCACAGACATGTACATGATCATCCCTCCAGGCTGATAACCACAGACAGGCAGCAGTGTAAGAGTGAACGTGCCATGTATGCAGGGGTTATGCAATGCACATCCGCACCGTCCAGTTCGCATTAGCATCAGCGCGAGCATCTTATCAGGCTGGGCTGCTGCACAAATGAATGCTGCCAGGCTGCTGGAATTATCTGCACAGTCAGATACTCATTTTTAGCTTTTTCATCATGGCTGAAGACAGCTCCACTTGATCTCAGCAAAGTTATTTTAAAATCTGAGAGTTTGCCAATGTTTCTTTTTAAAGGATCACATCTAGTGTGACTCATTACTCCTGGATTTCATTTGTCAGAGCAGCCAAGTAGTCTAGCTTTTACATTCCCAATGGCCATTATCTCTGTTTGCTAACAGCTAAATGGCTGATGCATGAATACACATTATTCCTGTGTTTTCTTGCAGAGAGAGATCTTTTGCTGGAAAAAAAACATTAAAACAAGACACTAGAAGAATATGATAATCCACAGATTTTAGAGAAAAAATGGTTATTGATTGGAAATATGTATATAAGGGATATTTTACTGACTACTAGCTCTAGGGAGTTTATTAATTGGATTTCTTTACTTTTGGATTATATAATGGATGTGTTGAAACAGAGTCTTACGCTATTGACACTATATGTTAAATAATAATTTCTAGCAGCAATCAATATGTTAATTCCAAATACAGCAGTTGGTTCCACAGTATGATCTTTATTCTTCAAACTACTACCAGAGCCTGCCTAAAAGTAAGTATGTGATGAACCTATATATGTTCAGCCATCCATTTAAGCCAGTGAAGTTGGTTCCACTGGCCACGGAGTAAACCTGATTTTAGACAAACACTTCAGTGAGTTAGGGTCTGAATCATTGTAAAATTGAGCTGAAGAAACCATTTGATTAGCTAATGTGGAGCCTGAACCATGTAATTATAAGATCACACACAGCCGGGGTGGAATTCATTAGCCAACATTAGAGTTACCTTTAGATAAGCACAAAGAGTAAAATAATTGTTGCTCCATTAAATAGATGTACTACAGTTTGTGCATTTCACGTCTGCTATATGGTGCTGCAGATGCTTTCTGATTAGCAGTGAAACATGATGATGATGATGATCTACTATTGCTCAAAACAATTTCAAGTGATAATTAGCTCAGTAGAGAAAATTCCTACCACTGCTTCAGGAGGTCAAAGCAAATGTGATCCAAAATCTTTCAAGCCATTGAAATTTCACATTTATAAAAAGACCTCCTCTAAACTGTTCCATCATAACACTAGCATTCACAGTAAAAAAGATATAAACATTAAAACTGTTACTGTGACCTTTACACTGTTAATGATTTGGCTTATTTAATAAGCAGTGTACCTAGAGTAACCAGTGTGTTGAAGTACCTTGCTAGTAGTTGTAGATCTATTCATGTGAATGATGCTGGGCCAATTTTGAGTTGGTAGATGTGATATAGCAAGATTTCACTCTAAAAACAAATGGGAACATGTTATAAGGTATGGAAATCCAGACAGTGCTGAGACAAAGCAATTGCACATGAATGTGTGACTACATCTGCAGCACAGCTGTTGAGTGGGGATTGCAATGAACCAGGCAAGCAGAAATTCCATTGTAGTATGGCAATGAGTTACGGTAATACTGTTACCATAAATGTGCATGGTCCAGTCACACAAAGACGTCATTTAATCTTTGAAAATGTGACATTTTAAAATATAATATGAATGTATTACTTGGAAGGAAAGGCAAATAAAAGACAAGCAATATTAAATGGTTTGTTAAATAGATAACATCTGCTTGTGATGACTATTAATTGTTGTCATCAAAGATTTTTTGTCATTTGAAAAGATTTCTTGAGCTAGACCTGTGATAATTGTATTTTTAAAAAGAACACTCCCGTGTACTCTGTGCAATTAAACTATTTCTCTGCTGTTGCAAATGAGTGTTTTAAGGTCGCTTAAAGAGTCGTCAGCAAAAGCAGGTTTAATAAAAAAGCAAAAGCACGACAAAGTTCAGTGGCAAGGTTCTCTCTACCACTCACTAGATGGTTAAAGCACATGGAGAAAAAGCCAGATAATATCTAAAATCAACGCATCTAAAACCAAAATCAACACAAAAATTACATTCGTGGAGGCTGGGGATGTGGTGGGAAAAGAGTAAGGATAGGAAAGCTTAAGGATAAAAATGAATAAGGAAGATCCTCCTGTTGAGTCACAAGGCTAAACTGAGCCCCAGAATTGACCAACAGTTTAAGCCTAAAGGTCTAAAAGGACTTGAACTTAACAGCACTTAATTGATGGCTCAAGTTAAATAATTTAATAAAAGCTTCATGTAGATTTTACTATAGCACAACAGTAAGTCACTTAAAGGCCTAACTTAAAAATGTAAAGTACTTAAGAATCCTATCAACATTCCATTTGCTAGGGCAACTTCACTCTTGCATGCACACAGACGTAGAGTATATACAGACGTAAAGGTATACCCGTAAATAATTCCCCTTGAATTAAGAGGAGTACTCATATCAGATGCCTTTGCATCTTCTAAATGGCTGTAGGGTCAGGCCTCGAAGAGTGAGGGATATCAGCCCAGGATCCACCGTGCTTGTTTGGCAGTGATTCTCCCAGTATTCCAAACCTGAGAGTTCGCTGGCTCTGAGAGATGTCCCGCTCAGAGGCAGATTGCTGCTCACCACCCACTGTGGTCCAGGAAAGCTCAAAGTGTCTCACATAGGACCACTGTTTGTAGGGTCGCAAGAGGGTTGGCTTTAGTCATGATAATTTTTCATCCTGGCCACAATTCGGGTTGTTAACTTTCTTAGAAAGTTTGGTAACAAAAATGTTACTCCACTTGGGTTGTTATTCAGGCAAGACATATAAGTTTCCAAGGCTGTTCATTAAAAACAGGAGCTTGTTAACAAAAGTTCATGGAAGCAGACAGTGTTTCTGATAAGCTCAAGAAGAGCTTAGCCCAGGTGCTGTCCGTCAAGGCTGAGGCCTAATGAGCATTTCTCAGATCACAGTGCAGCCTGAGGGAGCGGGGGAGGGGGGAATGCATCACCACATCTGCTCATTGTATAAACTAACATGTAATTAGAACATTAAGGCTTGGAATAATTCAAACAACAGTTACAGGTCCCTTCCAACTCGAGACATTCTATCATTCTGTGATTCTGTGATTCTGTGATTCTATGAACAGTTCTAGGTCAAAAGACTTTCTGTGTGGTTTGGGAGTCAGCAGAATTTATGCATTTCAAATGCCAAAAAAAGGTCATATGTGTATCGACATGCTGGCATATCCATAACACTGAGCGAGCACTTTTCAGAGGATCCACGAGCATGGCATTTTCTGACCTCTCTTACATCCAAGCACGCTGGTAAATGTCTGGACTTCAGACATCACCTGTCTTCTTAAGGTGTATTGCAAACAGTTATTTAAACAGACTGTATCTGGCCTTGAGAGGGGCCTGTCTGTGGCCCTGAGCACACATGTTTGTCTTGATATGGCTCCAGCCTGGCTGTGACTGTGTTACATATCTGGGTACCATTTTACATTGGGTACTCATAATAAGGAGGAGTAGAGAATTAAACCCCCTTTAATCCCCCAGTAAATCCCTGCATTGTGTACTTGTTCTCACCAAGATCAGTTCTCCCCACAAATGGCTTGATGTGGTATTTCAGCATGTAATTTAGAGAGAAGGCAGCTGATAAATTAATTTCTGATACATCAGCTATGCATTACAGGAGAAAGTCCAAGCTGATGGAGGCGCAGTGTGGCTTGTGGGCAGCATGGCACGCATTCAGGGGCTGTGAATCCTCTGCCTGGCCACAGCGCATTTTTTTCTGCTGAGTGACCTTGAACACATAATTTGTCCTGTTACAATATGAATAAGATGATTCAGACTTCAATTTAAAACACTTCAAAATGTATGCTTGAAAAGCTCTATATGAGTACCAGCTATTATTGAAAGCAGTGCTAGGATCTGCACCAGGTCCCCTCTGTTTCTGCATCTATTGTTCCTTATCTTCCTCTCTCCTTTTGTCTTCACTCCTTTGCCTCCCACAAACCCCTTCCCATAATCAACCTTCATGAGACTGCACTCGAAATAGACCCCTTCAGCAGCCTGAAATAACTACTTCAGTTCAAGGCAAGTAAAGAGACAGAGAACAAGTCAGTAAACAAGCTGATGATTTTCCCCAGTAATCCAAAGCAATTACATAAACTTACATATGATCCTTGTGCTCCCATTCCTCTTGTGGTCCTTCCTTTTACCCTCTTTGTTGTTTTGCTGTTATTCTTACTTGACATGCTACACCTGCTCGAGTCCAAATGGCCTTAAAGGCAAGGGCTGCACCTTTTTCTCTTTACTGTGCCTTACATACAAATGTAGGAATGAACATTACATTCGAAACATTTTCAGAACACTTTGATGATTTACTCTTCTGCATCTTTGTAAACACTTTGTTTTCTCCCCTGCAGCAAATCAACCACCTCTTTTGGATCTTTTGTCACTGATTCTTTCTGTGTGTTGCAGTTTTCTCTGCCGCAGAGCTGTGATGAGTTCTTTTGAAAGCATTTGCTTCACACTCATTTATTTCTTGCAGAGTCATATCACCGCAGGGCTTAATTCTCACTGCCTTTTGCAAACAGTTGCTCCCACTACTTGGGGCTACTGCTGATTTCTTCCTGCTTTCTCTCTCTCTCTGAGGAGTGTGGGTTTACCCTTGAGAACTGTAGCTGATTTCTGAAGTAACTAAAAGTTGTAACTGCAACTGCATGAGAAGGATCAAGGGGCTGTGTTGCACCATGGCCAGTCTCTGACAGGCACAGCCAAACTCCTAAGGAAGACAACCACAGGGTGCCACCTCCCTAGGACACCCCTGAAGGTCAGAACTTTCTGACTAGGGTTTTTTGTAGTGGTATAATGATGTTTTCTCTCCCTCCTCTACTCCTGGACTCATTAATATACTATCAGTATATGTTATATTTCTAATATACTGGGGACAGGGAAGGAACGTTATTTGCCATTAACCTCAGAACAAACACTTTCAAAGTAGTATCCAGAAAGACTCCTGCAGTTCAAGAGATCATATTTTTAAATAGCATCGTTTGCATGTAAATCTATTGTTAGAATAATAGCATGTTTTGGTTTGGAAGGGACCTTGAACATTTAGTTCCAATCCCCCTGCCATGGGCAGGGACACCGTTTGCTAGACCAGTTTACTCAAAGCCCCATTCAGCTGTCCTTGAATGCTTACAGGAATGGAGCATCCACAGCGTCTCTGGGCAGCCTGTGCCAGTATCTCACCACCCTCACAGTAAAGAATTTATTCCTAATATCTAATCTGAATCTACTATCCTTCATTTTAAAACCATTACCCCTCATCCTATCACTATGGTTTCTGATAGAATGCCTCCATATCTTTTCTGGAGGCCCCCTTTAAGTACTGGAAGACTGCTATAAGTAAATTGTTCCTCTTCATGGAAATCTTTAGTAAAAGGCCAGAGATTTATAGAACTTGAAGAGAAACCAGAGTTCACTTACTCCATCACTTCTGGATTGCTCTTAGTGATACTGGGGCAGATTTGAATCCTTTAGACTGAAGCGTTAAATACACAGATTCTGGTATAAATAGTAATAGAAAAGACCATGTAAATATTTTTGTATTATATTTATATAAAGATAATGAAGAGTAGAAGCTTCACTACATCATCTAGCCAGAATGCACTAGGTAGTAAACCTATACAGTTCACTTATTCCACGCTCTCATTTGATCCTCATAAGGTACTCTTTCACATTTTCCTTCCTTTCTCAGTATTTTGTTTTGAGTCTTAGTTTCCAATGCAAACAAAAGTTCAAAGTAAAATTCAGTCCAAAATGTCAGGCCTATTTCAGGACCTCTATGGGAAGACTTAGCTGGTTCTTCTGGCTCATTTTTGAGTCTTCAGGAAATCTGCCATTGGATATTTGTCTACAGAAAAGGACAGAAAGAAGAGAGAGGACATTGCAAATTTGTCAATATATAAAAGATTAAAACAAAAAAGACATTAACTGTTTCCTCTCCTTAACCATGTATGGCCATTAGCTTAATTGTGCTAAAAAGTAGATTAGACAGTAGGAAAAGATCTAGCTATAAGTGGAGGGAAAACTGGAATAAACTACCAAGGAAACTGTTGAAATATATTCTTGTCAAATTTCTATGAAACGGAAATATCTGTCAGAGATGATTTAGATACATTTACTCTACCTCACTGCAAAGCAATAAACTGGACACTAGGAGGTTCCCCCTCTGCTCTTCCATGCCTTCAAACAGATTGGCATTGAAGACACTTCATCACCAGGCCATAGCTCCCAACAGCATTGTATATGCCTCTAATTGGTTCAGCTATTCCCAAAAAACACTTCTGCCCATATTTTTAAAGAGGCAGGTTTCAGAAATCTGTCAGTGAAATAAAGCCTGAAAGAGAGCATTCCATCTGGGGTAACCCTTTTTTGCCGTATGTCAGTCCCTGTGAAATGTTTTATGTATGTATTCTTTGGAAATCATCTAGCAGAGACAGCTGTGTATGCTGCCCACCTGCTCAAGCCTACAATCTAGTGTTATTTCAATTAGATTTGATTGCAGGAAAAGTTTATGAAACAGCTATCAATGATTTCATGCCATCTGGCTTCCGCTTTTCTTCTGTTTAGAGACCCTGTGTTTACATTGATTGGCCTTCTATATATACAAGCATGATTGAGTTTTATTATTCTTTTTATTTGTCTGATAGCAGTGTGCTTGGTGTCTTGAAGTGTGCTGTACAAACTTAAAATGGAAGAGAACCTGTAAAGATTTCATGTCATGAAGTTTGGATCAGACACACATCAGACTTCAGTTGAGAACATACCTGAAAATAAATTGTGCTTAAAAGATCCTAGTTTATTAATTAGTATTTAAACATTTTTAAGAGGGTGAAATGACTTGTCTTTAGCCACATGAAAGTTAAGTTCTCAAACAAGACAGTAATTTGATTCCCTTTCAGTGTCAACAGAAGGAGACACAAACTTTATCAGGAGGAGTGGGTCCAAAGTCATGTCTAAGTGAAGTGGATTGCCTCTGGAGACACTTCTTTCCTCTGTTCATTATCATGGGAGCTTGGACACCTGGCCTAAGATAGACTTACCTTCTCTCCTGCTGAAACAGAGATGAGTCCTCCCTTGACTGCTGAAGCCATCCTTGGCTACTTTTAAACTCCTCAAATGACAGAAATATTCTCTTTGGTTAATAAAGGTTTTCAAAATAGCTATTTTTTCTTTAATAACATTTAGAAATTTATTCTCAGGTGCAATACGAACATAAATATTTCAAAATGCTGACCTGATTTTTCTTTCTCCCCCCAAATTCTTGGTGTTTCTGTTGTCTGTGAGGATTTGGTACATAAAAGTCAATCCCAAAGTGGGTGTTTCATTGGTAGAACAAATTCGTCTCCTAGCTTTGACCTGAATTCAGTTATGGCAAGCTTTAACCCTGGTGAAACTTGATGTTTCAAACAGCATCTGAAAGGTTCATCCCTGTTTAGGCAAACCAGCTCTAGGAAATGACAGTTCAAACTCACACTACCATCTTTTGTGTTTGTGCCTCCTGAGAGGAACCAAATTTAGGTGCATGAGTTGACTTTGGAATTAACACCATCTGCTCACACTGTGCCTGCGTAAGATTTGCTTGTGCCGCTTGCCTCTTTCTTCCCAGAAGGATGACACACTATGTGGGGCTTGCAGGTGGTCTGGACATATGCTAGGCTGTCAAACTCAGTGGTCTGGAGGCATCCCTACTCTTTGGAAATACTATAACCTTTTGAAACTCTATAAAAAGGGCTATGATACCATTAGAGGGTTCAAATCTCTTCTATATTGTCATTACAGGGTTTATTCCATAGCTGTGTGCCTGCTTGGAATGTTAAGTACCAACAGAAATTAAACAAAAAGAAGCAGGATAAAACTGTAGATGCTCTGGTGGGCATCTCTCTTTATTTTCTATAGAGCCCACTAGAGTGGGGATTTGCTCCTGACTTTCATCTCTTTGTGTGACTGCAGCATAGGTGTCCCTGTGCTGTTTCTATTTGAACCTGTGTGCAGGCATATAACGAACCTTCAGTGAAAATTAGCTTTTTAAACACCTTGCACCTGGCCCCTGGTACTGGCAAGCTGAGATCCATGCTATCTCATATGTCCTGCTGTCTTCTAAGTGCAGATTAAGAACCGTAGTATTCTATATGTTTTCCTTGCTTTCACCATGGCATCAAGTTTCACATGTTTTACTGGGAAAAGGAAAAAAATGCACAGGCCATCTGGAGTGGAAAACAATGTACTGTTACCACATTTTTAAACCAAATATTTGAAGAAAGTGAACAATTCTCTTCAAGCCCAATGAAAATGGGGGAAGTGGCAAACCTGTTTGCTTTTGCAGATTTCCTTATGAATTATTTACTACTTTACTAAAACAAGTTATGCTAATAATATTCTAATAAGCAGTGCAGGTCTGACTCATGTTCGGCTGAAGAGATATGTGAGGAGAACGCAGGAAACTTTACTGTAGACTCCCATAATTCTCTGGAAAACAAATGGTTTAATTACCCCAATACTGCTGAATATATATGAATGTAGGCAGCTGTAGAGCATAGCTTCCACATACAAGAAAATGTTAAAAGAGTAGCTAAATACTGATTTTACCATTATTCTTCTATATTTTTATTATGAATTTTCATGACTGCAGCGCCTAGTGGCCAGACTAAACTGTAATCAGTGCCATTAGTAAAAAGACCATGTCTACAAGAACCTTTACTTGTAAAACCAGTGAGCCCTATTCTGGGAGACACAAGATACAGAAGCATGGGTACCTGCACACTAACACCATGGATAGATGTTGCAAGTTCATTGTTTACAGCAGTAGCACCCTGCCTTATTGCAATCAACTGCAAGATTTTTTTATCTATATATGTGCAAGAACATCGAGGCATCTAAATCTTTCAAACATTTAAAACCAGGGAATTAGGAAGATGAATTACTTTGGGTCTATCTGAAATGTAGTGATTTATTCAAACCTATTTCATGAGGCTGTGAAAGAGCCAGGTCTTGACTCAGACTTTCTAAGTCCCTACTCAGAACTTTGCCCCAGGATGTATCCTCTTGTAATCAGCAATGCACTTTGAAACTAACTGCTTAGAGTCTAATTATCACCAGATCAATTCCTTTATGTTCAGAAATATATTAAAAACCCCTGTTATTTGGGTTCTAAAAGTGCTAAGATATACACATGTGCTTAATGCTAATCCTCTGGGTTCAATGGGATGGTTGACATGTTTAAAGTAAGGAACGTGGCTAAATCTTTGCAAGAGTGGGACTTAATTCAAAAAATTTTAAAATCTCTATAATAATTGTCTGCTCTCCATCTTGGTCCATGCAGCCTCCTGGAAAAAGGGAAGACACCCCATCACCAACACAGAAAAGAACAACCCCGACAACATGCTAATACAAAGAGTCTGAAATAAATGTGTTATTGTCATGGAAAGAAAATCAGCAATACAACTGGCAATTTAAAGAACAGAGACATCATTAAATAAATACACGTGCAAAGCAGAGGCTAGTAGTACTGCCAAAATTAGACCTGCAGAACACAGAAGTGATTGAGTTATTTAATTTGAAAACTTCTTCATACATTGGATGTATCTGATCTTAGGTGTGCAGTAGGAATAAGCAGCATTTGTCATATATATATATAAGATTATATATAGATTCTTGGACTGCATGCAGAATAAACTCAAAGTGGAAGGAAGTGGGAAAGAATCAGTAAAACTAACCTTAGTCCATTATCTGTAAAAAAACAAGGCAAAACTTTTGTTATAACCCTCAAGCCATTATGTTTTTTTTAGCAACTTAAAAATCATCTCAGATTTGTCAGGATATGAAAAATTGTTTATGAAATATCTTGAGTAAGTGAAGGTTTATTTATAAATCTCCATTGAACCCATGCAGATCTTTATTTTTCTGCATGATTTCAGAGCGATATGAAATAACAGTTTGTGGCTTGACACTTTGAGCTGTGTTTCACCATAGGAGGTTTTTGTAACTCTGGATAGATATTCAGCTGGTGTAAATTTTATTCCAGCTGAGCATCTGGTCCTTATTTTCACTGGTTTTATATTAGCCAAATTAATAACAAAACTGTGAAGAAATAAGTTCATAAAAGAAACATGGTATTCAAAATATATTGCTGGAAAAGAATTGTTTCAAAACAGATGCTGGATTGTCCTATTGAATCTTTTCTCTATCTTGTTACATTAGACATACAAAAGTTTAAGAGAATCGGGACAAATAGAAGAACTTGAGGAGTATAGAGCATCTGGAAGGCAACTGAGAGCAAAATTCATATGCATCACAACGTCTCTAACTTCCAGAATAACACTTGTTTCTACAAAAATATATTGCATGGCTCAGAAACTCTTAACTAATATAGCACTTTCTGTTGCACCCAAAATAGAATGGAATAGAATAGAAAATTACAGCTGGAAGGGACCTACAACAAGCATCTTGTCCGACTGCCTGACCACTTCAGGGCTAAGCAAAACTTAAAGCCTGTCTATTATATATAAATGGGCTGCAAAACCTTTGTCTAAAATGATAACTTCACTCTATAATGTTCCTTGGCAGAGGGTGAGGACATCTGAAATGCAGAACCAAGGAAGCAGTGGAGGTAAACACACCTGTCTTTCTAAGCAGTTACTGCTTTTCTGACACGGCAGTGCCACCGCAGCAGCTCCCTCTGGGAGGCCTAAACCACAGGGTATGTTCACCCAGGCCCTCTGCATGTACACACAGATGCACACACCACATCACCAGAACCACAGCCTCAGGGGTGAAACACGTAACCAGTTTGCACTGACAATATTAAGATGAAATGCAGGCACCACGAAGCCCAAATTTCTAGGAGCAAGAGGCAACCAAGGACTCAGGCACCTCAGAGTAACAGACCTGTTACATGCCTTTCTTCTCAGGCACAGCTCAGCATAAGGAGAGACGTATGCAAAAAAGGCAGCATACTGAGCCTCATCCAAACCTTGCCTAACAACCTACAGGGGATTCAGAGGCTTCTGGCATCTCACCTGTACTTATTTGAAGTCTCTGGCACCTGTACTTGCCTCTCTCAAGACAGGGGAGATTCTCAGTATGTCAGGAAGGGCAGTGGAAACTGAAAATGCCTGAGGTAAACCTTCAAAATTTTGGTGGGCTCTTAGGAGCGTTTCTAGAATTCCTGAAGGAGTTTATTAAATTGCACATTCATTTCTATCTGAGTCCCCCACATACAGTTCAGGTTTGATGCCAAGTGCTACCAGCTGAGTCTAGATGAAGTCACTCTGCTCCATTTGACTTTCTGCTCCCCATATGCTGGCCATGCCCAGCTCTGTCCCTGTCACTCACCATCCTCCTGGGGCCCAGGTTTTACACTGGAGGAAACTGTGTGTGGGCTAAAAGGTGTTCCAGGACTATCTTTGACGGCAACTGGGACACCTTCCCTCCAGCAGAAACTTACATGTGTTTGGGACTTCAGCACGCACTGGGGAGAACCCTCACTCTGAATGCATTGGTATCAGAGAGAGCTGCAGGTTCTTGGATGGTAAGGTTTGCTGGAGTGGGCCAAAAAAGTGTTTAAATCCAGTAGTTAGCATGGTCATTGATGGTTTCATGTGACTTTGCAGAATGCTGTCCCAAACACGTAGCTCTCAAATTGCTCTGGAAATAATAGACACTCCTAGGCAAGTTTCACACAGGCATTTTCAGAGTGCACAGGCAAGCTCAAGATAAGCATGTGAAGGAGTGGCTTCATTTCACAGCTACATAACCAGTGGTTTAGAACTTTAAATAGTATGTTTCCTTTCTCTTTAGGTAATCCCTTTCTCTGTTAAAGAAACTATAGTGCTGACATTGTGTTATTAGCTCATGTCAATTATTTAATCCCTCTTATCATGATGAACATCAAAAAATTATTAAACTATTTGGTATAAATAGCATTATTATACATATATGCATGTATTTATAGTTGTCTCTCCATCTTTTGAGGTATGAAGTGTATATTCATCTTGTTGCCCCTTTTAGATTCAATTTCCACCATCATTTAGGACTATGGAGGTATACTGACTTGTAACTGTCCCTTGGTATACTTTGAATCACAACATGAAAAAATTTTACCACATGGACAATTGGGTGGGAGTTTTTTGTTTATGTTATACTCATATGTAAAAATCTCTTACTTGCATTGAATTTGACTGGCAGATTCAAGTCCTGGCTGTCCTTAAGAAATTACCTGGGCTTTAGACTACAGGACTACTATGACAAGTCATGCTAGTCAGAAGTAGTAAGTAATAGGTGGAAGTCCCAGTCAAGAATGAAGCCTGTTGTGACAATGAGCAAATTTAGGATGCTTTAAAATGCACAGTGAGCTTCATAATATGCTTGTGCAGACAGCTAGTGATTACAAGGAGATTTAGCTAAATGTTTGTTCAGGTGAGTAAAGACGAGATTTCTTGGCTTCCTACGTGCATCCCAATGGCCTTAGAAACAGACTGGGTTAAGGTACAGTGAGAGGATGAAGTGAAGGTATCTCTGCCTGAAAAAGCTTCCCATCTTCAGGTATTGGCCCTCCTCAAAACTTTGCTCAGTGGGATGTGAGAAACAAGGGCTGAGAAGACGTTACACTCTCTCCCTTTCCTGGGGTGGTATCTAGACTTTCAGGCTATACACAGAGTAAACTCCCTGGTGCTTTTCTCATCTTTGAACATATTTTTCTCACGGTTTTAAAGAAAGAGAGTTCCCAAAGGCTTTTAAAGAACAGGAAAAATTGTGATTGCAACTGAATTCTTACATGGGATGGGGGATGGTTAAATACCTGGAGAAACTGTATTGCTCATTGCTTCTCATCAAGACCTTTTCCAGAAATGACTGAAGGAATCAAAGCCCAAAACAAATCCAGGCCAGGGAATTGTTCCTCATCTTCAAGACAAGCAAAACTCCTTACTCTTTATACCTCTGCCATATTTTCTTTTAAAAGTTGCCTCTAAGTAAGAAGGAACCAAAGAATTTTGCAGTTCAGTCTTCCTAGTATTTAAAGTATTTCATCTGTTAAAAGTAAGTAAGACTGTCCTTTGATGAAAATGCTGAACGGCATGTCACTCTGCCTTAAATCTGAGCTGAAAAAAATCAATTAGCAATGAGAAAGGATAATGCTAAGATATATATTGCAGTAAGAGGACCAGCAGAGAGAGGGCAATTTAGAATGATAGCTACATCAAGCACAGCAGACTTGATTAAAAATTCAGCAGTTCTGCTGATGAATGTCCTAGTTCAGATTTTGAAAACATCTATGAACTTAATTTTCCACTGATTAAATAATCATTTTATAAACCGTGTATAATTCATGTAATGTTCACTCAACAATCTTGTGAAATATGAGTGCAGCTAAACAGTTAACTCCTGTCCAGTGAAACAGGACGTGCAACAGACCATTAGCATGACAGGGTACAACCCTGGACAGGGCAAAACCCTTCATTTTGGCTGCCCAACACTTTAACATTTGTCACTGTCACTGCACATAGAAGTATATATACCATCTCAGGTACTCCTTCTGGGCTAAGTCCCCATTTCAAGTGTTTCCAAAGAAGGGTCTTTAGCAGTGGGTGCCTGAATCCAAGGTTCAGCACCTTTATACAAAACCTTCATTTGAGGGATGCTGAACAGCAATTGATCTCAAATAAATCCTTAAGAAGTAAGGTGTAATCACCATTGATTTCAAAGAAAATTAGTGCCCTCCAAAGTGTAAAACTGTGATAACCCAGGTTATTCTTCACTGACTTCATCCCAGATGATTGTAGTAGGGAATTACAGTATACCCTGGAACAGAGATCAGTTTTGCTGCAAAAAATTGCCACTGAAGTATAGCTTAGAATCATCCACACTTCTTAGAGAGGTAAGGGTATTGCCTTGTTAAAATGTACAGCACCAAAATTATGTATCAAAAAATAGTTCTATCCAGGCAAGACAGATGATGAACAGTAGGGATAGAGCAGGTTTTGACTTCCATCTGCTTTGATGAGAAAACTCAATGGGACTTAGCAGAAAAGTGTGAATCTACACAAACTGGAAACTAGGAGACAATTGTTAATTATTAGAAAAACTGGATTCTGGAAAGGTCTTTGAATCACTGTAGCAGAGTCTAAAACAAAGCTCAGTAGGTCCATGAAGTGAGTGATGTGCTGTGGAAAGACATGGTGAGGTGATGGGCTCAGAGACCTCAGAGACTGGTTTTCACCCTGTGTGAGGAGAAAATGTACAACTAAATTTAGTTGGGTTTAAATCAACAAGGGAAAAGCAATGGGAAATTTGAAGAGATTGTTCTCCACACATCACAATAGCAAGGATTCTGAAAGGGCAGAATAAATGTATTTGAATTTCATACATTGAGTTCTCTCTAGAAAAGCAAAACTTTAAGTATATTAGCACAAGAAAGAATGCTTTAAAATCTTGTATGATTTCAAGAGTTCCTAAATGTGATTTTTAGACTTTCTCTCCACTCAAACATATTCTTATTTATACTATGACTGATGGGGAGCGATATAACCTCTTTGGAAGAAAATGGGAGAGATTAATATCCCAGTTATAACTTTTCTAAGTGTTCTTGGTGTAAATCCAAATAAAACCCAACAAAGAGGCTCACAGCTTTGAAATGCGCTTGAAATTTGCTGTAAATATTGAAATTACATTTGCCTTGCAGTTTTGCCCGGGTGTCATTATGAGGTGTTAGTTTCACTGATGCCGCAAGGACTGTGAACTCAGATTAAAATTAGTGAGAACTTTGACATGCACATTTGCAAAAAATCCTCAGTGCATTGTAAAGCAGTTTTGGCTCTGTCTTGCACTGCTGAGGACCCTCATGAATTCCAGAACTGGAAACATTAAAGAAGCCTAACACACATTGAGAAAAAAAGGAAAATGTCTGTGCATTACACTTCTCCAGAGGATGCTGCAATTGCTCGTATGTGGGACTTCTAATGGCCAAGATTTCCAGCAGCCCCTTTCCTGTTTTCTTCACCTCCAATCTACACCAAAATATCTTATTTTTCTCATGCTGTAGCAGATTTCATGGGTAATTTCTGTACTTGCCTTGCTCTGGAGGCTATTAAAAGCTTGGAGTAAAAGCATATTGTCTGGGAGGTTTTTCTTGGCTGAGGCCCATAGTAGTGAAGCAGTGCACCCACGTAATTAGGATCCACCCTCACAAGTTTAAAACTCAGTCTAAAATCTGCCAGGCACTCAAAGGAAAAGCACATAATTTAATGCATGTCAGAACTGCACGCAAATAGCTAAATATAGTGAAATATTATCAATGTGTGCAATGAGACAAGTGAGCCATGCTCGTGGAGCCCAAGCTGAGTCCCTGAGCAGCAACTGAGTGTTACTCAGCTCTGTTACTCCTGAGGACCAGCCAGTCTGCAGAGTCAGGCTCCCAGCTCCCTCACTTGCCTTTAAGACACATACTGACTGATAAAATTTTATCCTCCATTCATTCCCCTTCTTGATAATGCAAGTTATCAAGTCTCCTGACTGTGATTTATACCCTGCCCCTTGTTCAGAGATGAGGAATGAAAATAGCTTCTCTCCCTGAAGATGAGTGGAAATGTTTAGATTGCAGATGTTCCTTTGCTCAGATGGGTCCCTGCTTTCAAAATCACCTTTTTGCTCATGGAGGAAACAACATGGTCTCAGCTAAATGCTACAATGCTTGTTCTGTCACCAGGTGACATCATGTTGCCATGGCAATGCTTGGCAGCATTTCATAGAGGATTTCTGCATTTCAGATAATGGAATTTAAAAGGGCTTTGGTCTGAACTTTTCAGGGTCATTTCAAAACAGAATATCCTGTCCTTTTATCTGTTATAAGGAAAGGTGGTGGCAGGACGAGGTGGAATCCAAATCTCACACTAGGCCATAGCAAGCAAGCCAGGGATAGCTCATGTAAAATTGAGAGGAACTGACCTTCAAGGTGCACTAGGTATCCCCTCAACCCAGTTATTTCTTTACTTAAGCTTGAGCTGTGATGGTGCTGGACTTTTCACTCATAAGCATATGCCCTACAGCACACACATCTCTTCACAAATTAATAGCTATGATCTGTCATGTAGAATGGTTTTTCAAATTTACATCACTGACTTTTACCAAGAGGTTTCCTCATCACTAGCTGTCATTCTCAGGAGGATCAGGAAGTACTCCGAAAAATCAATGGCTTCTTCTGAATAATGGGAACATCTGCTTTTGAAAGTGATGTAATTTCATTGGATCAACTTTTTGATACATGTTGTTTTGTACTCTGTTAGATGGCTTAAAATTGATTTAAAGAACAGTGATGGTATCTGAAACTCATAAAGTAAAATAATTATCATCTGAAAAGTAAGGCTGAAGTTTATGAATTTCAGCACAAAAGCACGGCATTGTGGGAAGTTTGATTACTTCTACAAGGCAATAGAAAAATCTGTGTTTTCAATATTCAGATACTTGTTACATTATTGATCACACTTGTACATTCTTGTTTTGAGAACAAAGGAAAAATTACTCAGTGCACATTTAAGGCAGCCAGAAAAAAACAGTTTCTTACAAAAATTATTAGGAATTCCTAAATTCTTAAGCTTTTCTTTCAAAAGAGCCTTCAAGCAGAAAGCATGCAGGACAGTTATGGATCTATAGATCTGGGCAGCATGCAAAAGAAAATACATAAAAAGCAATAACAAAGTTAATCACCAGAGTTCTTGCCTTTGGGTTACTGTAGTTTAGCTGCTTCTCATTTTTGCTAACTCTTAGAAAAACAAGGGAGACTTCAACAATATTCTCTTTTCAAAGTTTCTTCTGGTGTGGGCAAGTATTTGCAATTTGCATTAAATGGCACTAAATATCTTTTATCTCCCAGAAATAAGTATCAAGTAATCACTTTAATGAATGGGCACACCCAACGATACACAGACATTAATGTCAATTCCTTTATATTTATTAAATAACTATACATTTCCCCATACATTATTGCACTAAAGTGTGTGATTCTTCCCAGACTCAGAGCACGTCTTGAACATTATTGAAAAATTGTGAGTAAACATGGGAAAACTGCAAGGCATTTGCACATTAACTTATAGTAGTTATAGTTTAAATAACCCCATTAATGTGTGATTTTATGAAGTTTATTACTTAGAGCCATGATGAGCATAACGAGTGAGCAAATGGGAGTACTGCAGAATAAATAACACTCCTTTGCTTACAAACATCCCCATAAGTTACAATAATAAAGTGTATAAAGTGACAACCCATGAAGAAGCATCGTTCAGTTGGCTACACTAAACTTTTCTTCCAAGGCAATAAAAGAAGCTACAATAAATTTTTTATGTGTAAAGTTAATTTTTCATTATACCGACTAACACAAACGCAATCAAAATGTCAGCAAAGGTTTTGGTTTGATTTAGCCCATTACTTTAAAAGATGTTACTCATCTCAAAGGTGGTTTTTGACACTCCTAATGTGTTTTTGAAAAGTGTTTTATTGTCTATAGCTAAGACATCCTGAAAGTTTCCACCTTTGTAAATCAAGAGGGAAGTAGAGGGGGTAAGTGGTGTTTTATAGGTTTGTTTTGCCATACACAAACATAGAGTCAAATGTCATTGAAATCTACTTTGATTGTGCTCAAAAGTGCATCTTTTTGGGGTGAGAAGGGCAACAGCTTGCTCTAGGGCCAGTGCTGTCTTTCTCCAGTGTTTTTTCCAGGTGACAAATCCCATTGAAGGCAGCAGATTTCACCACTGGAATGAGTGAACAGGATTTTTCCTATGGCAAAAATGAGATTCCACGTTGCATTTGAATGTAATGTACAAGTTTAGTATAAGCTTTGCTACCCACATTCCATGTGCTATGTGCAGACAGTGGGCAGAAAGCTAGGTCAGAGTCCAACCTCTCCACAGCCATTTCTCAGAAACTGGACTGTGAGACTCCCTCCTTACGCAGTGCTGCAGAACTCGAGTCTGCATAAGGTCAAACATATGAATAAAATGGTGAGAAGTTAATCATGAGCAATTACTGTTTCCATTCTCCAACATTTTAGGATGAAGTATCGGGATCTGGGGTGCTTGAAGTTAGAAATTTTACTTCTCAAAAAAAACAAAACAAAACCCTCTGAATTTGCAAGTATCAAAACTACCTAATCACTTTTTTTTCCAGTGTAGTCAAAATACTTTATGTCAGTAAATTCTCTGACTTTGGCTCACTTAAAGGAAGCACAGGACTCTGCTGCAGCTATGGTATCAATTCAGCTGAATTGTGGTGCCTGTAGCACACCAGCTGCTGTGAGGACAAAGAAGTCGAGTACGATTTATTGGAGGTATAGCCATCCTGGATTTTAAGCCATGTTCATTGCTTGCCTTGTTCCCAGAAAGAAAGTTGTCCTTTGTAGATTTGT
This sequence comes from Daphoenositta chrysoptera, assembly GCA_013397915.1. Classification (NCBI taxonomy): domain Eukaryota; kingdom Metazoa; phylum Chordata; class Aves; order Passeriformes; genus Daphoenositta; species Daphoenositta chrysoptera. The sequence goes on along the minus strand of VZRO01003393.1, from coordinate 1,156,299 downwards.
TGCAACTAAAGAAAAAAAACTAAACTGGGAAAAAAATCAACCTGGATAAATAACCAAGGTATGATGATTCATTTTTTCAAAGATTTCGCATTGGTATGATATTTGTCACTATCAGAGATGGAAACATGGGATTACTAAACTGCTCATTTTTTCTATCACTGCCATTCTTTACTTCCATAAGTTAGGAACATAGAAGTCCCAAGATAGAATTCAGAAGGGATTCATCTCACCTGATTTCAGCTATCTGAATGTTAGGAATCATTTTAAGTGGTTTTTAGATTGAAGTCTGATGAACTGAATTCCACGCTCAGTCACTTGAGAAAACCAGCTGGTTTGGGAGTCCTGGGTTTCTGAAGCTTCTTCCATCTCCTTGATGTACCTGATGTTTTAAGTAACAGACTGGATAAAAATATATTATCATATCCCTGCCTGACTAAAGTTTGATTGAAAATAATGGTGTCCTGAGTGAGTGTAGCATACTCTCATCATGATGCATGGGGAGTTTGTGGAAACCGTACATAACTCAGTGAGTGCTATGAGAATGCTCTCTGCAAAGTTCAGGACCTCTAATATCTTTGCTGGTACACAGTGCCTGGTGAGTAACAGCCATACAGCTGGAATAGTCTTTCTTCAGTTTAGCAAGAGGTGAGGTTTGATTGATAATAGATGGGGTTTCAATTCCCTTTGAAACTGTTATAAATCAGTCAGATACAAACTGAAAAAAAAGTCGGGATTAGCAAAGGATTTTTCAAAGACTTTTGCAGGCTCTAGGTATTGCATTGCTGAAAGTCAGAAGTAGAACTGGGAACTAAACTGGGTTTTTTCCATCCTCCAAGAAAAAACCTATCAACCCAGGTCCGTAAGGAGAAAAGGACCTGGGTACTCGGAAGATATGTCCCAAGCTTTCTGCACCATTTAGGTCCTGCTGCAGTGCTTCAGGATGATTCACCTCAGGGCCTTGACAGGAGAGGCAGAACTTGGGAATTTCACTTTTATGATTACAAGAATGGAGCCAGCCTATGTCTGTCCACTGCAGACCGTGCAAGACTCTGCAAGTTAAGGAAGGAAATTATTCCCTCTAAAGAAGGTATTTCAGTGTAACCACATCAATCTAACTCATCCAAGAAAATCACCAAGGATTATGAGGAATCTCTCATTTTAAACTAAGCATAGGAATGACCACAAATAAAGTACTGTCAGTGAGCAACTAGGAAAGAGCTGGTAGCCATGTCTATTATTAATGTTATCTAGCCATTGCCCTGAAGAGATCCCACTTTCTGTTGCTTACTCTCTGCCAAGCTTCAACTGTTCAAGCTGAAATTTGACTTGGCAGGCAGCACCCAAAGGGGGGTCACAAAGCTCATCTAGGGAAGAACAGAGACATTCTCTTGCATCTGCAACAGCAGCTTGCTCTTGTATAACCCTACTGGAGACAGAACTTATGTCTTGCCACTTATTATCACTCTGGCCAGAGCATGCTCACATTTCTTCCACAAAGGGTCCCCAGCTTCAGAAGCAGGACTGGTCCCAGATAAAGATGTCTAGTAACCAGAACACTAAGCAATTTACTGGTGGATTTCTTAGATGTGGAACATTTTCTATTTTACAAAAAGAGTTATTTGATGTGTTTTTTAAAGAAAAATATATTCATCAATTTAACTTGGGGGTCAGGACAATATGCAAGATGATGATGAGTCACTGGAAATCCTCATGAGAAAACCACTACATGCTGCATTCAAAGCATGTTAGTGGGCATCACCATGTCTAATGTGCAGTAAGAGCTGAACAAGTGATCAGGAGAGTCAATAGGCTCAAGGAGAGGGTTTCATCTCATTTAAATGCACCTACAATGCAGATACCAGAAGCTAGGCAAGTCACCCAGGACTCAATTTATATTCTGTGGTCAGAAGTAGGCATTTTTAAGTAATGATTCATCTGACCTATTTTACCTGTCTAAGAGGAATTGTACTGTGATGTAAGAGGCCCTGTTTCTTTCCAATAAGACAACTTTAAAGGGACTAACTCCAAGATAGAGTAACTCTCTGCATACCAGACAAATGCCTTAGTTGGATGAAACTCATGGTCTGCTTTTGTGCTGTACACAGACCTTTCTATAAAGTGAGTGAATGCCAATGAGAATACAGCAAAAAGAAAGCTTTGACTCCAGAATTCACTAGGTTGCAAAGACCTAGTGCTGTAAAAAGAAATTCACCCTTACCAAGTGTAGGACGACTACAGTGTCAAGCAACAGTAATGTGAGCAATTTCCACTATGAGACGGATAAATGCACAAGAGTTAGTGAAATAAAACTGCTTTGGGGTCTGAATTTGGAGACAAAATGGGAAATAGGAAAAGACTCTTCCATTCCCCAGCAAGGAGAATTTTTTGAAATTGTAGCCCAACTTTGGAAAAAGACTGGAACACCTTTTATATTTCTTTGTGTTGACAGTATGGAATTGTGTTATTTCTGGGGGGATGTATTGTCTGCAGGACACTTAAGAAGATTTGTCACCAAGAAGCTGCAAATACATTATGCAGGAGCATACCTTCCCCACTGTGTTCAAATACTAATCCAGAGAGTAGACTGAAGGTGCATACCAAGTGTGGAGGTGAGCACAGAACATCTCTCCTGAAGGTACTTCCTCCAAATTCAACAATTAGGTCAGCAGTAAGAGAACCAAGACCCAGATGACACAGCTGAGAGATCCCAGAAGGCACTCCTGATTGCATGGTTGAACCTCTTTATGTCTTAGACATCAGAGACTCTGCGCCTTCAAAGGCACAGTCAGCTGCTGGTCCTAGGAAGACACAAGGAAGTCTAGAGACCACAAAGATAACCAGATTCTCCATTGCTGTTGGCCTAACCACAGAAAGCAGGAAAAAGACAACTATGGAGGATGTTGAGGGACTCAGAATCATGGAATTATTTAGGCTGGAAAAGACCTAAGAGCATTGAGTCCAGCTGTTGAGGATAAATAAGTGATGATCAAGTAATTAAAAATACCCATTCTGGAAGGTCTTGTGGTTAGTACTACTGGTTAAAAAATCTGTATTAATACTAGCCTTTACTACCTCTGCACTGCTTGCTTTACAGTATGAAGGAGGCAGTATTTTGATACAATTTGTGATGTTAAAAACAGGTGTTAATATGTTGGTGGCCATCTTTATTAATCCACCAGAGATTAAATCAGGAATCTGCTGCAATTAAAGCCTGAGCTGGTACAGGCAGAGTCAGCAATAAGAAATCAACCAAGAAACAAATTTGCATCCTCAGAGATCAGACAGAAGAGGGGGTCTGGCATGCAAGGGCTATGTTACGATTTTGGTGTGTTTAACAATACCAAAGTGTAGAAAATTATAGGGCCTCTTTAGATTTTCATTTTAGTGCTGCCCCAAAAGGAGTTTAAAATGGGGGATATTATTGTGGCATTAATTATTTTCCTCCTGGCTTGTACAAAACATGAAGTCTCTCAAGTGTGTATCTTATACTGTTGAAATATTGCACTTTATTTTTTTCTAGATAATATTATCAAATAATATCAAGGGCAGATGTTAGAATCTAGAAAAATAAAAATTAAATTGAAAAAAATTTGTGCACTTGAAGAGTTGTAAACATATTCAAAATAAAAACATGTATGTTAAGCAAAATAATTCTGGAAAAGAGTTCCCAAAAACTAATAACTGTTGTCACCTGAAGAGTCAGGTATTCCCTGCAGTCATACAATATTTGATGTAATTTTTCTGATACAGATTTCAGTGCACTGTAGCATTATCCTTTATTAAGATGGCAGTTAAAAATTCTACTATAATTTTCTATCTGTGTCTTATTAACTCTATCTTTATGGCTGTTCTTTTATTCTCCCTACACACATAGCATTATGCTTTATATCTCAAACTTTTACAAAATTGAATCCAGTACCAGTTCAAGAGAATTAAATTCAGATTACTTGGTTTTGACTGGCTAAAAGATTGAACACTGAAGACATATTTAGAAATGCTCAACACTGATAATCAGTAACTTAAGGACAAGCTTGTAGTTAAGGTGCAGAACTAGACATCATGAGATTTGGATTCACTGTGCTGCTTCAGGTCTTTTTTTTAAGCTGATGCAAATATCCATGTTCCCCATCTGTATAATGGGAACATTATTATTCCTCTGTCTGCATTGCCTAGGAGTTCTGCAAGCTGCTCTTCAGACTTGTAATATTCCCTCATCTGTGAATGCTCTGCAAGAGAAAAGCCTTTGAATGTATTCTTTTACAGGGCAGGAATGATCTTATTATGCTTTTGAACTACACTGTGCAGCACTGGGATCTGAATCTGCTTGTATCTCCTTCTGCTGCAGAAATACAAGTGTTAATAATAATTAACAATATTAGCACCTTTTAATTGTGCTGCACTTGTAAGCTCCTTCTTACCTCTTTGCTCGAGGTTAGGGAGCTCCCCATTGTCTGCTTTAGCTATGGTAAATACCAGTGTTGCTCAATATTACTATAGTTGTAGTTGTTAGCAATTTATTCAAAGAACATCTTATGATTGCAAATAAAACGAGGAGGTGTCTGCACTGAGGAGTTTATAAACTACATTAGAGATAGCACAGCAAGACATGAACAACAGAGAGGAAGCATTAGAATTCAGTGCCTTTCATAGAGGTACAAAGCAATAGGCTTTTCTCCTCCCTGTTCTTTTCTCCTTATTTACTTTCTTCTTCTTTTCTTGGAGTCCTGGTGTGTGAGCAACTTTTGTGTTCTCCAAACGCTGGGCAAAACATGCTTAGCTGCTAAGTTTAGGCCACAATACATAGGAAGTCTTGAGGGACATGGATGATGCAAGAAATCCTGTTCTCTTTGCACATCCTAGAATAAATACCACCTCTTGGAAACAAATCATGATCTCTTATTCATGAAACCTGCAACTGCTCACCTCCTTCCTTGTGGGCAGCTGCACAAAGAATAGGAATGATCCCTTGGCTTCCAGCAATGTCCCGTCTCAAGGCAGAATTGGCACCTTATGATATGCAAATCATTGCTCAACACGAAGGAGTAAATTTAGAGCCTGGTATAAAGACTATTAACATTAGAAATGAACTTCCTACTGGGCATTTGACCAGATCTCTTTCTTAGCCTACATAACCTGAAAAGAACATTTTCTCTTTTTCCTTCTGTAGTTTGTTATCATCTCCTGTTAGAACTTGCCCCAGGTGGGACTTTCGTTCCCACATAGGATTGACAAGAAGAAATACAGGCGTGTTAGGATGCCTCAATCTCCCGTGTGCCAAGAGCAGCTGGTGCAGCCTGTCCTGCTGCATCACAAAATGCAGCCGCCGCTGTTTTGAGGGGCACGTCTGTCAGAGCAGAGACTATCTGCTGGGGCAGGGGCGGTCATTCCTCACTGAGGCTTTGAAGTGCTCCTGTCTACCAACCCACACACACTAAATAAAACAACGAAGAGTTGAGATGACACTGGAATATGACAAAAGAGCACAAAAGGTCATGAGGTGCACCGCACTTCAGGGAGTAGTTATGGAGCCTCCACAAGAGTCAGAGGCATAAGGAAGGAGAAAGAAGTTGCTGTAAGCTACTTTCATTATGAGATTTTACACTGGAAAATGTCACCCCAGAGCAAAATGCTAACTTAGTTACCCTACAGACAACTCCAATTGAAAAAGAATTACAGGTTAAAAAGGAAAGGGAAGAACCTGTCAGCAGGGCTAATAGCAGCTAGTGTGTCTTCAAGAGCAGAAAATGTTAAAGGCTGAGCTGCTGCCAAAACCCATGATGAAGCCAAATCCAGCAGGGAGATTCTGTGTTCCGTCAATAAGCTCTGGATCAGGTCCTTCATTTCCCCTTTGCTCACTGCAATGAGCAAGAAGTGGTGGAAAGAAAAGTGACTCACTGTTGTAGGAGGCTGCTTGGCCCCTTTGCCAGGCAGCTGGCTGACAGCATATTGCTCTGTAGGGCATGTTATATCTCTGCACTTTCCTTATCAAAATGTCAATACTTTCTCGTTGCCTTTGAGTGTTCCTAGGAAAGTACATACAGACTGCAGGAAATGAAAGTCATGAGATCGAAAGGCCTGAGATGGCTGTTCCTAGGAAAAGGCCCAAGCTAGAGGCAGGAACCTGAGAAGAAGGGTAAATAACTGTTATTTGCTTTTTTTTTTTTTTTGGTATGGCTGTCATTGCAGTTTTGAAAGGCAGGAACAGAAGTGTGAGGCCTGTCCTGCCCCTGAGTAGTGTTGTAGAATTTGTTGAAGTCAGGAAAAGCAACTAAGAAATTCCACTGTCAACTCTGAAGAATGCAGTACATTTTCCCCTTCGCCATATTTTATTTTGGCTTCTCAGCTGCCACCCGTGTTTATTGAATAGCAGTGCTTTAGTCTAGGGAAAGAGACACATCTGCAACAAAATAATGGTTACTCTTAGTCCATGAAACCTTTCCCAGTATTTCAGTGGGTCTGGGTTTCACTCCTGTGCTCCTACTCTGACTCAGCTTTGTTCCCATTTTGTCTGTGGTATTGGACACTTTGAATTTGTAACATCAAAACAGCAGAAAGAAGCACTAAAATTACTGTTTGGGTTTCTCTATCCAACCTTGTTCTCTCATCAGTGTCTCTATAAGCTCTACCAAAGACATTGGTCTCTGCTCCCTATAGCCCTACCATGGCAGCAGGTATAAAACAGAGCTGACAGCACAGTACTGTGCTCCCCACTCTGACCCTTCCTTTTGCATATTGCACAAAATTACAGTAATAAAAAATAATGAATCTAAGGCTCGATTTATTTTAAAATGTCATCATTCAATTTAATATCATGGGATTTAAAAGTGGAAATGATCTGTTCGGCAGGAAGATTGTGCCCCGATGTGTGGTCTGAAGAGCCCACCTCCCACCAATGTGCCATCCTGTGCAGATTCCCTGAGGTCCCACTTATAAGGTTTTTCCTTGGCACAGCTGGACAGTGTAGAAAAGAAAGCAAAATCTTGGGCTCTGTCAAATTCTCCAAGCAAACACTGTGACCTGATTTTTCATGTAAGCAGTGGAAACCACAAAGTAATAAACTCTCTGAAAATACAGCATGAATTTGAGGCAAAAATGCTACATAAATTGATTGTTTACAGAAAAATGAGCTTTTTTAAGTTACAGGGAAAAAAGTAAGGTGTGAAACAGCAACAGAGAGTACTAACAGCAATAACAAGATAGTTACTAACAGGCTGGGATTTTGGTTTCAAGGTACATTTGCATTCACATAGATGTACCGGGTTAGATTTTATACGAGAAAGTCAGTGAAAATGGATCACAGACACTTACTCGTTATTCTGCCATACATGAATTTTATGTGCATGTTTGGTGGCTGATTACTTGGATAGAGACAAATTTGTTTTATTTCTCTCCCTGCAGCTTGTTCATTAAAATTCTGTTTTACTCCAGCAGCCAGCATTGTGCTGCATCCCGACAACTGCACAGAGGAAAAGTGCCACAACAGACACATGCCAGCTGTCCCTTCCAATCCAGCAAACTATTGCTTCCCCACCTGGTAATATAGTATTTACCCTTTTCCTGGGGAAATAACATATTTTGCAGCAAGACAATGGAAGGCAGCTTGTTCACGCACAGCTAAAGTACACATGTGGTAAACACAACAGCCTGATTTCCCTCTGCATTGCTTCAGTTTTGCACAGATGCATACCAAAATGATTCCTACTCATCTGGCTGTTTGGCAGCCACAAAATCTAACTCCTATTCTGCTACCTCTGACACAGCTTCTGAGTCTGAGAAAGGTGTCTGGCCCCGTGCTCGCCCCTGCAGTGCATGGAAGATACGTGTCTTCGCAGGAAGACGCCTGGATGCCCAACACTGGCTCTGGACATGTCTCTGTAAACTCCAGGGACACATATCACAGCCTTATCTCCTGGATTAGGTACAGAAATTCCTTCTCTGCTTCAAAATGCTGGCATTATGCCAAATTCTTGGACACCTAGAATTAAGCTTCAAGGCCATATCTAAACAAGGACTTACGTACCCAGAGCGGACCTTAGAAGAAATTCAGGCACCTGAGTACAAAACGGTCACAACACAATTGTGGAGTGCTGCTCTTCATCTATTTTCCAAGCCTAGATGAGCCCAAGGCTCACAGCATCCAGCTGCAGACGTCCTTGGCTTCTGCAGCAGCGAGCAGGAAAGGCTGTCTCCTTCTCGAGGAGCAAGCAAAGATGTTGTGAAAGCATCGGCAGAGGTAAAGGAAGAGAGAGGGATCTTCTGTACGGGTTCCAGCAGGTTTTTTCTGGTGGAGGATCTATGGACAAAAGACAGGGAAATGGATGGGTCCAAGGTTCTTATACTTGGGGAAAAATGGGGTGGAGTAAAGGGAAACAACCAATGGGGAGCAACCAAGGGGAGGGTGTTACATGAACCAACCAACAAGGCATCGAAGAAGGGAGAACTTTCTAGAACTGTTACATAGGCAATGAGGGGAAATACATAAACATGAACTCGTACATAAAACTGGGTGGGGAACAAATAAACCAATGAACTTGAAACATGTAAACTAGGAAAGGAGGGGAACTCGCCGTAACTGCGGAGTGTGAGTCAGACTCCTGTATTCTGGAGACCTGTCCACCAGTCCTCCAATAGCTCTGGCGTTATCACTGAATCACTGGATTCTGATTCCTTTTTCTAAGTAACTAAATTTGTAGTCTCATTTATGTTGATAATAAATCAGTGCAGGAAGTTAAACAAGGGTATTTTAATATACAGGAAAAGTATTTGCTTTTAAAAGGCACCTAAATGTAGCTATTGAATTCCAGCATCTTTCAGGCCATACTGTTAGGCTATATTTTATTTGAAATGCAAAGGGGGAATGTGCAGAGAAATACTCTCTGCAGCGAGTTATGCCTGGTTGACTTTCACATTGACTTGGTGTTTGCTCATTCAGCATTAGAGAGGTATTTGGGCCAAGGCTCTAATAGGTGAAGAATCAGAACAGGAGGAGATTTTGCGTCAGTGTGTGGGCTGTGAATGCAACAAGGAGGTGATTAAATAGACACTGGCAGCAGAAGATAAAGTTAGCAATTATGAAGCCATTTCCAGGAACAGGCTGCCCAGAATAAAATTATTTTGCTAAAAATCGGCTGGTAAAACTTAAAAAAGGTCTTTGAAAGAGGTCTGCTCTTGTGAAAAGATCGGATTTTCTTTACTTTTCCTTTAGAGCTTCAAAGTACATGGTTGCACAGTTTCCTTTTGCTCATATCTTGGTGATTAGGCTCAATAATGTTGCCCCTCTTTGCAAAGCTAGTAGGGCTCATGTAGAACATTAGGCTGGAGAGTGATACTGTCTGCAATGCTAAGGCATCAGGAAAAGGAGACTGTAAACTTTTTACACACTCTCACACTGATGCTGTGAGCCCAGCATGAAGGGGCAGCTATCTACAGCGTGTATCCCTACTGTGCTTCTCCATGCATAGGGTGAGGGGCAGCAACATCACCAGATGCTCTGCTTAGGGCCAGTTGTGATGTGAAATCATTAGAAACTGGGCAAAGATCACAGATTTCTTCCCTACAGGCTTCCAGATTCATGACAGATGACAACTCTTTTCAGTTGTTCCTGACATGATTGGCTTCAAAATGCATTTCTGAGAAGTGAAGACCAAATCCTGTAAACTGTGCACATAAGTCATCCAGCCCCCTGCCCTTTGTTTAGGAATTATACATGCACTATTGTCATAATGCAGAGGTTGTTTTATATCGATCAACAGGACATATTGAATATGCATTTATACATGCTGAGAGCACCTCAGGTGTAGAGAAAATTATGTTATAAGACATAAAAGTAAGAATTTCCACTGTAGGAAGACTGATTTGAAAACTCAACCTCCTTTAAATATTGTTACCTGTGCAGCAACCTTGCCGTCCTTGCACATATCCACTGAGATTAAAACAGCAGATATTTTTGGAGATTTCAGGAGCACCTGAGTTTGCAAGATTAATTTATTAAAAGAAAATATCTGAAAGATAACTGTTCTGCTAAAGATTTCACATTTTTGTTTATATCTCATAATAGTAGATACCTCATAAAGTAGTCTTTAAATGAGTCCCTCATCAATCAAGTCGATTTCCCAGAATATAGAGGGACAGTCATATAATATGCATATCCCTGAAACTTGTCTCAGCTAAATGCATCACTAATGTTGGTGTGATTTCACAGCATTTAAAGTCAGTGGGAAGAATTAGTCACCTGGTCTCTTTTGCCCTTTGTGTAATCAGGACCTAGCATCTTGTCAGTGAGCCTTCCATTTCCCCTGGCAGATTGACCTTCGGTGTCTAGCCTCAATTTTCTTCCATCACTGCAGGTAACACAAATAACACAATTTCTATAAGAGTCACCATAGAGACAGATCCGCCACTAAATCCAGAGCCTCATCCCTGCAGCCAAACCTTGATACATCAAACCTGAACATTGAATCTGGAAGCTTTAACTTCTACAATGAGGGGATTGACAAAACTAGCCTGGAGCTAAGCAGAAATAAGATTACCAACGTACAAGGTTTTACTCAATGTTAAAGAGATAGCACAAGTAAGCTCTACCCTGTGCACAAGTAAAGGGGTGGAGGGGTTTTGCTTCTGTGATTTTTTTTTTAAGGAAAAAAGTATTCTTATAAATGTATGCTGTGAGGTATAGGACACCATAGAGCCAATGATGCTGATCCAGGAAAAATTGTGTGGACGCCTCTAAGATCTGTACATGCTGCTGTTTCTTTAGTAGTGTTGCCATAGTGTGTTGGCATAATAACAATATAATAGCCCAATGACTTACAAGAAGAGTGTGGTATGTGGTTAGAGGACCCATGTTCTCCAAGGACAGAGAATTGAGGTATTTTATGGTTATACCAACTAAACAATGCAGTAGATTTGAGTGCTGGGGTTTTTTCTGTGTGAACAAGTCCAAAGATATTTCATACAGACTTATTCTTATTCTGACAAAATATACAAAAGAACAAATGGTTCAATCTTTTCCACTAAATACAGCTTCAGGCATATAATTAGCAATCTAGAGAGGATGATTGCAAGTGAACAGGCATGAAAAGTTACACTGTTATCACAGATGAAGTTATAATATTTCATTATCATTCCATGATGCATGAATTAATTGATATTTATTCACAGAGGTGCATTGGAAATAGTGGTTCCTTTTATGATAATTATACCTATTTTTCAATCTGGGGGAAAAAACCTGCCTTAAACACTATGACTTATGAGACAGACCTTCAAAGAGCAGCTAAGTACTTGTACCTACAAAAATACTGCAGTTATGTGCATTTCTTTTATATATTCATGGTTCCCATAGCTATGCCTATGTATATATGCATAGTGTTTATGGCACATAATGATGTATGTGAGAATATGAACATACATCTTGAGGGGAAAATAGTGGTTTTAAGTGTTCTTTTTATGGGAAATAATTAATCTAGTGAAATACTCTCAGCCCTCAAGTGAAATGACAAGAGTTATTTGGCATCTTTGAAGGTTACATAGATCCTAAACAGGATGGGAAAAGCATACCTGTTTGTGTGCGTTTCTCTCCAAGGATTATGTTGCTGCATCCTACAGGCTTAATATCAATCCTGGGGTTTCAACTTTTAAATTCTTAATCACTGGAAGCAAATAGAAGGTTGAGCTAAGCTATGAACTTTGGCGTATTTTTCAACTGCTTTGTGAAGCCTCAGTTGGCTTTGTGATTGGACGGACAAGGGCAGCAGACAGGAGTATTTCAAAGGAGGCTTAGAAAATATTTGAGCAGAATTTTCCCTACACACAATTAATATTTATCATCAGGGTGAAAATAGGTGGACTTGGTGCTGTGCTTTCTTTGCTTGTTGAGACTAGAAGTTGCTCCTCCCATATGTAATAAGGGTTGCTGACTTGGCCATGAAACCTCAGAGATACATCAGGAAATCAAAGAAAGACCAGATAGTATGTGGCCAGCCAGAATCAAGGTGAACAAAGAATTTGAAGAGAGGATGCCAAAATAGAAAAGGGGTATTTCATAAATATTGAAGGTAAAATGGGTGACACTGAATATGGTGGAAATGCAGGGAAGTAGAATGCTTACAGACTCTAAGAAGGAGATAGCTAAGAATTTAATACATTTAGAAATATCCAAGTACAACAAGTTTCAAGTGGAAACTGCAGAGGATTTCTTTGTGGATTCATCTGATCAAATGAAGCTGGGAAGTGCACAACAGAAACACGATCTTGTCTTTCAGAGCCACTTGCAAGATGCTAAAGCTGGGTCCAAGAAGGACCCTTCAATCCAAGATTACTATGCTAAAAGGAATGGAAAGTACAGCTTGTAAATGAGACTAGACAATAACAAACTGTGCTGTCTTCTTGGAGCCAAGTCTCATGACATCATTCCGGGAAGGCATTTTGAGGTTGGCAGGAAAATTTTCACTAGTGAAATTGCACATTAGCACAAATGACACTTCTGTACATAATAACACGTGAAGAGTTTGAAGGGGCCTGGTAGTGAGACAACTCACTGTGATCTTCTATCCCTGAAGACTCTCAAGTTGAATAGTTGCATGATGATGTTTGATATAAAGAAATAATGCCCATAGTGGAGAAAGCAAGAAAAGTGTTCCGTGTCCATTGCATTATGGAAGAAGCTTTCTGCTGAGGAAAAGGCTGGATCCTAAAAGTACAAAACTTCCAAAAAGCAGAAGATTCAGAGATGACAAGAGGAAGACAAATAGTATTCATTTTATGCCAAATCAAGACAAAGCCCCCAAAATTAAGCAAACTCTCAAGGGACAGAACAAAAGACATAATTTATACATTAATATATCTTACATCAATATCAGGATTCTGTTTAATAATCAGGAAGAATTTAAATTGTTTGTTTAGGACCATATACCTGGTTTAGCCACTGGTACAAAAACTGCAAGATTTGACTGGAATTTTAAAACTGCAAGTTATGTTTTATGTGGGAAGGGTGTTGTGGAAAAAGGGGAAGAAACATTATCATGAGCTCTCCATAACTTTCTGATAGAGCAAATGACCATGGATACCTATAGAAAAAATTGCAATAACCATTAAGTGGAGTACTAGTGTCTGACATAGATCAGTAGATCACACTATGGAACAACACAAGAGGATCTCTAAAATTCTTTCTATAATAATATGTGTGTGACAAAAACGCACACTATGGTGGGGGGGTCAATTTCACACAGGTGTGATAAATTGTCAACTTTGACATTGTTGGTGTGTCCTTGGAAATTTTTTAATTTTAAAGATGAACATTCTGTAATACAAAAAGCAGGATAAAAATGCAATCATTATAGATTTGAAAGCTGAAGCATACTGAGTGCCAAGTGACTGACTTTGTTGCCTTTGTCCTGTGTAAACAGAACAAACTGTGTATTTGCTATCTTAATGGACCAATTTGCTATATGGAAAGTATGAGCTGGCTCAGCTTGATTTCACTGTAGCCTGCAAGAACCTCTGAAAGAAAGAAAAGTCTGAAAATAGAGTGCCAATCAATATATCAGACAAATAGTCAAAAAGCTCCCTAGCTGTCAGATATTCAGACTACAAAAATGATTCAAAGTTTAATTTTGAACCAATGATTGGAACAATTTACCAGATATAATGTTTGGTAGTTCAGTGGGAGTGTGTGATGTGGTGGTGTCAGAGTAATTGAACAATTTTTTCCAAGAGAGATCCCTCATTTTATCTGTAGCTAGTGGGTCAGAATGAGTAGTTAATTCAGAAAAATCCTATGAGCTACATTATCCAGGGAGCTGGGGTAAATTTTTACAACCTTGAAGTCCTAATATTTTTGTAAAATTTAGGAAGCAAAATGTCAGACCCTACAGGGTCACTACAACTCAATTCTCATTATCTCACTGTCTCTGTTTGGAGCACTAGACTTCTTGCACAGTTTAGAAAATGACTGTCCAAAGTCTTGAAGTTTTGTTTTAATTCTAATGGTTGTTTCTCCAACTTTGTACAACTAATGTATAAATCCTTTCAAATGTATGGTCTTGTACTGATGTGACAGAATTCTTAGCTAACATAATTTTCACTTTTTTACAGAAGTCCTGCTCTTACTTCCTGTCTTTTCCTTGGTTTCTTCATTCATTAGATTTAAGTGCATTCTTGTGTGGCAGGGTAGAGGTATGATTTGTTTGTTTGTAGGCAGGTAGTACTTTGTACAAGTATTGACTGCATACTGTGTATGTTGATTTGATTGATGAAGATAACTTTAGCTTTTCTCTAAAACAAACTGTACTTGTTATTGAAATGCTTTCTCACAGCCTTTAAATATGCTAATAAAGTTATATGTATACTTTTCTCTCAGCTCAAATGAGAGAGCTGCTGTTTTGGGATCAGCAGGACTCCACTTTGTGACTCTATCATGGGACACACTGAAAGCTCCCTGTCCTACTGATCCCACTGTTCCCCTACCATCTCATCTATTTAGGAGGCAGCGGTTCTGCCAAGAAAAGCAACTGTCGCAAAGAAATTCAGAACAAAGAAAATATGCAAGTTTTGAGGTCATGTGACGGTGATTTGACACAAAGGAAATAAATAAATTCTCACACTGCAGTATCCCCCAGACCTAATTGAGGGGTGCTCTCTCAGAGCAAGTATGTCTTTTGAAGAATGCAAAGAGGACTGCTGACAGTTTCTTGACTGTGTGCATGCATACTCCTCAAAAACCTAGCAATCTTGTGTTTAACATTCTTCCTTTGAATGTATTAAATTTGTGATTGAGACCTGCTTAGTTTAGTGGTGATCAAATTGAAGTGGTTATTGTGGTAACATCAATACAGGGTCTTATCCAAATTCTGTTGGAGATCCAGGAGTAGGTCTCTCTTCTTGGAACTAGATGACTTCTGTATGGTACTAAGTAGATGTTCAGCAAGAGGCACTGTTACCTGTGCTGTAGCTCATTGCTACCATAAATGGTAGCATTTGTTATTAATCAAATCCATTTAATGCATGATATTGAAGAGAGTATATACAGAGGTGGCTGTTTGCTTACTGGGTAGATTGACATCTTTCATATCAATTTTCAGCTCAAGATAGACTATTGTTTGAGCTTCAGAGTTGCAGATTATCATATCCTATCTAAGCAGAAAAATGCAGCCAACATCTTGCCAGCTCGTATCATTATTCTGACAGCATTACTCATTACCTTGCAGGTTTTTACAATATACCTATATACATGAGTAACTATGTATATAGATCAGCAAGGAAACAGGGAGGAGAAGTACATCAGGTAGCCATCAGAATCTATGCATCCAAAAAAGGAAGGACCAAGAATATCAAAAGTATCCTGACCCACCTCTGTCTAACACTATATTTGTCAAACTTCTTAGTAAAAAAGCTCAAGTGATATTGATTTCAGTTTCTCAAACTACTGCAGTTGTTAACTACCCTTTATGTCATAAAGTCTTACCTAACACTGACCCTGAGTCAATTGGTCAGAGCTTGGTGCTAACACCAAGGTTATGGGTTTACTCCCCATATGGGCCATTCACTTAAGAGTTGGACTCAGTGATCCTTGTGGGTCCCTTCCAACTCAGAATAATCTGTGAACATTTAACTGGAAATTTTTTTACTTCAGAGTTTCTTTCAGGGAGTTCAATTCTCTCTGAAATGCAGTAGGCCATTCACAAGTAACATAAGGAAGGAATTGTTCTCTCCTTGCAAAGTTATTTTACGTATTTAAACACTACTGCACTTCTCTCCAGTTTCCTCAAGACTTAAAAATTTTATTTCTTAAAACCCTTCCTCATTGGTCATACCTCAATTCTAACTCACTGCTTTCCTCTTCTCTGTAAGAAAGGCAGTTTTATCAATGCTGACTAACTTAAAAAGATTCATTCCTATATGATGTTTCCCTGAGTACCTTATACACCCCAAAGATATTGCATTTCAACAGTAATATGGTGTTTTGGGTTTGTGACTCACAGTTCTTGCCAGGTCCTCCTCTCCCAAACTACTTCCTGGCGAGTTGTTCCTCATTATGTATTTGTGCAGTTTATAATCTTTGATAAAATATATAACTTTGTACTTGTCCTTATTGAATTGAGTCCCATTTTTTCAGAACATTTCTTCAATTTATCAAGATCATTTTGCACTTTAATCCTGTTCTTCAATCTCATTACAGCCTGGCTGGTTCTGGATCACCTGCAGTTTTAATAAACTCATATTCTATTCCTTCATCCAAGACATAAGTGAAAATATTGGCTGGGCTCAGGACAAAGTGGCTGAAATCTACTTAGACATCCTTCTATTCTGACATTAAATTAAAAACAGCTTTGTATCCACCCTGTAGCAGTTTCACTTAGTTTTCTTGACTTGCTTATGAAAGTTTTATGTGAAGCTGTATCAAAAGTCTTTGTAAGATATATGGCTTCTATGGTTTCTTCCTTATCACTCAACCAGTTAAAACAGTTTGACATGATTTCTTCTTGCAAGATTCAAATCGACATGGATTCCTCAGCCTGGAAAAAAATAGATCGTCTATAAAATCCTGGTAGTTGGGAAGAAAGTATAAGATGAATTATCATTCACTGTCCCTGATAAGGGAAACAAATGTATTCTGATGAGGTTTCGAGGCCAAGGCTGACTTCTGCAGCTCTCCCAGCTGAGTTCTTATGTTTCCATGTCAGGCATTGCTATTGCTTGTCTCCTTCTTGCACAGGACCATCATTGTGGTAATAATTTTTTTTATAGGTTGGTGATAAATACAATTTCATATATCACAAAGGATAAATGAAATGCTAAAGGTTTCCTCACTTCATCTCAATACAGTAAGCATACTCCTTAAGCAAGACAGGTTGCTTATTTACAGAAGTTTCTGAGCCAGTGATGTTTACCATGCACTAAAGAACTGTTTTCTGGTCTGCACCATCTCTGATTGAAGAGATTTGCTTAGGTTCCCATGAAAGCCACACAGCCTAGATGAAGACTAACAAGCAGCAGGTATGAGCAGGCTACAGGCAGTGCCTGATTTGAATCAAGAAGTGACTATCTCAGAGTAAATGCATATCTCATGAGTGGAGAAAAAGTGTAGAGGCTACAGGGGAATGAAGCCTTTCTGTAACTCAGGATCAGCTGAGTGAGGAGAAAAAGCATTTACGGACAGAGGTTTTAAATGGTATTTTCATAAAAACTGAGGGAAGGCTTATAGGAAGAATCAAATATGAGTTCATGTGTTGGAGACAAAAACATAGACCAGTTGCTCATCAAAGGGCTATTAATTTATGTTTCTGACTTATTCAAAATAATCAAGGGGAAAAAAACCCCACTTTTAAGAGAAATCTTTCACTAAAACAAAGTCCAATGGGAATGAGGCTCTCAACAAAGATGAAGTTTTAAGTGGAGTTTCATTTTAACTTTCACATTTCAAATGTTTCCCACTGCACAGAAACAGGACAACTCATTACTGCCACCACTCAGCAGCCACATAGTACTGAGTTAATCTCATTGTTCAGCTTTTTTTTTTGACTTTCACCTCTTTTGCTTTTAAACAGTAAATAAAAACATTTAGGGAAATTATCACATGGTTTGTGTCGTGTGGATACATCGTACAATGTTGACCAGGCTCAGCTACAGCTTCTAGGTGCTGCAGAGAACAAGTAGATTGCAAGCAAAGAAGCAGTATCACCTTCATGACTAATTAATATTCCACCAACAAGACTCCTTTCTGTTTTGATTTATAGTCTTTTATCATATTCATGCCTAAAGTAATTCTTGTATATACAAATCTTTGTAGGAAAACGCGGTATACTTTATTCTCCTCTGTTTGTTATTAATACGTGGTGTGGGGCCCTAGAGAAACACAGAAAAGTCTGCAAAGCATTCTGGAGGAAAAAGAAAGGATTGCTTTTCTCAGACATTATTTATTCAGTAAAATTAAGCATATTAATCAACAAATTAATAGAGATAATTTTCTTACAGTCCACCTGAGTCATTACTTAGACTATTTGTTTATATTTTTTTAATAAGAATTTTGATACCTTGTTATTCTGAAATATTCAAGTAACCTGAGACCAAGAATGATAGCTCTTTATTTATTCTTCTTCTCTGTCAGTCTCATATTCTCATTAGATTCTTGTTACTTATGCCAGGACAATAATATTCTAATTTATCTGTTTTTCCATTCTCTGGTAATGAATTAACGATGATGGGAACCATAGCAACTGAAGCAAAAACTTCATTAAGCAAGAACAATTTTTCAGTTTACACTGTACGAAGTGAAATTGCTTTCAGTAACAAAGTTTTCCACAGAACAATTATGACTAGAACAAAGAAAACAGTTAAGCTGAACCCTGGTGCAGAGGATCTGTATTTCAAGCTGTGAAATGCTGACCAGGTTTCTAGCTCAGGAATAATCATCAAAGATAACCACTAACTGTCAAAAATCACTCAGGAATTTCACAGGTTTCAAGCAAACCTTTGGCAACCTTCACTGTGATTCATCCCAAAATGTTATTCTAGGCAAACCAACATAGTTAACACCACCAGAGCTCTTAAAGGAAAGTTTTCCAGATGAAATAAATGCAAATGGAACGAACAACCTAAAGTATAGATGGCTGCTGTGAGAAAAGTAGCGGTTCCATTACCCTGTGTTCTTTCTGTTGCCAACAGTTTTGGTACTATGAAAAGATATAGCCATGGGCATCAGACATAATGCCCTGAAATATCTGGAGTTAGATGACAGTTTAGCTCTTCTAAATGAAATCTCACTCAGCATGTTAGGATGAAGGCCAACTTAGTCGTGCAAAAAGGGTGGAGTTAGCATTCAGCTGTGACAAAATGATGTTAATGACATATCAGAAGTTTACCATTCAAGAACTATTTTAGAAGATAAAAGAATTTAGAACTAAATTAATAGTGGAAGTAAACATCCTAGCCAGAAAAAACAGCAATCACAGGCCTTCTATAAGCAACAAACTAAATCATCTGAAACACATGAACTGATACAAGCGCAACTCAATTACCCTGTCATTTAATGACAAAGGAGGACAAGAAGCGACCAACAAGTGCTTTGAGTGCATTCTGAACATTTTTTTTTTTATGTATTAAAGACTAAGAAAGCAGCCTTTCTAAGCAATAAAGTAGAAGTGATTAAGAACATAACGGAGAAACAACTTAGAGGGAACTACCATAAAATTGAAGAGCTTGTAATTCGTAGGGAAGCGAGCAGCCAAACAAAACCATTTAGCATTTGAGGAAAACTGGCTTCAAGAAACTCAGAGATGTGGTAGATACTAGCCCATGAAAACTAAGTGTCAATGTACATGGCACAAAGCAAGATGTGAAGAGAAAGAAACAGAGAAAGCATCCTATCAGTAGTGAATAGATAGGACCAGGAAGGTATATTCTCTCTTGCTCAGCGGGGAGGGACACTGAAGGACACCATGCCTGAAGTGTTTAGTAGCTCTATTACTCAGTTCTCACTAAAAAGGTCAACTGCAAGTACAGGACTAGCACAATTAATACTGGCAGCTAAAAGGATTCTATCTCAGGATGGAATATATAAAGGACAATGCATAGTACATAGCTAAAAAGGATGCTCTTAAATTGGCTATATTTGATAAATGTTATGTGAGAGTCACTAAAGAAGTCTTAAAGCCAGTACTGGCTGTTTCTGAGACTTCATGAAACAGGTGAGGCACCTGCAGACAGCAAAAGAACAAATGCAGTACCTGTCCTTTGAAGTAGGAAAAGGAGGTAGTGAACACGAAAGCACAAGAGATATTCCAGATCTGAACAGAGGTCATTGAGCATAGCCAGTGTTAAATGTCCAGGTAAAAGTATAACAAGTAGAAACCAAGTGAGTAGTGGTACTTCCCAGCCTGCAGGATCTGGCTTATTTAAAAAGTCTATTCTAAGAAGGATGAAAGATTTAAGTAAAAATACAGACAGTGCAGAAGTTTAGAGTAAAAATTATCATGAAAATGTGGTCAATTACATACATGCATACATCCACAGAAGCAAAAGAGTTGTGATTCTGTTATCACAATGTATCGCAATAAAATGTCTTCTTGTCTTTGAAGTGATGTGTAATACTAAGAGAGATCTGATCTCCTTTCTGAATCCAAGATATTGGGCAAGGTTCAACTTGCTTGCTCTGCTTCCTAAATTGGAGTGAAGGTGGAATTTGTGCAGCAACTCATTAAGAGTACAAGTTTTTGGAAGAAAGCTGCAGACAATGGCTGGATTATGGGCAATAACAGGCAAACAGATAGGACCTTTGTGTGGTTTTTAACCCCTTTGCTTAGGGGTTTTTTTAGTTATTTCTTGCGACTTTTATAGCAAAAAACATTCTGAAAGAGTGGCTACTGCTATGGGAATATGAAAGTTTCAGCTTTGATTTTCCACTCCCAATATGAATTTACAACATTTTTTCTCTGTCGAGCTATCTTCTTTTCTGGTGATGCTACATGTCTATTGCATTGTGCTCACTTTATCAGGGAATAAACAACCTTAAGAAGAAACTTAACAAAGCAAGTTAAAAATGTAACCGTGAATGTAATGAATAACTTTTTGAAACACAGAATATTATTTACAACTCTGCTTTTATCTTAGAGAGGAAAGGAAATTTCTCCAAACTTTTCTATAATATATGCTGTTTTGAAGTCTCAAAATTAATCTTAATGGATAGGGTCTTTACTTTTTGGGCATACACATCCACATAATATACCTTTTCCTTCTCTGGGATGAACTGTTAATCCATTCCCCACAGAACAAAGTAACTGTGATTTCACCTAAGAAGACATTACAGTTTCAAGACATAATACGCCAATACTACTTTTTGCCTCTCTTTTTTTCCATTGCAAAATTATTGTATGCTGACTTTCTGATGACTCTACAGTGGTCAGCTGTGATTAAAAAAAAAATTATAAAAACACATAAATAATAATTATAATATTTGAGAAATATTACTGTAAATAATAGAAATAAATATAAACAAATGTGATTATTACTGATTTTGAGGCAAAACCAGATCTAAATTGGTAAAATGTTAAATAGGGTCATTATGAAAGTACCTGAATTTTCAAGCAGGGCAAAAGAGCTCTGTCAAAAACCACAGGAAAATGTAATGTTCTGAGAAATAACCATTTGATAATTTCTTTCAATGTTCTTAGGTTAATAAAACAGAAGCAGTATAAAATAAAAGTAGAGGAAGAATGTGAACCTTTACACATTTACATGCCACTGCAGAAAGACAAACTTAAAGTACAGAAGCAGAAAGCATCCAAAAATCACTAGAAACTGTATTCTTTACCCAGATGTCAAGCATATGTAGGAAGCTAACATGAACTCACTTAATTTCAGCATGTAGGTGCAGGTAAGATTTTGCAAAAAGTTAGGAGTGAAGAATGTGTTTCAAATTTTGTGAAGATGTTAATAACAAACCTGTTTGGGTGTGAGGCTTCACCATGCCAATGGCTACGGTGGGTACTTTATCATGAAGGCATGGATGCAAAACTAATAAAGTTGAGATTTTGTGGATGCATTAAATCCCATTAAAGTTTGGGAAGATATTGAAAATTACGCACTTTGAGAGGCCCAAAAGCTACTTTCCCCATTTTTAACACTTTGAAAAGCCAAAAGTATATTGGGAGCACACCTGAAGTTGACCTGGCTGCTATTAACTCTGTGATGTAAGGAGAAAAGGCAGGGTTTCTAGGGAGGTGTTAAGCTATTCAAAATAGCATATTTGACCTCCAAAAAGAGCTGGCTCATCGCAACCAACAGGATGCAAAAATGTTGAAAGAAGCCTACATCCTCTACTAAAAGCAGTGAAAGAGTGGGAGTTAGAAAACAAGCTGAAGGTTTTCTTTGGACCGAGAAGCTTTCCATGCTGGCCTCAGGCTTAAATTTTTTATCCCTTCAACCAGGAAACTTCTCTCACCAGATAATCACCTCAAGCAGAAAAAGTGAGATTCTACCCAGGCTATTTGGAGGCTGCTATTCACATGCTGTAAACACTTTCTGTGCATCTGCTAGTGTTTGCTGCTCAAATATTAAGGGGTCCCTTACTTTTAAATGGTCTTCACCAGTAAAGTCAGACTTGAAGAATTTAACCACCAATTTTATTCTGCCCTGGATGCACTATCAGTTTTATCAAAGAGTTCTCATGCAGTTAGAGTTCCTGCCATTAGTTTTATTACTTTTAAGAGCTACCCAAGAAAGAGGAGCTCTACTCAAAATGTTAAATCTGTGTGAGCATGACTGGGAGGCTGGAGTATGACCTGAACTTGCAGATATCATGAAGATCTGTTTGGAGAAAGATAATGCCATTGTGTAGCAAAATCAAGGCCAGCAAACAAATTTATAGCTGTGATTTTACATGTCTGAACATGTCTGGAGATAAAATTAAACTATCCTGGACACCTTGTAATCTGCTCTGAGAACCCTGACTTTCTCCTGACCTACTGTGCAACTTCTAGAGTTATTAGACACTGTGAGGGCAGCTTTTTACAGTGCCTGCCATCTCACACATCTAAGTTATATACCTGGTGGGAGAAGGTTGTTGTCAACTTCTGGAAAACCAAATGTGATTGTAACCTTTGGATCCAAATATGATTATAAAACTGAGCAAAAGTCTGCGAGGACTCAAGTTTTGTTCATACAGCCAGTCAGCTGCTCGCCAAGAGCATCAAAGTAGATCCTCAATGAAGGCAGGAAAGGTCAAGTCTTCTTGTTTAGTGAACAAGCATGATGCATAGTTGATTTCTGTAAGAAACTAGGTATTGGGTTATGATGGCATTGTCTTTTAAAAATTTCTGCCAAATTGTTTCTGAATTAGTGGTAAAATTTACATAGGGACCAAAATACTTGATCCTGTTAAAGATTATTTCTATGACTTATTTGAATATGAATTTTTTTGTTTCATTCCAAGATTTCTTGCAAATGGTTTAATATATTTGGGAGGTAAATGTAAAAACTTTTTGGAAGGACATTTCTCAGAATTGCTTTTGTGTTATCCACATATGTCCAGACATGTGTAATCTGTTACAGATGTTACTGGAATAGTGTCTGAACCCTTAAGTGGCTTTTGTGGTATCTGTTAACCTCTCCTTTGGCGAGGACTTTACTAGATATATTCTGTCAGAACAGAATAACCGTGTCACCAGGGTGAGCAAAAGGAGGAAAGCTGAATGGCCTGCATGAAAACTGAAGGCATCCCTTTGTCTAAAGATGAAATTGTGAAAATTAATCAGTGAAATTGTTACCTTTGGAAATTTGAAAGCTTCAGTCTGTTGGTTAGACCCTCCACAGGATCAGTGTAGAGAAAAAATCACCCAACAGCCAGCCCACATCAGGAACAGAAGACTGCTAATAGATATTAAAAGAGTCCCCCAACATGTATTTTTTTTTCATACATTTTTGAAGGTTAAGTAACTATGTGAAACTTTTTTCTACAGAGAAAATAAAGTTAGACAATATCAACCTGGCATTCTTTCTGCCTGGAAATGTGGTATCAGGCATTGCAAACACCAGTAATTTTGGCTTAAGGAACCATCTTTTAATGGCTTTTTTCAGTTTATAGAGGGCTTTTATGGAAGACAATTGTTTTCATTAAGTTTGTGAAATGTGATTAATTGTAGATGACTTTGATGGATGCTGCTTCTGAAAGTGATGAAATTCAGAAGGGACTTAGTCATTTGTGTATGAGTATCATATTTATAGATCAGAACATATTTAGCCAGGCCAGGGGGGGAAAAAAAGCTAAGCACAGTGGGTATTTGGCTTTTAAAAATCCTTAGAAACAAGGTAGAGATCACAACCCCGATCAGCAAGTGAACCTGTCAATCTTGAGTTCTCTCCAGAAGCTTCTGAAGACAATACCAATGAGCCAGCTAGATAGCTTTTCTGTGGCAGAACTGAGACATTTAGGGCTTAAGAACTGAGCTATTCCCTTCAGGCCAACTAGCAGTTGAGGCTTTGAAAAAATCAACAATAGAATATCAAAAGCAAGAACTTCTTTGTTGGAGGCTCCTGGGTCCCTGAAAACACAGCTGGGTTGAGAGATGAGAATATGCCTCTTTTACAGCTCTGTATCGAGGCCCTAAAATGCCCATGGCATTTGACTCCTGGCAATTTAAGTAGTGACCAGCTCACAAAAAACCCTTGGTATCTTAAGAGAAAGCTCTTGGTGTCTTACTTTCAACACAATAGCGGGCAAGCAGCCAAATAAAAGAGCCAAATTAATCTAAAAAAAAAAAACAAAACAACAAAAAAAATAGGCTTTTTTAAAATCAAACCTCTATTGCAGCATCTACCAGGATTTATCAGGACTGTTAGTCTTTTGCTGTCCTTCTTATTAGAGGGCTTTTGATTAGCCGGTGGTACATCATAGAGAACAGCGGAGACCCAGCCTGCCTGGGACGCAGCCACCTGTTAGGGTAATTAGGGCATTTCTCCTGCAGGGGAAAATGCCAGAGCCACACACACTCTCACCTCCAGGATGCTGAAACAGAACAATCTACAAAGAACAGCTTCAACTGAAGGCATGAAAGCCAAACTTCCTACCCCTGTGCTCTGTAAATACATGATGTATGTGAGGCAGGATGATCCACACAAAAGAAAAACAAATGTGCCTCTGCAGAGCAGGAGAGACACAACTGCCAAACTCTAGGAATGCCAAGCAACTGCAGTTCTGTTGTCCAGGAATTATTGGGAAGTGTGAATAAATATTACAAGAGAAGGAAATGCTGAAGTACTACTAAATACACTGGGCTGATTTCAAATACATTTCCTAGAACTCTAGATGAGATTCTGCACATTAGTTAGGCTTAGTTGTTAGTGATTTTAGTGTACTCATTTTGGGGTAGAATATTATCTAAGCTCTTTTCACACCTAAAGTCTAGGAAAGTTTTGTGGAAATGCTCTAAGTTAGATATGTCTTAACTAAATATAATAAATGCGCTTTTGGAACATCAGAAAAGTCTTTAAACACACATTGGACTGAATGGAGATCACTTCTGCTCTGTCCTGTCTTCTCTTTTAAAATCTGAAACCTAGAGAAAGTTTTCTAACTCAGTATAAGATGTATAAGTTTTAGAGGCTTTTTTAATATTGAAAAAAAACTTTGTTAAAATATGTTTATTCTTTCTGACTGCATCGTACAACAGCTTCGAACCAGTCTGTTGGGATAAAGAAACACTGTGCCAGTGAAAGGTAAGCAGCAAAAGTCTTTGAGCCTACCACAGAAGTTTTACTAAGTAACATGACAAAAGAAGAACATCTGTTACAAGAGCACGGGTCCAGGCTTGCTGAAATACATTTGAGCAAGTCTAGGCATGCCCTACCTTAGTTTTATAAACTCTACCATCAGCCTGTTGTGCTGGTCAAAACCAACACAACATAGTCCTTACACTGTTCAGAAGGTAAGTCCATGCCATGGTGATGTAGAAAAACATATGTTGCTATATAGAGGCAACTGAGCAGGGGTTTTGCAACTGCTGAGTGTCTAATGTAGCACCAGAGGCATTTTTGTTTTAAATTCAGAGCCTTTCTAGGAAAGGAAGCACAGGTTGTGAATGTTCATATAAGTCAAGATATTTTCAGCAGTTGTTTTCTCTGGGGCACACAGCAAGCTCTGTGCATTCCAATGGTTTTCCAAGGCCACAGCCAGATGCTGTTTCCCAGGTGTAACTCTGCTGACTGGAAGTGGTACTTTCCCTGCACCCCCAGTCAGAAGGCACTGCCCCATGGCTCTGCTGGCTGGGGGCACTTCAGATGCTTCACACCCTACCACAGGCAAAGCCACCCAACTCACCTTCGCTGGCAGGTCAAAGTGGCTGGCTGGCTTTGCCACATGAGATGTGGTTAACAGACCCCTTTAGCTGGCCAACCTCTGTGAACAAGAGCAGTGCAGCAACTGCAGCCCACTAGGATGGTGCCATCTTCAGCTGCTACAGCAGCTTGCAAAATGAAGGTCTACCTGTGATTTCCAAACACAGCCTCAAAACAGTCTGGCAAGAGCTCTATCTTACACGTCTTGGTTACTTATACCAGCTTTGTATGTAATGGCTTTATATGTGGCTTTAGGTTTCCCATCTTATTTTAGAAGTCTAACACCATTTCCATAAAGGTCAAAAAAATTAGACACAGCATTCACAAACGTAACTATTCGAAAAACTAGTGAAGACCACTGAGTGGTCCAAAACAAAATTGCCCAGTAACTGCTATCGTGAAGGACTGATTTGCATCACCCTTTCCACCAAATTATTAAGCTGAAATCATGAAACAACTAGGTTCCCCTGCTCTACTGGTACAGAACACCAGTGCACTCGTGGCTATCAAAAAAAACAAAACAATCAGTAAATTCCAAATTTCAGTAAAGATTTCCTCATGACCCAATGGAAACCACTTAGCACTTTCAAAGACATTTTTGCCTGCAACCAAACTATAAAGATGATAGGTCATGTCCTAAAAACCCTTTTTCCCCCACTGCATTTTTAAATTATTGTTCCTTGTTGACCAAAACTCTGGATAATAATGTAGAGAAGGTCTTAAAAGTGTGGTGCAGCAGTGCCTGTACCTGAATCTCTTTTCATGTGTATGACAGACAATAAAGTATTAGTTTTTCAACAAATATTTTGTTCTTCAGAGACCCTGGAACCTTCATCTTCCTTCTTTGTGCTCACCAGTTTGTCTGTTTTAAACCCCTCTTTCTTTCTCTCCATGTTCATTGATTCATGGGTTTTGTGCAAAAGACCAGCGTAAAGCTGTGCAGTGAGGGTGTCATCATTGTAATTGGGCATTGATTATTTAAAGAGCACAGTTGTTACTTTGGTTGATGAGACCATCTCTCAGACTGACATCCACTCTGAGAACAGAAACTTGGGGTAATTTACAAGACCCTTTTTATACCCCTTACCAGGATTGGTTTTACCTTTTATAGATCTGCGATACTGCAGAGTGGGATTAGGTCCCTGCAATGGGTGCTGCACTTGATGCTTTACTGAATAATAAAGACAATGTTGTGATGATCAAATATCCTTAAATATTGACCTGTAATGAGAAACATGTAAACAAGGCATGTGTTGGCTTAGATACTGAAAATAAAAATGCTTGCCTGTGCTGGAAATAATAGATTTTTTATTTCATTTTATTTAATTTCATTTTTTTTCGCAGAGTAAACTTTCTCCCTTTCTATCATACATCATCTTGATCTTCCTCTCATGCTGACAGAGAGAGGATACAAATGATTTTTAGAGCTCCACAAGGATAAAAATCAGCAGGGATTATTAAGCTCTTTCTGAGCTGGAAAATGCTATGCTTCAGCATCTGGTTAATAAATATTTATTTTGCTTCTATTTCTGTGTGTGAGTGAGATCCCATCATGTTTATTTGAACAGAGAATATTATGGCTAAAAGACATATTTCCAGAGGAGGATATGTTAAAGAGAATGTGTCACACCTTGGGTGAAACTGAGATTTTTAAAGAGTGAAACATTTCTCTTCTTTTTATTTTTCTTTTTTTCAGCAGCCAAAAAATACAGAAAAACTTTGAACAGAAAGCAAATCACATCTTGACTTTTGGACTAAGATTCCCTACAATCTAGCATGAAAATAAAAGGCTCTTTTGTCAGAGGATGCACATTGGCAGGAGAACTGAATATGCAACAAGTATCCTTACAAAGTGGTGATGAGAAGCATGTCTTGCAAGGGATGAATGTTCTGTGTAATGTGCTTTGGCCTTGGACATAAAACACAAGACAGTTTTAAAGTATCTGTAGCCTTGAAAGCTAGTTACAGGATATTCACACATTTAGTCTGTTGTTTTCTGCTGTTGACTCAGTTGTCCTAAGTCAGCAACACACAGAATGGAAATTACTATTTTAACAACTTTAATATATTAAACAACAGAAAAATAAGATTAAGGAAATGTCACAGAATGTGGAAAAGATGCTGCTGTAGCCCAGAGGTATTCATCTCAGGAGAAAGCTGGGTACAAATAGTGGAGGAATGGAAAGGCCACAACAATCCCATTATAGCCAGTACTGCTGAGCAAATTAAATACAGGGGTTGCTGCCAAATTCACCACAATAAATGAATTAGATGTGTTTCCTGCCTGGGAAAAACTGGGTGGAAATATATGTACATCATGTGAGTAAACTGAAAAAGATCTAATCTTCAACATATTACACTGACAGATCTTTTAGAGTTACAAATAATAGTGATAGGTGAAATTTTGTCTTAATAACTGCAGCTGTAAATCTGTGGATGGAACATGGTTAGCAGCTACTCAGATTTCTATTGATAGGGATGCAAAAATAGACAATTTTCAGCTGTTGTGTACTGCTAGCTGTTTCTGATGGGCAAAGTGCTGAATCTGCTCTGTGGTGGGTTTTTTTATTTGTGATCCGGAATTATATAGTGCAGTCATACTGACATTTAATAGTGCTTTTAATATTGTCCTGAAATACTTGCTCGACCAGCTGCAAAACAACAACATTTTATTCACCCTCGCATGCTGTGTAGCTTCCCATAGATGAAATGGTATTTATGCTTGACAATATTCCAGTCAGTATCACAGGTAAGCTGATGTGCTTAGCAAGAACTGAAGCCCACCAAAATGAAGGTTAATCTACACCAAGAGATGAGCTGTCATTCAATCATTCCTAGCAAGGCTGCAGGAGTCTCAGCAAGAAACAAAAATGACAGTCCTTTGGGGATGGTTGGTTGTTCTTGGTTTTGGTTTTTTTTTCTGAGAATAATGTGTAACCAAGTTAGGGTACAGACACTTCTTAGCTAGTGGTATAAAACAAGCTGCTGCAACATCCCTACAGACTTGTTTTTAAGAAAACAAACAAACATACCAATTCTCATGCTAGTCAGAGAAAGTCTGGTTAGATTGGAGTCTGGACCCTGAAACGCTTGCTCAGACATCACAAATCTTGGAGTGAACAAAGAAAAGGCTGATGTTACAAGGGAGGAAATTGGCAGATGGAAGCCAAGAGAACTGCTAGCTGATGCCTTGCTATTTGTGCCTGCCGAGCTGTGTATGAGAAAAGGTGGTTTCTTTGTCTACCACTACTTTTTATTGTTTGTTTTAGGGCTCACTGCAGGAAAGAAAGTGAGTGTGATGAGAAAATGCTGACTATGGTGCAGCTGAAGTGTTTGTAAAAGGGCTAAATTCACTGCCAATGTAATTCAACATAACTGCAATCAATGGAGCTAACCCAGGGGTGAATCTGGCACCCTTTACTATTCAGCTGATTTGGTACATACTCATTAGACAGAGCAGCTTGTATTAGTCCATTAGTGTATGCCATGCTTTTAATCCATATGTATTGCATTCATTTTGGTTTAGAAGTATTAATTATTAGGACTGAGAGAAGTAGGAGAATTCACTTCCTTTTTAAAAATACATGCACATTTCCAGGTTTTTCTTTCTTCAAGCATTCAATTTGTCTTAGGATCATCAAACCTGAGGGAGTATGGACAGATCTTCTGTCCACACTGCAATATATGGATCCTGCTCATGCTCTAGGTTGGCTAAACACTGTCCCTGCCCTTTGGCAGGGACCTGTTCAGGCTCAGCATTGTCCAGTGCAGCTGCCTGCAAACAGTCTCATACCAGGTAATTAAGTACCCTGCATGTATGCTGTTACTTGTTACTGTAGGGTCCATGAGTCTGCCAGGCAAAGTCAGGAGTAATAGAAGAACTCCTTGCATGGAGAAATTTTCATGAAACCTCCAGTTTAATCCCATGCTCGCCACTGTTCCTGGAGTGGTGCAGGGATGGGGCACTCCATCTTTGCTATTTCAGTCTCTTGGTTTGTGTATCTTCGTGTTAGGCTTCTCATCCCTAGGCAACGCCTTTTCTCTGATTGCTAGTCTATCCACTAGCAGCCCTTCAATGAAACTTTCCGGGGTCAGATTGCAGGGAGGATACAAATATCCTTCCCTTCTAGGATACAAATTTCTCTCGTTTATTTGTCTTATTTTTCTCTAGCCTGCGGCAAAAGGCTGTTGCAATGTGCGCCATTAAATATACTTCCCTGTCAGGTTGTCTTGGGAGATTGTGAAGGAATTTTCTTCCTAGGTTTCTTCTGTGAAAACTTTTTCTTGTTCTATTCAAATTTCTTCCTCTCCTTGCAATGTTTGTATCTTATATTTTTACATTTTTGCCCTATGCTTCATTTTCTATGCTGAAAATCACAGAATATGACAAGAAAGAATATATTTTGAGATTTCTTTCCTACATAACTTTTAGTGGGTTTTTTTGCTGGCAAATGGTTATGTTGGGTTCTGGTTCATTTGCAAAAGGCCCATAAAGAAGCAGCAGAGATGAAGGGTACAAAAAAACTCCCAGTAGTTTTGAGATGACATCTTTACACACCCAGCTCATCAGTATTACTGCATAGGGCCTGAATTCCCTTCTGGAAATGAAAAAGGCCACCCTCTGTGCCAAATGCTTCAAGCCCATCAAGATTCACACCCAGACAGCAAAACTGAGCAAACTTGCCTAATGGTAAGTTTACATGAAGTTTGCCTTGACTTATTCTTTCACAGCTATCATATGGTCTCGTGCCATCTGATAAACCATGGACATAGTTGGAAACTCATGGAAATAGTTTCAATCAAGAGCAGTAAGAAGTCAGAACAGTTTCATGGTAGGATGATTTATAGATCATTCAAAAAAGTCACTCTCCTTTTCTTGTTCAGATTCACATACATTGTAAAAAAAAAGTAATTCTGGGTAGTTTAGAGTGATTAGATTATCACTTGTAACCTGGAAAGGAAAATGCTAGAAATTCAGATGAGCCCAATGTAGTGGCTGTTCATTATTCTTTAACTGGAAGAATTATCTTATGTTGTTTGCTGGTAGTATATTTAATAATAAAGGACCTAAGCAAGCTTTGCCAAGCATAAGTTGGCAAGTTGGGTGAACACAGGGAAAATGCATTTAAAAGAATATTTTTGAATTCTTAATTATATTTTACATAAAGTTTTTTCCGCTTTTTTGTTCACTTTTTCCATCTAGTCAACTGAGGAAAGATGTTTTTCCCTAAATGTGCACAGGAAGTAAATTTTAGGCCTGATTGTTGTTTCATTATGAAACAAAAAATAAATTAATGAGAAAATAACTTGTTTATTGGAAATAAAGTGCAGAAAGTAAGTTGAGGTCAGCCAAATGAGGAAGATAAAGTCTATCTAGACTGACCTACCTCCATACAAGCCAGTTCCAGTCCTGGGATCAGGACAGCCAGGTCAGCACAGAGCTGTGCCAACTGAATTGAGCTAACTCATTTATACAACCCCTGGGAGCTGAATGAGTACACAGAGTGGCACCATGCCAGGCAGACATACTGTCCTTTTTCCTGGGCTATCTTGGCTATCTCTCCCGTGACATGGCATTGTGTAACGTAGATGTGTCCTTAGGTGACCAAACAGCACACTCAGAAAGCAAATCCCAAACAGCAAATGCTCAGACAAAAGGCTGTAATCATTTATGAATGCTCTGTGAGCACTGATATTTGTTCAGATGAACTGCTAAATAACAAAGAAAAAGGGAAAATGTGGGACGTCTATATAGACAAGATATTAGCAGAGACAGGAGCTAATTTCAACCCTCTTTTCTCTGTTTGCTGCTGGCATATCAGTAGGTTGCCAAAAGTATAGCTCCATTATCTGTGCCTAGTTTTAATATTCAGAGGCATTTTATCTTGCATCATTTTTTTAAAACTCTTACTTGTATGGTACCCTATGCAATACATTGTGCCCTCGCTTTTAAGTGTGAAATATACACCAGTTGCTTTTGATATATTTCAAACACACTGTTGTGTTCACCCATACAGAAACCCTTCAGCGAGTTCTGCTCTTCTATTCATCTTAATGAAAAGGCCTGTTTGGAGTTTCACACTCTTCAGTCATTACTTATATGCTGCAGAACACAGTGCATTACTCAGCAGTGCCTGAAGATCTTTCAATCTTGGCCAAAAAGGTTTATTTTTAGATTGCAAACATTAATAACAATTCAAATTGACACAAGCCTTTGACAATACTCTTGGAGTTACATGCATGCGTGCATGTGTTTTTGGAGAGAAGAGACCCAAGCACATGTTTGATTGCCATCCTTAAGGCCAGGTCTTTCCATTGTTGTAACACCAATGTTTTGCCAGAAAAGAACTTATTGTGTTGTGTTGTAAATTGAAATAGATAAAACATTTGGAATTTGTCTGTTACAATAAACTGCTTCATCTCCATGAGTGATCTTCAGAAATAATGAAAACAAAAATGCCATGCAAAAATATAATATGTTGTTTGGGAACATTAAATATTAGTCATAGAAAGCCTTTCATACATAGTCTTTTCCCAAGACATAACTAGAAGTAGATAATTTAGAAAAACTTATTTCTAAACCCAGCAGCCATTTTTTTATCCCAGATTTTTATAAATGAGGTCAAGTTATACTGATTTTTGCTAATTCAGGAATGAAGCTACCCTGGTCCTGTCAACCAGTGCTGGAAATCAGAAGGCCCAGGTAATTTGAGGCATCATCTTTTTCCTCTGCCATTTTCTTTCTTCAGCAGAGGGTGACGGTTCTATTTTATTGCCTTATAAAGTGCTCTGAGATTTGAGTATGACTGCAGCCTTATGTAAGTGTCAAGTGCATCCACATTTCTAATATCTAATTAGACCAAATTCTAGTCCTACATATACAAATATGATTCCTGTTAAATTCAGCAGAATGTCACAGGAAATAAGAAAGAAGTTTATACTTTTAGCAGCTGATACACAAATCGATTTTCAAGCTGTATAATAAAGATTTTTACATCTAAGTAATACTTTACCTGAAGCATCCTGATGGACTGAATTTTGATGGAGAATTTCCATTCTTAATTGGATGCAGGGGGAAACAGGATGGAGAAAAAGCTGAAGAACTTTGTACCTTCTTTGTCTCAGTCTTTACTAGTAAGGCCAGTTGTTCTCAGGGTACACAACCTCCTGAGCTGGAAGACAGGGATGGGGATCAGCAGGAAGGTTCTGTAATCTGATGAGAAATGATCAGTGGTCTGTTACACCACAAAGACACACACAGGTTAATGGGGCTGGATAGGATCTGAGGGGTTGAGGGGACGGACTGCACTGACAGAAATGCTCATTGATCCATCATTAGTCAGCAGTCCTGGAAAAACTGAGGGGGTTCAAGTTGGCTGGGTGATAGCCAGTGTGACACCCCTCTAACAGAAGGGTTAGAAATAGGATCTGGGAAACTGGGGGCCTGTCAGCCTTTACCTCAGTGCCAGGGAAGGTCATGGAGCAGATCATCTTGAGGGTCATCATGCAGCATGTACAGAACAACCAGAGGATCAGGCCCAGCAAGGATGGGATTATGAAAGGCAGGCCCTGTTTGACCAACATGATTTCCTTCTATGACCAAGTGACGCACCTAATGGATGAGGGAAAGGCTCTGGATGTGCCTACCTGGACTTCAGTAAAGCCTCTTACACTGTCTGCCACAGCATTCTCTTGGAGAAGCTGGCAGACCATGGCTTGGGCAGGTGCACTCTTCACTGAGTGAAGAAAACTGCTGGGATGTCAGGGGTCAGAGAGCAGTGGTGAACGAATATCCAGTGGGGCTGGCCAGCAGTGGTGTTCCCCAGGGCTCAATACTGATCCCAGGCCTGTTTAATATCTTCATTGTTGACCTCAGTTAGGGGACCAAGAGCCCCTCAATCAGTTTGCAGGTGACACCAAATTGGACGGGAGTGTTGATCTGCTGTAGGGCGGGCAGACTCTGCACAGGGACCTGGACAGGCCGGATAGGCAGGCCGAGGCAAATTTTATGAGGTTCAACAAGGCCAAGTACTGGGTCCTGCACTTGAGTCACAACCCCAGGCAGTGCTACAGGCTGGGGACAGAGTGCCTGGAAAGCTGCCCAGCAGAAAAGGATCTGCAGGTGCTGTTTGACAGTGACTGAACAGAGCCAGTGTGTGCCCAGGTGGCCAAGAAGGCCAAAGGCACCTGGCCTGTGTCAGCAATAGCGTGGCCAGCAGGAGCAGGGCAGTGACTGTCCCCTGTACTGGGCATTGGTGAGGCCACCTGAATCCTGTGCTCAGTTCTGGGCCCCACTGCAAGGAAGACATTGAGGTGCTGGAGTGTGTCCAGAGAAGAGCAGTGGAGCTGGGGAAGGGTCTGGAGCACAGGTCCTATGAGGAGCAGCTGCGGGAGCTGAGGGTGTTTAGCCAGGACAAAAGGAAGCTGGGAAGAGATCTTATCCCTCTCTACAACTACCATAAAGGAGGTTGTAACCAGGTGGGGGCCAGTCTCTTCTCCCAGACAAGTGACAGGATGAGTGGAAATGGCCTCAAATTATGCTAGAGGAGATTTGGATTGGATATTAGGAAAAATTTCTTCACCAAAAAGGTTGTCAAGCTCTGAAACTGGCTTCCCAGGAAAGTGGTGGAGTCACGATCCCCAGCTGTATGTGAAAGACTCGTCGCACTTAGGGACATGGCTTGGTGCTGGATTTGTCAGTGTAAGGTTAACAGTTGGACTCAATGATCTTAACAGTCTTTTCCAACTGAAATCATTCTGTTCTGGTTTTGTATTTAATTTCTGTCCTGTACACTCATATGAAAGTCAGTCTTTTAGAGGCCTCAGACCTTCTATGTCTGTAATTTTATGTCCAGTGAGGCTGTGGGATCTGCTCATACTGTGACCTGTGGACAGAGGGGATGTCAGCCCTGGCAGCCCTGCTTAGGGCTCACCAAACGCAGTACTCTTGGATGGAGTCAAGAAGTCCCAGCCCTGCAGCTGCTGAGCAGCCACACTGGGCCTCTCTGGATGCATTCAGTAGCCAAATCCCAAATGTAGAGAAAAGTCATGATCCTGTGCTGGGAAGACAGTAGCTGCCAGAGCTATTGGGAAAGAGATAAAGTCTTTGTCAGCCCCTCAGGAAACACATATCTGAAATGACCAGCTTGATGTTTGTGGAATTGAGGCCAAAACTACATAGAATTTACTGCAAATCAATGTGTTGTTGCAACAGCTATATCTTTCTACTCCTGGTGAAAAAATTCAAGCTTCTCTAACTCTGGTTTACAACTCTAAGGTAACACAAAGTTTAAATTGGATCACACTTTTTCCAGTTTGGATCAGTGTTTCTACAACAGAAAAATCTTAAGGACTTTTCTGTCTATAATATGTAGAAATTGTTATTAATATTATTTAGGTTTCTTGAACATTTCCAGCAATTCCTCTGCTTCAGCTGCTTTTCTCAGAGCAAATAAATATTTGCAACAAGTAGAGCTGTGTGAGCTAGCAGAGGGGGAAAAAAAGACAAAAAACCTGGCAAGCAAGTTCTCTGTTTCTTTGAAAACTCTCCAACACCATGAATCCTGCGAGAGCTTAATTAAAATGAAAAGGGAATTTTCAAAGGGAGAAAACAAAATAAGCTTTTTTTAATGCTATTTTTGTTCTGAGCTCAGAAAATCTCTTTCTCTTTTTCAATTGGTTTCCCCAAAACATAAATATTGGCAGCTTTAAGGTTTGTTTTTCATCCTCCTGAGCAAGAAGCAGTGAGTTCAAAAGCTTTTTCCAGTGAAGCTTAGAGGGTTTGCTCACCAGAGCTTGGATTTCTGACACAACTAGTGAGTCTAGAACAGTAAACATTACCATGAAATCAAAGTTGCCATTTCAAGGGAATTATGATTAAATGGTAATATATTCTCTTTGCTGATAATTAGAGGAACCTGGTTTTTTTCACACACAGTAGTGCATGAGGGTCAAGGTCAACCAAACACAACACATCTTAGGCTCACATGATTAAAGGATACTTCTGCAGTCAATCTCACACAAGAAGCACTCATTTCTCACTCTCATCCACCTCTCTTTTACCCAGTGGCTGGGTATTGCTTTAACACAAGTCTAGATCAATATTGTTGTTTCCGACCATATAGTACTTACCTGCACCAGCCATCTGCTGGTAAGACACTACTAGTTGATATTTCAAAGTTTTAGAGACAGAAATTGCTGAAACTTTGAATGGGTTTTTTTGGGTATCCACATTCTTGGATGAATGCATGAGCCCCTTCAGCCCAAAACAAAAACAATTACAAGAAAATATTTAAGTGTCAAAATTTTCAAACAATCTGAGTGACAAAATGGCTCATATGTATCAGTTTGCTTCAGCCACTTCTGCAGTAGACTGACATTGAAATGTGGAAACTTGCATGTTAACTATTGATGCAAACACTATTGCAGAGTCCTGTGTGACCTGCTTTGGGTGACCCTGCCTTGGCAGGGGGCTTGGACTGGGTCATCTCCAGAGGTCCCTTCCATCCCTAACCATTCTGTGATTCTGTGAATCCTTTCCAGCTTCACAGGTATAAACCAATAAATGATTGCAGTTGCTGTTGCAGGTTTTCAAAGGCTCTGGATATACTTGGTGGTTTTCTGCTCAGTCGTGAGCTGTCCTGAGCACAGTGTTCATGCACAATGTGGTTGTGTGTGAGAGCACAATCACAGCATGTGCAACAGAGAGGCTGGTGGTATTGCCCATTTGATGTAGTGTTCAATCTTCTGAACAAGACAATGCAATGTAAGGGCTTGTGGGAAATTGTGGAGCCAGCTTTGAGGTTTGCTTTTACACAACAGAGTGTTACACCCCACCAAAGGCATCCTGCAGAGCTTGGTCTTACTACCTGTGACATTGCACTTGAACAGATCAACCGTAGAAACACATTTGCAGAGTCATTTATGTGTCCAGTGTCAGACACAGTAATTAACAGGGACAGGTTCTTTTTAAGATTGGAGAGGGACCTGGCCCCCATGGACTCATCCCTCATCCCTCTAGACAGACAGCACTGCTGCATTCATTCAGAAGTTCCCTTAAAGTGCTTTTAAGTAAATGTATTTTCCTGTGCACTGCTTGCCAGTCCTATATGTGGTGAACATCTTTCCATTTGTGGAAGAAAGTGCTGTGCATGTGTTTTTTCTTCCAGAGGTCATTTATGGGACAAAAAAATCAGTCTTCTAGATGACTCGCTTAGGATTTCAAAAACATGGCTTGTGCTAGACTTATTTTAAATATTGATGGCAAGATTTAGTCAAGGTTGTCTGAGGATAACGGTGGCTTATGCAACTAGTCAGCACACAGCTACATGCTGATAGATTTCTCTATTTCACAGGGATTTTATTTGTATCTGGTCCAAAGGCCAGCCCATTCTTCCCCCATTTATTTGTAATTTAACGTGGGTATTTAATGAATTATAAAAATGAACAGAAATTAGTTCATCATCCCATAAAAGAAAATACATTTCTAATTAAAAACTGTGTATATGGGTCATACTTTGCAGAAGGAAGCATAAGTCAAGCATCATTCTTCTTGATTTGTTCCAGGTCACTGTTTTTCTCTGCCTGGCTGCAAAACACTAATGGATTGTCATGATAAAAATTCACTTTTGTACCCATCTGTTACATTGCACTTTTAATGTCTATTTTACTTAATGTATCTTGATTCTACCCCACTTGCAGCAGCAAACACACCACACTTTATTAGAATAAAATTCATCCTTTTTGGTGCTGTAAATGAGAGAAGAATATGTAGAGAGTTTTCTTTGCAACACTGGCCGTTTTAACATATGTTAGCATAATAAATTCATTCAAGACATTTTTTGAGTGCACATTCCTCTCAGAGTCAGTTTTTTAGACACTGCAATTGGTCCCTGAAATCTAAGTTGTTTTTATTGGCATTAACAGAAAGCTTCTATAGCAGAAATGTTTTAAAAAGACAAAGTCAGTAGGGAAGATTTTTTGTGCTTCAAGGAATATTGAAGATGGGTACATGAAAAGGGAACTGGAAATGGGACCTAAGCAGATGTCTTGTAATATAAACATTGTTTGATAACCGATGAAAGACAAGAGATTTTGGGCTACTCGGGCATTTTGTTGTTAAAAAATAAAATATTGAAGAGGAAAAAAAGACGTGATAATAAATGTTGAAAAGAGAATGTCAACAGAATACATCTCCAGAGCAGATGATCTAATGCCGTAATTATCAACCTTTTTTCTGTTTCTGACTCTCTTGTAGATCAAATAACTTCAAGCAACTCCAGATACAAATATAGTATCTACAGTAGGTGAACTGGTCTGATGGAATCAATACTGTGGTAGCACCTTGAGGCCTGAGGTGGATCACTGTGTTACCTGAAATAAGGAGAAAAACATTGGCTCAAAGAGCTTCCAAATCAGGTATTAGATGGCTGTACCAGACTGACAGGTACAAGACAATCCTGACAAATGTAAAGCATGACAATTACACTACTGGCCATCCTCCTATTGCCAAATGTTTCAAAAATTTTTTGTGATTAATATATTGCATGCCATTCTGTGTTGTTGTCTCTTCTTAGCAAGTTCCATGATCTTTTAAATCTGTGTGTTCTGTGGGTGTTTCACCTACCATGGTGCCTGACACCTCTGTAGCTAACAGTAGCACATCCGAGGTGCTGTCTGAAAAGCCTTGGGGCAGAGGAGGGGGACACAGCAATGCCACAAACACACTGCTCACAGTAACTGAGTTTGTGGCAGGGCTGTTCATGTCACTCCTCTGAGTCACAGCATTCCTCTGCTCTTCACCTCAACTTGGGTTGGACTTGAGCTGCCATTGTATGCTACAAGCTCATACAGAGCCCCTGCACCTGCCAGCTGTGTCATGCCTTGTGACACATCTCTTCTTCACATAATGTTCTGGAGGCTTAATCGTAAACATTTCATCGAGGGCCCATCCTTTGGAAATCCTAGCAACTGTCAACTCTATTTAATTCTGGGGATGGTAACACTCCCTCAATTCAACCCACTCTAGAAATAGTTTCCAATTAGCAAACCTAGTGGAATTGAGGCTCCCAAGCCAACAAACTGCTTTTGAAAAATCACTCTGACAAATGGAATTGGTAGGTAAACTCCCTAGACTTCTTTCTGAAGCTTTTATTTTAGGGTGGGAATAAAAAAGTAGCATTAACTTGGTCAGGCATGGGGAGAGAGCAGCTTCTGGGCTAATAGTGAAGGCCTTCACCCAGGATAAAGAAAACTAGACTGCTACACTCTACTTCAAAGGACAGTTTTCCTAATTTACATTGCATACATTTGGGAACAGAGATTCATCCCTTTCAGGTGAAAGTCCTAGCCAGAAAGCTGTAGACTTGAATATAAGTCAAAATTTTTTTATTATCTCTTGCAATGGATATATAATTAAACCTGTGCAATCTGGGAGAGTTCAAAGGCAAAGGGCTGAAAATACCTCCATCCATAGATTTCCTTAAGTTGTCAGGTTTGGGCATTTCCCAGTGGTAGATGGGAGTTGTAGTTTCACTTTCCTTGGGAAGAAGACAGGTTTCCTTCATCATCTTTGAATAATTTAACTGGCTAACTTTTACTGAATAAAAAGGGACATGGGACTAATTTTACTGCATTCCGAAGCTTTGGTTGTCTCAGTGGTAGCTTCTGAAAAAAAGAAAGGCATTAGGCACCCCACTGCATAAACAGGCTCAGGGGTGAGCAGTGGCAAGCTGCACCAGTCTACCCAGGCTAAGGGACATACATTTAGGGCACAAATTTTTCCTCCTGCACAGTGTGTGACCTTTTGGCAATCTGAATCTTAGCAGATTAACTTTTAGATGCATGCTTAACCAATCCATCATTCGTGGAGCCTAGGGCTGTCGTTTGAGAGCTGTGAATCCCATTAAGCTTCCACACACCTAAAGGTTAAGAATCACGAGGTTGTGATTCATCCCGTTCCTTCTGGAGTTATGTTATTATGGAAAGAAGCAGTGGTTGGAAGGGGGAAAAGCAATGGCTGGGAGGGGTTATTCCTTCAAACTTCCAGCAAATCGAACCTAAATAGAGGAGTCATTACCCAGACAGACAGATGCTGGGGAAAGTAATGAGACAGATGGATCATGAGGCAGATTTAACATATTCACCTAGTCTTCTTGGAAGTACTCCCACACCCAGGGGACAGCTTTAGCCAAATGAAACACAGTGCCAATGGGATCTCTGTCCATCTGTCCTGATGAAGTAGGAACCCCTGGCAACAACAATTTCAAGACAAATAATATCAGATGAAATACAAATAAGAAGGAACTTGATTATCTCATATCTCTGGTGAAGGCACCTCACTAGAAGGATGAGAAATAATCTTGGGTACTAAATACAGTTTATGAATTTCATTTTAAAAAGCCATTGGATAAAATACATAAATAGCTTTGGGTGCCGAACTGAATTCACAGACTTTCCCCCCATCCATGACAGTGAAATTTAACAGCTCCGGGGGGGGAAGGGGGAGGGGGGGGGCACTTTCAATTTCATGTGCAAGAGGGTGCAAGTGAGGTGCACATTTTCTTCTGCCAATTTTATATTCTTTTGAACTGCCCTTGAATAAAAACATTCCTGATGTCATATAGAACAGTCATTCAGCCCTGTTAGAGGAGGTGTTATGCATTACTTGTTCTGAAAGCCAGCAGTTGTGTTACTTCAAAACAAATAAAACAATTGACATCTTTTATTTTAAAAGTAGCTTTCCCAAAGTGCTAGATTCTAGTCTCAGGAGCATAATGGATAGATTACAGTAGAGCTTGAAAATCTGACCACCCTTTCTATACAAAACCATAGTTATTGGGGATTTCAGGTCATGCAACTGTTTGCGTATGTTGCATATCTGAGAGCTGAAGTTGGCCTTGAACTGGAAAACTATTAAATAAGTCAGTCTCATTTCTTGGTAAAACCCCAGGCTCCTTGTGACACTACTAGATTGTCTGAGTCATACCGTCATATTTATAAACCATAGCTGGTGTTTTCACACATTTCAGGATAAAAATAAATGTATTGTAAGACATTTGTTCAAAGAAATTTACCATCTTCAAAGTACATGTTTTTGCTCTTCTGGTTATCAATTGAAATGAAAGGTTGCAACAAGACACTGACAAGGTTTCTGGTTTTTCTAAGTTGTGTGTTTTGGTTTTGGGGGATTTTTAGCACATGGTTGGTCTATTTCATAAGGTTCCAAAAAGTTTTTAAATGGAAGTGAAATTTTTCCCTGTCTTTTAAAAAATGTGCTGAGAAAGATACATTTTCAGCACTTAAAGAAATTAAATGCAAAAACTATTTTTCGAAGATGTTCCAACCTTATGTAAAAATAAAAAATATCTTGTCAGTTTTATGTTGCAAATTTAATTTCATACAGCAAGTACAATAATGTAAACCTGTGCTTTGGAAATGCTGAGCTTCTTTTAAACAAATGGATGTAAAACCAATTTGTATAAATTCTGAGACATACAAGGAAAAAAAATATGGCTTATGAATACGAAGGTATGACTCAGCCAGCCTATTAGTATCACAAGGAGCCTAAGGTTTTATGAAGAAACTGAATTAATATTTGTTCAGCACTTTGAAAATGTAAAGAGCAGTGTAAGTGATTTCTAATGTTGGCTTTACTATTAAAAATTGGAATGAATGCCTGTGCAAAATTATTATATTTTGGAGTAATTCATGGGAGAGTCCACAGGTAAGACAGAAATCTAGTGTAAGCCTCACATTTCATAATCTGGGTAGAGCAGTTGCTGGAACTTGAACATTGCACCATCATCTGCAGTTCCCTTGCACAACACTCACCTGAGTTGCAGTGTTGCATCAGGAACCCTCCA
Organism: Daphoenositta chrysoptera; assembly: GCA_013397915.1. Taxonomy (NCBI): domain Eukaryota; kingdom Metazoa; phylum Chordata; class Aves; order Passeriformes; genus Daphoenositta; species Daphoenositta chrysoptera. Next base: position 1,114,612 of record VZRO01003393.1, on the reverse strand, counting down.
CTGAGTGCCTTGAACATAAGGGTTGTGAGAGAGAAGTAATTAAAGAACAAAACATTTCATATTTAGGTAGCATCATACTTAATATTTAAGGGCTTGATCCACATTTTCTTAGAGTTCATGAGTACTCTGTGATGCCTCTGGAGAACAGAAATCAGGTAAATATCCATACCCTTCTGAAAAAATTAAGACTCTTTTTGCTCCTTATATCTCCCAGTCAATCCTCAATTCTTCACTGTCTTGTGTTCCTATTCCTGTAGGATTAGCGGAGCATATCTACTCCCCAAAAGACTAAAATTTGATGATCTGGGAGTGTCTTGAGTCACCAACAAACCCTTGACCCTTCCTGGACTTCAGCCTCTTAGAGAGGCTGAGAGGAGAGCTGAGTCTGGATTGGCAAAATTTTGCAAGATTACTGTGACCATTAAGATAGGGGGAAAAAAGGATACCAGTGGTCATATGGAAATAAAAAGAATAATCTAGTCTGAGCAGCCTTATCTACTGTCTTAAGACCCCTCTAAGGATTTAGGCAAGGGAACTCAGCTTATGGGCTATGGTTCCATGCAGGAATGAATGACACACCAAATGTTAACTTGTGGATAAAGTCCGTTACTGCAGCAGCTCTAAGTAGTGCATTATTCAAGACCAGATACATTGAAAATTAAAATAATGAACTTCTGAGGGAGTTTTAACATCCCTTGTGTTAAACAGAAGCTGAAACAAAGATTTTCAAGATTATACTTTTCTGTCTAGATACCTCAGTTCTGCCTAGATTCCATATTTGGCATTAAAGTCCTTCTTGGATTTGGCTCCAGGTACTTCCCTGCATTGGGAAGTTATACATATGGTCCTTAAAATACAGCAGCTGCAGTGTTTGAATTTTAGTGGCTAACTCTCAATGATTATCTGATCCCACTGTATTGATAGAAAACACATGCTCCAGGCAATACCATAAAATTCACAGCCAGTGAGTTTTACAGACACCAAACAAAACACCCAGATAAATCTCAAGTATTTAGTGCATAAAGTAAGTAGCTGACTTCATTTCTCAGCTGCCATAGATTTATTCATTATAAGGATATTATTGAAAATAATTTTGAATTATTTATGAAGGTCATATAGATTCAGTGTAATGTTGAGAAAATGGTGTTAATTTATCACAGAGAGTAGATGTGGCCCAAAGTCTTGCTTACAGAATAATTTCTTTTCTTTTAACACACAAACACCATGTCAGTGCAGCAGACCTCTGTGCTTTTAGCTATTCAGCAGAGAATGACGACTAAAATCAGAACCCACATTGCTTAACTGACCTTCTGAGAAATCACTACTGCTCTAGCTGTGCTTTTTTTTTTGGGTGAGTTGGGTGGGTTATTGCCATGCCAGCATCTTTGTGCAAAGCCCTAAAGATACTCCCAAGCCATCAAAAATTTTCCCTGGCAGGTTAATAAATGCAAACCTTTCTTAAGCAGCCAATACTTTAAAAAAAAATGCCCTGCCAAGCACATACACTGATATCTCCAGTAGAGTTTGTTCCATGAATGTTTTCTGGTGAATATCAATTCAGCCAGGAGGCTGAGCAGAAGAGGTTTATCTAACTGCTCACTCTCACTATCTCGAGGGCCAAGCTCAAAACAGCACTTTGAGTGATGTGCTTAGGTTGAAATCTGCTTCCAGCTTTTGAGCACCCTACTCATCTCCTATCTGCATTTTAACAAATTTGAGAGTGGCTCCTGTGTGAGTACAGGTAAATCTGTCTGTGCTCAGATATTTTCATCTTCAGGGACTAAGGCTATTAACCAAAGTGCCAGGAACAGCAGGATTTACTTTCTGGACTGATCATGCGTAAGGACAAGGACTTGCTCTCCACTGACAGTGTCAAAGTATTGAGAGCCAGATTTTAACACCAGCTCTGAAACTCTTTGGGTATCTAGGGGTCCCTGGAGTGGAGGAGAATGCATGTGGGGCCCTACCACTTGCTGCTGGGATATCGCTGTTGATTTCTGAGATTGTTAATTGCTTAATTGAGCCAGAAGGAGTACCTGTGCCAGGATGCTCTGTTTAACATGTGCTATATAACTGTCCTAATTTATTTAATTCAAATATAGAGAATTTTATCGAAAATATCCAACATTAGCGTTCACTTTATCTTGCAGAACTTTGTTTTAACTTTAATATTGCTTCTCAAATGAAAGAGCTAATTATCATCCCTGCATATCCATTAGAGATTCTGTTCAGCTTTCCAGGAACCTTCTTTTTTACAAACTAAACTAAGTTAGCTGCTGGAATTCTTTGCTCTCATATTTTTAAATCACTGACACAGTTCTCAGGGGCTCTTCTAACTTCCCTGTGCCTCTGTTGAACTAAACAAGAATCCCAGCGCACACCCAATGGCACGGTGTCCTCACCTAACCAAGTCTCCTCCATATTCCTGCTTTTGCTAAAAAGCCCACTGAGCCTTATTGGACAAAGAATTGGCCATATTTGTTCACATCATTCTTCAACAAAGACTCTCACTCAGTTGTGTTTCCAGTCAGTGGTAATTGGTTTAGAGTCCCACACATTGTCTGGGAGTTTATGACCCTCATTCCTAGGACAAAGTTCAAAGAACTCTGGATCACTCACTTGCAGACAGTTGCTCATAACTTATCCAAACTATACTAACACAAAACATGTTTTACTGTGCTTTTACTTGCAGAGAAGATGAATGATGGCTGTGCTTTAACTTTTTTATTTGCCCTCCAATATCAATAACATTTAATTTGCCAGGAATATTGTCTTACACTATTATCCTTCTAATACAGAGGTTAATGATTTTATCAAAAGCCAGCCAAGTCAAATGAAATAATACTGTATAGCTAACTGTTCTCTTGCCATTTGCTTTAAGAAAAAAAAATGTCTTATATTGCCCAATAATACTACTTATACTATTGCAAAATATATAATTCTGAAGATAAAGTTGACCAGATATGACCACACAACTTTGCCTCTCTTTTATAAGCTCTGTAAGTATACATTTACAGGTTCACAATGAACTGGTCACCCCCGCAAATTACAAAATTGGGAAAACTGAAACTGCCAGTAGAGAAACCAACACTTGTTAATCAAGTTTGTGTCATTAAATTCATCTAAACAGAATAACTTAGAAAAAATAGCTGTACCTATGCACAGAATACATCACTGTTTCAGTTACCCCTCCCTCCAGTCAATCATAAACACTGTTTGTGCATATTGGTAGTTTGTTCTAACTCAATACACTTTTAAGGCCTGAGATATAGCAGTGGTAGGTTGTTCCTGGTGATCATTTCACCCCAACTAAAGGGCAGTAGTGGCTTGGCCACCTTCTTAGTCAGAATGTCCTTAGTCACAACCCCAAAGCCGTCTCTCCTTGCCTGTACCTTAACTTTATAAGAAGCATCATCCACAGATTAGTTAGGGCTGACTTCTCTGTGGATGCCAAGGGATCTCTTACAGCAGAATCTCTAAACTGTGCAATGTCACTTTATTTTCACTTGTTGTATTGCTTGTCTTATCATCAGTTTCCTTTGCCCCAAGAGCAGAGCCAAAGAGCATCCTTCAAAACTGGTAAAGTCAGCACCATTTATTCTGGGAAAGAAAGGACAGTAGTTTATATTTAATCATGGTTTATTATCTGTCTACTCAAGGTTTTGTATTGCTTCTGTCATTGCAGCAGCTGAGTGTTTTACACATAAAAAGGTTCAGTAATAGTTTAATTCCCAGAGGGTCTCATGGAGCCCCTGGCTCTGCTCCCTGCTATAATATTCAATAGCTAGAATTTCCAAGGGACCTGTGGGTTTAGGTGCTTTACTCTCACAGTAATTGAACGTAAATTTTTCAGTTCAGTCCTTTAGGCTGTTTTGAAAGACCCTTCCCATAACTTTTCTAGCAAAGAAGGAAACTGAAAAATAGCCAGTGTGCAACACAGGAAACATGAGTGAGCTGAAGATTTTCCTATGTGCTTCCATCAGCTTTTGCCCTTAGTTTTCGTTTGTCCCTGTGGTTCTTTCTGAAACCTGTGGAGAGCATATGATATGACTAATGAAATTAGTTCCTTCTTCACAAATGGCAAAGTAATGCTCATTCCTAAGTCTTTGCTCAAGGAAGATGCTGCTTACACTGAAGGAGGAGGCCATTGCTCTCCACACCCATCCTTTGAATGGCTCTGGCCCCACTCCAGACTGAAGAGTCAGAAAGAAAAGGTACAGAGAGTGCCAAATAAACAAATTTAGGCTACATGTTGCCAGTAGAAAGTTTTGGGCACACTTAAGCAAATAATTTAATAGTGCAAACCAGCATTGCACAACACATCAGGAGAGGAACTACCCATATTCCATTGAAGCTGCAGGAGGATATGTAGATAAGACTAATGTAATTACCAGAGCAGCGATTCAGTCAGGATGTTAATACTCCTAATCTCAAAAAAAATCCCACAAAACAAAACACCAGCCCCAGCCCAGCCCACCACCAACGCCCTCCCCCCCCCACCAAAGAAAAAAGAAAACAGCCTCACATCCTCAAGGGATATTAATGAACAGAAGTGGTTAAAACCTCAGGTTTTATACCTCATTTGAAAGATCAACACAATTGTTCTGGGCCAGACAGTGTAAAACTTTCCATAAAATTAAATGACAAACAAATCGTTATTTGATTTTATATCCACTAGGAGCAATAAACAGTGAGGTCTCACAGCTTCTGCAGCATCTGAGTAATTCCAAAAATTTCAGGACTGCAGCATGTAAGTGGTAAAACATCTGTTAGGTGTCGAGGGCTGTATATATTCTTTGTAATTGTTAGAAATGGCTAAATGGAGAGTTTACATTTTCAATATCTTGTTTGACTCTTAAAAGTGTAACTATCATGTCCTCAGGCTCTTTTCCACTCCTAGATCTCAATATTTTTAAATTGTTTGAAAAGCTTTTTACATTAAAATATTATGGTCAGTTTTATAGATGATATCTGCTACATGCCATGACTTGACCTTACTCCTAAGCGTTTTGGTATGATGTTTCTAAAGAGCTAATATTATTATCTACATAGACAGACCCTGAAATTGTATACAAATTTTAGAAACCTATGTTATTTCTAGGGCTGGACAACAGGTTCAGGTTCTTGGTTGAGAATACTACACAAATATTGATACAACTTTTTAAAAAACAGGTTTGGAAGTGGGAAGGCTATCACAGATGCCCAAGGTCTTCCTACCTGTCTGGCTTCAAGTTCCTCTGAAAAGAGGTGGGTTAGCTTGGCCATTGGTTTCATAGCAGTCTAGAATTTCTGCTTTGCTAGCTACAGAACCTGAGTTTGTGTGACATTTCCTTATGGTAGAAATGGAATTGGTCAGTGTCACCCATTGAGTTTATTAAAAAATGTCTCCACTACACTAATATGATTTCGCTTCTAATCTAGATTTTATGTTTATTCATTGAAACAAATACATTGTCAAATCCCAAACTATACTACACAGACTAGTAAAGAGGTAGAATTTATATTAAAAATTGCTTAATTTTTCAGAAAGGAGACTCAGCATTTTAGTGAATCAACAACATCACTTTTCTCATTCAGATCTCATTTTACAGATAAAAAAATTAAAAGGCAAAGAAAGAAAACACTGCCTTTTAACCTCAAAAAGAATTTTTCACCTAGAAAAGGTACAGTAAGCCATGCCTTCTGAGAACTTGTAGTTTCCTACCAAGCCCCCTCACAAAATAAGTGCAAAATTTTACACCATGCAGAAGGGAGGTGGATGCAGAAAGGCTTACCATAGTTGCCACACATATTCCTCTTTCAAAATGCTGCAGTACTAACAACATGGTTTGCATGGCTGTAAAATATAATACTACACAATGTAGCAGACTTCCTTGCTTCTGCAGCAACCACTAGTGACATATGTTATGTCACTTGAGACAGATGAATTAAACTTATGTTGCTATTTGGAAGTTGTTCACATCTATTTGAATTGTTTACAGAGGGGAAAAAACCAACTTCTCGCAATAAATTTGTGCAGCAATATACTGCTACATAGGACAGAGGGTATCTGTCTTAGTTTCTCCTCTAGAAACTGGAAATACATTCTGCAGCTGCTTACAAAATTCAATCTCTGTTCTTTCAGGGTATGCATTGTCTTTCACATTTTACTGTTTGTTATTTATTAATTGCAGTTTCTCGCCAAGGACATTACTTAACAGTGTGGGAGCAAGTTTTCAATATGAGATTGACCTGTGACTTACCAGGGTGAAAAGCTAATGAAGTCAGCAGGAGTAACCAGAATGAGGGGGCACTTCTAAAACTCTCACGCTTTTAAAATCCTCTCAGAGTAAAATTAATTCACTGGCTCTTCTCACCTCTGCAAGCCACATTGATGGCAAAGAAATGGTGGGTAAGAAAAGGAATATATTTCCTGAGGTTCTGAATTGGTTTATATAGAGGTCATGCAAGTTTATGTAATCTGGGCAGGCAGCAAGCATCATATTTCAGAAAGGAAACCTGGAGTATCAGAGGCTTTTCTTGATACTGTGGCATTCAATTGTTTTCTAAATTTTTCTTGGGGAAAAAAAATACGTCGAATTTCCCAAAAAGGAAGTCTAGAGTGTGAAGTGATGAGTGGATTTTTTTAGGTTGCTTTCAGTGACAAGAGATTTTGGGACGGGAATGTTGTGAAGTAATTTAATTATCTTTTGGGAGCCTGCTATCAGTGGTATTCAGGTTATAGTCAGATCTCATGCTGCAGATGCTTCAGCTGAGCAAGAGAAACAGCTCTTATGACTCCAGGAAAGGAGAAGAACTAACAGGTTCAGAGTGAATGAGAGCACCATCAGTGGGACAAGCCTTCTGTAACCTGAATATATATCCATCATGCCACTCTCTCCTAAAGAGAATATCGAGTTGTTTTTCCTGGATGCTAATTTCTTATCTTTCTCTCCTCCTCCATCACCTTCCTAAGACTATTTCAAAATATCCAGATTCAGATAGTTATAGCACAACTAGATCCCTTCTGAGTGACTGGAACCAAAGAAGTCTGGGACTTTAAGCAACCGGTCTGCTTATTTTTGAGATTTGAAGAGGTTTAGTGTAGGATACAAAGAAAGAAAAGAATAGAATACCCAGCACCAAAACATGATGACAGTCAGTTATCTTTTAAAAGGCAGTTAAAAGTACTAATCCTATTTTCAGCACTTCGTGTAATCACCATGAACCAAATGGCCATTAGAGCACCTTTCTAACAGAAACTAATATGGGAAATAGCCATGTAAACCCACTTCTTCCCAGCCACTGTGAATACTGAAAAGCAAGAAGAAAAAATTGCTTAAATCCTATTAGGACAATGATCCCTATACATTCCAGTCCAAGATTAGTTTTTTCCCACAAGGGTATATAGTACATGACTCCAACCACCTTTTCAAAAGAAAAAAGAAAGACATTTTTAAGAAAAAGGAGATAAATCCTGATACCTTAAAGCCATTAAACATATGTTTAAGTACATGTGTAATACTCAGCAAAGCAGAAGCATAAAGTATAGATTTGGTTTTTAATCATTTGTTGATTAAGCTGAATGCTGTATGCAGACATGTGGAGAAGAAAAGCAAGTTAGAGTGTTAGCTGTTTAAAGGGCCAAGTTAAACAAGATGTAATTATGGCTTCACTTAGTCTTTTCATTCTACTTCAAAGCTTCCATTTGTGGGAAGGGGTTTGGCAGGTTAGAGTCAGCTTTGGTGTCTCATTTAGCTTGACTTTTATTCAATGACCAGCTTTTTTCTGATAAGCCTATTTTTTTGAGATACCACAGAACAAATTCAACTTACCACCTTCAGAGAAACCACACTGATACCAGTTAGCCCAACCTCCCTATAAGGATGAGCCATTATTTTCCTAATTTGGATTTTATTACTGGCATGAAATCTTAAAAATTACAGACAGAAACAAGCTTTAAGGCATTGTGAGAAAAGATAAAGGACCAGGACCATATACTCTGAATCCCTTATCTTAATATCTAATAATAAACCCACAGGTAATAACATGGCCTGTGAAACCTTCTAGCTAGGTGCTTAATTAAAAAGCAAGATCAAAGGTCGTTGCTTCATTTAGAATACAAATCTCTCCCTTTGATACTCTAAGGGAGGGGGCAGTGGGCAATAGCCTGAAATACAAAGCTTTGGTTCATCGGTCCCATGCCAACCCTGCCCGAGGTCACTGCAGCTGGAATGCACCAAGCACATCGACCCCTCCCTGAGCCTTTCTAAGGACAGCATCTTGTGCTGGTGCTGTCTGAGCCTGGTCTCACAAGCTTCTCACTGAAACTGGCTGGAGGCAGCGCTGCAAGATCAAGGCGGGTGTGATCAGCACCAGGGTGTTATCCAGGGAAAGTGGAGCCCCAGCACGTCAAGGGTAGGGTGTTTTAAAACAAAAGTTGCCTGCACAGCTTACAGCAGGAAATACTCTGTTTCTTAGCCTTTTCCTAATGCAATATAAAAAGGAAAGCAGACCATGACAGTATTAAAAATTTTTATTTCAATGACAGATGTAGCATAGGTAACATATTCAGAGGTGGGCAGGATTCCATTAGGCACAGGTGAAAAGTAAGACTATGCTTGTTGCAGTATTAAAAAACAAATCTCCATGTAGCCTGAAATCTATTCCTCATGTAACTTGGAGTTGTAAGTGAGAACACCCCAAATATGTTTAAAAACTTGAATTTAACAGGAATTAGTATTCTCATTTAACTCAGACTATAATATAACATAAACCCGCAACCTTAATAAATACAAAATCAAAAAAGAAACCATCCATCTTTTTTTTTTTCCTGTGTGGTGTCTCCTGAACCTTCTACTTCAACAGCAACTGCCTGCTGATGTTGTTCTCCCAGTGAAAAACAAGCACAAGTCACGACACAAAGATTAGTGATTGAAAGTATCTATAAAATCCTCAAATAAGTTGATCAGTTATAGCATTAACTACCATTAATTTCCACGATGTACAACAAAATTAAAATAAGTGTAGACTAATTTTGCTAATGTGCAAAATCCTTATGATGTAGACCTGTTGTTATGGAAGTAGATTTTGATCCCTGGCATTAATTTCCTATTTTTGCTGACAGAACCCACACTGAAAATTAAGCATCCTCCAAGCAAATGGTTTGCTTTCAGAGATTCTAGAGGAAGAAGCCTTTGGGTTGGGCTGAGGCTCACCCCATTCCTCAAGGTGGCACTTAGGGACATAGTCACTGCTGGACTTGGCAGTGCTGGTTAACAGTTGGACTCAATGGTCTTGGAGAGTTTTCCAACCGAAATGATTCTGATTCATTGTGAAATAACACCTCTTTCTGCCACATCAAAATATGAGGAAAAAGCTGTCAGGGGGTATAATTTTAGTCTGCTTTGCAGTTCTTCTTCCCTCACATAATGGTATTAAAATCCAGCTTTCATGGCAGTAACAGCCCAAACTTAAGGGTTTACAAAAATCTGACACAAAACCTCTACTAATTTGATTAATTTCTAAATGCAATTAATGAAACTTTTTTCCTTCCTAACACCATCATTTAATTGTCAAATTTTTTTAATTATCATTTTGTATTCACTGACAAACCATGCCATTTTCTTGATCTTAACATGTAGAGTATCTGTTCTAATACTTCCTAAGGATAGCTGGTCACTGTCAGTGTTAGAAGCAGCTTAGTGCTCCTCTCTGTTTTTTTATATTTTTGGCAAATGTTTTCATTTTATGTTTGTCTTGATCCACTCTCCCGTCATTACAATGAATATATGGAGGCTCAAATTCTATGGTATCAAATAAGTCATCTGAATAGTTAACTGATGATGTCTTTATTTATCTTCAACACAACTTTCTGTGGTTTGCACAATTCTGGGCATGGATGTTTTATTTTAAATAATAATTGAATTCACTGAGTAAAATTTGTGATTAATGTAGGTGTGAATTATTCCAGGAGCACTAGACACTGGTGAATTATGGAAAAATATATTTTCTGAATAATTTATTTGAAAGATAAGAATTGTACAATAAATTATTCAACCAATATGATTCAACTAGTCTAGTGGTTTTTAAGGTAGCATGCACTCCCTCTACTGGATGACTAGGTGCTTCCAAAGGAACTGAAAAACTGTAGAGTCATGATTTTGAAATATTTTGCCAAATATCTGAAAATACTTGGCTACAGGGCAGGGGATCTTTCAATATTTATACATAAACTCAGAAGGGCATACTTTGTTGGGCAGCCATCTTTTAAAAGACCAACATTTAGACATAATTACTTGGCATTGTAGGCTCATTTAAAAAAAAAAATATATAAATGTCATCCTTAAGTACTATGTGACACTCTGTGATGAACTATGGCTTGGCCAGGGTAGACCAAGGCAGGAAACACCTGAGAAGTGTTTATTGAAATGACAACTGGTGGCATCATTGACCATGGGAGTCCCAGGATGTGTGCAGCACTTTGAGATTTGCAGTCTTAATGCTGGTCAAAGTCTTCAAGAAATATTTCACTGTATGAACACAATCTATTAAAATATTAATGATAGGAAGTGGTGAGTAGATGTTGATGCCATCAGATAAGGGATGGGCACTGACAGCTCAGTCTGCTCACTGGGTGACCCCTTAAACACAAGGGAAAGCATCCTGTCCCCACCCTAGTCCTGACTGTGGCAGAGGCTTCAATGTGTGTCATACATTAAGAAAAATGCATTTTATTTCTTGTCCCAATTTGACTGGAGAGATCAAGCATGGGGCTGCCTGGCAGGATTATATATTTTGCACTATATTATATTCCTTTTCCAGTTGCTTAGCCTCTCATTTCCCAGACCCAGTCTCCTAACAAACAACTCATCCACAACTAGTTTTTCTGCACCAATCCTATTTTTGTTATATCAATACACAAATTCGAGGACTTTTTTGACAGATTTCTCAGTCATTTCAGCCTCGTATGGTATTTTTGATGTACACTGTTTTCCTTGCAAGGCACCACCCTAAACAGCTGCCAAAATCCCCTCTAAACTCCCATGAAGTTCAGCCTGCTGTCATGTAACTCATGCTAACTCTAACATTTGACAGCCTCTTACTTTGTTATCTGTTTCCTAAGCCATGTCCAGCAGTCATAGATAGTAATAATAATAAAAGGCTGTGATCTAGTCATTCTTCCTCAGCATAAGGTGCTCATCTTTTCTTGGCTTGCCCTTAAGATCTTTTGATTTTTGACTGTGAAAGGTCCCAGTTCTTTCCAGCAGAGCTCATCAGACTCCACCAAACTCTCTCTCAAAGGCTCTCTAGAGACTTCTGCAGAGAAGCATTTTAAAGTTTGTGATGAGCCTGATCCAGCACATATTGAAGGACAGTATTTCAATATTCTTTTTCTCTGAACTTCAGTCATGTCCCTTGAGAGTAATTTATTCTGGCAAAACCAAATTCAATCTGATTCTTAACTTACATTGAAATCAGTATAACTTCAGCAGAGTGACAGAATACAGCTATGATAAATGAAAGAAAAATCAAACCTTTTTTATGTGACAGCAAGGAAAAAAGTCCATAATTGCTAACATTAGGATTGGTGCTTCTAAGTGATGGACATCAAACAACCAAATATAGTCAAAACCCATTCACTTTCATGTTATATTCTTAACTCCATATGCCAATAAAATAGTATCACGCTGCCAATCACACTGCTATCAACGGTCTTTGGATTGCAGCTTTTATGGTGAGAGAATGGATGGCATCCCTTTGGAGACATAAAGAGAACAGGAAATATATTCATGGCTTCATAAGCAGAAATTTAGAGTGGAAATCTTGAATTAATTTACTTTGTTCAGATGTAAGATTGTATAAATGTTTGTCATTATTTCTTGTGTAAAAATGAAGAAAGATTCATATAAAGAGAATTTGTCAGAATACTCATCACATTTCCATTATCTAGGAAAAATGTGGCTTGGGATCCATTAAACACAAAAGAGTGAACAGCTAACTCACTTCCTGATAGTTATACCAAGATTAGTTAGAGTAATATAGCTGTACAGTACATAGGAAAGTGTTATAGATTTATTTAAAATCTTTCTAAAAATGGTGTTGAAGAGATATTTTTAGCAAAAAGAATGCAACTTAAGAATAAGGGGTATAAGTTTTTACTGTCAAAACAATAATTTCTTTTTGTACCTAATATAAATATTCTCATTGATGTTAAGATTCTGGAATTCAAGCATCGTTAAAATGGACCACTTTTTTTCCTTTCATTCTTGTCATCATTCTTGTTCTTTACTTGATAAGTGATTCAGACTCTTTTCAGTGATGTCCAGTGACAGAACAGGGGGCAAGTGGCACATATCTGAATATGAGGGAGAACTTCTCTTCTGTGAGGGTGACTGAACACTGAAGCAAGTTGCCCAGAGAGGTTGTGAAGTTTCCATCTCTGGAGATATTCAAAACCCACCTGGACACGATCCTGTGCAACCTCCTCTAGGGGAACCTGCTTTAGCAGGGGATTGGACCTGATGATCTCTGGAGGCCCCTTGCAACCCCAGCCATTCTGTGATTCTGTGATTAATATCACCAAAATTCCTACCCATTATTTCCTTAAGCCCAGTAACTAAGTGCATCTTGAGTGTGCAAGTATTTGTAGATACACAGACAGCCTTATTGCCTCTTCAAATAATTCATCTCTAAGCACATGAGCACATTTAAAACTGAAAACAAGAACTCGTTTTTCTATTTAATTTGATTTCTGTTAGAAGCAAGGAGGCCCATATTGGGATCAGGAGTTTCGCTGTCTTCAGACCTAGTACAAAACCAGATCCAGACACCTTCAAAAGTTACTAGAGACTACATGTGTGGCACTTGTGCTTATCTCCAGTGGGTCTGGGATGTGTCGGAGAGATTGTGTATGTGCATTTTTCTCTGCGCGCGAGAGAGAAATCTGATGCATTTGAGATCTATTGCAGTTGTGATGCACCAACAGATCCTCTGCCAGGAACATGTCCATTGAGCCCATCCCACCCGGGAGGGTGTGGAACTGGCAGGTTGAGTTACCCCACAGACAGGTGACGGGTGACAGGGCAAGAGTAAAGCCGTGTCAGCTAGTGACAGGTGACTTGCCAGGTGGCAGGCTGGCAGGCTTCACACTGTGGTAGCCATCTGACAGATAGGAAAATGCACCGGAGACAGAGCAAAGCCACCACATGGAGCATTTTCTAAGCAGGCATGGGAAATGAATTCATCTGCTCTAAATCCCACTTGAATGCCTTAACTACAAGACCCTTCTTCAGCTCAAAAAAAAAAGATCATGTTGGGAAAACATTGTATGGAAAATGTAAAGATATGAGAATACACGTAAAAGTCCTAGCATAAGTAATATTTCATTTTGTCCAGGCCAGCAACAAACCTGGAGGATTTTTCTCACTTAAATATTTGAATTTCAGGAAAAAATTCTAATATATTTAAGGGAATGAAATTTCCAGACCTGGTCTAAAACTGAAAATTCCTATAAAAAACACAATCTTGTTACAGGTTTGAGAGGCAGTATTTTTTTATTTGTAAGGACCAGAGAAGCATTCACAGCACAAGCCTTTTTTGCAGGACTGAAATAGAAGCCTACACAACACTTAGTTTATCAGGCACAGCACTTTTTTTAGAGTGCTCTTTGTCTGAAAGCATCAGCTGTTACTATGGTTGCTAAACACTGCAGTAAAATGTTATTGTTTGCATGTGAATTGTCAAATCCTAGTAATACAGATTGAAATGTTATATGTCCCATGACTGCCTCAGACTGAAGTTTTGTGGAGCATTTTGTCGCTAACCATTCACAGTGTTTCTCTGAATGAGGCTAGGTTTTGTCTGTGTTAGAAATGCTGGTGACCTCGTCATTCATAAGCTCTTGTCCTTGAAGAAGACACTTGAAATTTGGCAGGAAGGTGAGAAACTGAAGATTCACAGCTGCGGTGGATGTTAAAAGAAGAACTCCAAACATGTAAAATACCATATCATGTTACATCCTTGAAAAAAACCACACCAAATTATTCTCTTTTTTGTTTTATTTGCTCCACACCTTCGTTTGACAACTGCAAAATGCAGCTGACAGTACTTATCTTTCAAAAGCATTGTGAAAATAAAGGAAAGTTTAAGAAAAGCGGAAAGTCTTTACTAATAAGCTCCACTAAAAAACCATGAAAAATTAATGATCCTGTTTGTAGTAGAGGGTTTGAAAAATGTATGATAAACAAAGTAGGAGCCACTACAAAGAACAAAGATGAAAAAGTTTTCAGTTACTGCTGTCTAGAGGAGCCTCACCCTCTCTGTGTACTGAGGGACAGGTTTAGGCGAGAAGGCACAGTAGATGGAAACACTGGTCTGTAATGAAAACATGAGTAAGATGTATCACCGTGCTGCTTAATACATGAGACAGGCAAATGAAGGTAATACAGATTGCAGAAACTCTGGGAACAAAATACCTGGTTCCTCTGATGGCAGATGGAGTTCCTAGGTATAAAAATGTCAGCTGATATTACACATGAATACTGCTTTCAGCATCTCATCCAGTCCTCACCAGCCTTTAATGTAAGTAGAAATCCTTCTGTGAATATGAAATTTTTTCCTGATCTCTTCTCTTTAATAGATCGGTTCAATTCAGCTCCCACAACACAAGCATTATTGAAATTTGAAAAAATTTGTATCCTGTTTTAATCATGATATATCAGAGCTCCCAGTCTCTTCCAAAAACTGTGATTTTTGAAGCATACTAGTGAGATAATTAGGCTCTCACTGATTTCTTGAGCAATTCCACAGGTTTTATTAGCCTTTACAGAAAGACTGTGCAACACTATGAAATATATGCAAACTAAATATAGCAGTGTAACCACGTTAGCTCAGATGCATACACTGAGTGTGTGTTTACTTTGCCACACGGAATAAAGATAAGTACTGAGGATTAAGGTTTCTGTCTGTTATTGCTTTAGTATCCCAAGTCTGAAGATTTAAGCATCACACTAGTTTCTCATCAGCTGCCTTACAAGAATTGTTCTCTAAGGACCCAGGTTTTAATCCAGTAGAACCTTCTGGTGCCTGGCTTGCTAAGCATGTGGACAGCTGTACACCCATGACACTGCAGAGCTGCACAATATTCTCAGCCAGGAACTCCTCCCTTACCTTATTTCTACACCACTCAAGGACCATTGGGACCAACAGAACAGGGATTTTTTGCAGTGATGGGGTAGCCCTCCCCACCTAGGGATGAGCACTCGTGGAGGGCATGGGAAAGGTTTGGCAGAGCAGCAGAGTACTCTGTAATAAGACATTCTTTTCTCTTGTAGGCTTTTTCTAATGAAGACCTGAGGCTTTCTGAAAATTCTCATCTCAGGCAACTGCAATCAACTGTCAACAACACAGAGCAGAGTGTGACATGAATTCATGGGGACCCATTTGCTCTTGCATATATCAAGGACCATAATTATTATTTTGGACTCAGACCAGCTGTATGAAGCACAGTCTGTGAATGCCATGTTCAACTGCAGAGAGCGCCATCTCAGGCATACCTACTTTAATTGATTTGCATTTTACTAGTCTCTCTTCTGCTATTGTGCCACCAATCAGGACAGCTTATAAGCATCAGGGTGTCCTGTGGTTCCCTAGATACAGGAATGATCCTTTTCTTTAAATTTTATATGGCTCGACATACTTGACTCTAATACTGTATGAACCAGGAAAGTCTCTGACAGGAATTTTTTTCTGGAAATAGCAAATTAATTTATGTATAAGTATAAGAAAAAGGTGTAATGTTTATATGATAAGAATGATTTCTGCTGAGATCTAGGGTATTTTCACTGTAACCTTTCTGATGCTCTTTTGACATTGCACAGGGTGTATCTTTAAGTTATTCATGCCACCACTTACTAAATAAACATCTGAAGTATTTTTTAGATCTAGGATAAACTATATCAATTTCTCTTTCTTCTGCTATGAGGTTGCTTATATTAAGAGGCCCTGTGACTCAGTTAATCTTTGCAAAGGAACCATTACACCGGTAATAAAATGGGAAATGAGCACACTGCAAACAACACTTCTATTAAGAGAGTCTAGAGGTGCAAAACAATTTCAGAGAACTGTAGCCATTAGCAAAAAGAGCAGATTACCTGTGACAGCCAGCCAGATATATGCACAATATATTTGATAGAGCTTTCGCAAAGAAAAAACAGCTCATTGTTAGAGAAAATGCACAATAGGTTTTAAAAGAATGGCGACCAGGATGAAAACTTTGGGTCTATAAACACCAACATCAACCTCCCAGGCCACAGAAAATCCATGGAAACAGCCACAGTGTCTCTGGTGGGTATGGTCCTAACTGTGCTATAAAGCAGCTCTTCCTTATCCCCTCTTACACCAGTCAAAGGTAAAAAGGAGACAGAAAGGGACAGGTAAGGGTTTGAAGAGCAGTAGCTTGATGAGTCTTTGGGGATCACTGGCACCTTTAGATGCTTTAAGTTTAAATGGATCTCATCAGAAAAATTAACAGGATAAAAATCTATCAGGAGTTCCCAGCTATGCACACACCTTTTCTCATCCCTCAGGTCCCTGAGCCAGACATGTCCTGAGGCTGGGAGATCACTATGGGTGGGGAAGCATCACTAGCACACCCAACCTGTGCTTGTGTTTCCCCCTAGACATCCACTACACCACACAGGCGGAGCCCAGGCACTGGAAAAAGGGGACAGTGGGTTCCAGCCTTGCCAAAGAGGGGCTGCCAAACACTCCAATAGACTCGAGGCTTCTCTAAGCCATGGCAGTGCCAGGGCGAGCAGCAAGGCAGCCACAAGGAGCACATAACCATGCATCCCCAACAAGCTCCTTTGCCACAGGACCCAATTACTTCAGCAATTCTGGACAAGGAACCCTGGAGGGATTTGTGCCCAGGCACCAGTCACTGCTGTTAGATGCTGCCTCCTGGGGACACCAACAGAAAGCTGGGGTTGCCAACAACCTGTAGAAGTCTCCGTCTCATGTCTTTTGCATCCCCTGTGACCCTGGACCTGCAGCCTTTGTGGCTCTCTGAACCCAAACCCTAATCCTAATAAGAGCTGAGGGATGCAGCTGAGGACCCCAGCACCATCGCTGGCCCACATTAGAATGGTGTTGGGAGACCAGTGTTGGTGCAGTGCCATACCTTTTCCAGGCCCAGTGTTCCTGCAGAAGTAGGCTCCGTGGCTCCCTGAACCCTAACCCTCACCATAATGACAGCAGGCAGCTGAAGGTGAGCTATCCAACAGCATTGGTGGTCCAGACTGGTACAGGGTGGATGCCACTTATATAAGGCTGAATTTGTGAACTCAAGTTGCAGAGTGAGCCTTATACATGGCCAGGACTGGAAGACAGGCATGTTTTAGCAGACAAGAGATATTTCTAGGCAGGTGAGGAACTCATAAGAAGTCTCAAAATTTGGCTAAACTTTTGCTGGAAACTATTTCATCCCCCACTGAGCACAGAAAGTGAAAAGCACAGCGGTAAGGAAAAGCAATCCATGCTTCTCTCTAGGACTTGTATTTCTGAGGAAGTCAGAAGAGAAACAATCTCAAATTCACAGTAAATCTCCCTTCCAGGTGATTCACAGCACTGTGTTAAATCTGATCGAGTGTAAATGTAGTTACATCACACTATTTCTCTAGATTCCTTCAACAAGTCACTGCAGACAAGCATGTTCAGGGTGTGATTCATGTCATCCCAAGGTAGGTATCTAACTAGGCCAGCTAAAGCACAACTTGAAAATGCCAATCTCTTTTATTCAGATATAAAATTAGGTCATGATGGTGTGTTAAGTTATAAACATCTGGAGTAGGTACAGGTAAACCTTAACTCCCACCCATCATCACAGAGCTTAGGAAAAGGCAGTTGTAGTGTTCCATCTCAAGGCAGTTGTAGTGCTTACAGTTTGCTCCATTTTTTTGGCAGCTCTTATCTCGTTGCAGTCCTGAGACGCAAAGCTCTAAGGAGCTGGTACCTTTTCTTCAGAAGCACCTCCAAGATGAAAGTCTGTTTTCTACCTTTCTCATGATGAAAATTAGCAATGGGGCTTCATGTTGCAGCCCTATGCAAAACACCTTGCTCTTACATAGCTACAAACACTTTTTAATGAGCCTCACTATAATGGCTCTTTTAGTCACAGAAATACAGCAGGGAACAGGAGAAAATCCATATATAAAACTGTTTCTGAATGCACTGCCACAGTCCTAAACCCCATTTGTTTTCTCTTCTCTTTTAATTAGGTTTTCTGCAGGCTCCAGCCATTAACTCTGTTTTAAAACAAACTGTCCAAGGCTTTTCTTTGATAATGGTTTAATTTTAGCTTTTTCACCAACCTCCTAAACACAATTAACTCTCATGCCTGGTATCTCTCATCAGATTTTCCTGCATCTCCTCCCTTGGCAGCCCTCCAAAGCAGGTTCATTTAACACCCACAAAGTTCCCACAATTGAATCCCATCTCTACAGATCTCACTTTCCCTGCACATCAGCTCACTATGGAGAGCAACGGCTTCCTGTATCATTTACATCAAAGCCATCAGATGCTGTGAGCAGCAGTGCTTGTATGACACTGTTTAACACAATCCTCACTGCTTAAGTGCCCAGTCAGGACATGGAAGGAGACTGCTGCTACTTGTTCTAAATGAGCAGCACAGATATCTTGCCAGTGCTGCCACCATGAAAACAGCGGCCTGGGTTTGGGCTTGGAGATAATTACTTTCCCTTTTCCTCCCTGCACAGACAAGAGATGATCAGTTCATTTAGATTGTTCACTGAATGTCAACACAGCCCCATTATAAGCTGTTTTTTCCTGCTATCTGCAGCCAGCTGTGCAAAGGGAGACAGCACAGCCCTTGCTCCTTGAGGCACATATCACCAAACCAGCACTGTGGTGCTTCGGAGGAAAGCAGTGGGTCTGATGGGGACAGGAATACTCATCATCATTCCCTGCATTCCTGGAGAAGCTTTCATCGGAATGTTTCAAAGAATATACCTTTTCCCAGCATCTCATATAATGCCTAAACCTTACAATAGCATTGACAGGCTAGGAGCTGCACTGTGTTCCAGCTTGCTGAGTCCCTGGGAGAGCTAACACCTGCACCATGTAAACCAGAGGCACCTTCGTTTGAAACCACTGGGTTCTCAGCTGTATGGGGAGCCAAGATACTTCCTTTGAGTCATGCAGTTCTTGGCAATCAGGACTAAAAATCTGGACCACTACGTAGCACAGCACAGTACTGATTTTTTACGTGGTGGAGCCAAAGTGCCTTTGCTTGAGAAGGCAGAACAACCACACATAATGCACCATGGTAGAAAATTGCATACAAACCCTCTACAGCAAGTGAACTGAGGGCCTGTTCATAATTTTTGATCACCTACATCTCCTGTTTAGGGAACTCATCCCTCTAGAGCCCTGGCACAGAAGGGAAGTATGCATCTTAGTCCTCAGACCATCAGTCTTATTGTTGTGGGGTGAGATTTCTTTCTTCTGATAGGGAAGGGCCCAATGTACGTGTTTCTTCTCAGGTTTGCTGAGACTCTGAAAGGTCAATTCAGTGTTATAAGACTATTTTGCTCTCAAGAGTTACATAATATTTGGAAAAAAAATAAACAGAAAAGGTAAAAAAAAAAACACTGAAAAAAATTAAGACTAGAGCAAAGGAAATTAATGTAGGCCCTAAATGTTACAGAGATTTGCAAGACGGAATTTATAGACATTCTGTCTTTTAAAAGTGTAATTGGAAATCTGTCAACATCATTAGATGCCTGGGCATTTTTACAAATCTGCCCCTGAAGGAGCTGTGGCATAAAATAAATGCTAAAACAAGGGGTTTATTTCCAAGAATGCTTTCAGCAATGGATTATGGAAGCTTAAAATTATTTTTTTATTCTCCTTAGCTTTGTAGAGAGTTGGTAGGGCAATACAGTAATCAATGCATACAGAACTATATTTGTTGTGTATGAGTCAGTAGCTCAGGACTCTGGCAGGCTGTAAAGCAATCTGCTACAGGGCTGCTGTGTGACTGTAGGTAAGTATCTTCTTTTTATATTCCTTTTTCTCTCTATTTTATGAATTTAAGTTCTAAGAGGAGTGTTCCGCTGGAACTCTTGTCCGTAGTACAGTATTCATTCCAAGCAAAATTGATGAGATGTCCTTATATATTCTTGTATAATCTTCCTTTCATCCATAACGTGAAAATTCTCAATTAACAACTGTAGAACAAGAAGTGTCTTTGGAAAACTATGGAACAAGGAAGTGAAATTTGCACTGGACTGGGGTAGGTCTCCTCCATTTTGTTGCCATGAAAACTGTGCCATGGGCTGACTTACCTTTGTGTCCATCAATATGAAATATCGATGGACACAAAGATAAATCACCCCTGTTGGTGTAGCTGGACACAAGAGGCTTCATTAGAGCAACCAGTGTAACAAGTGAATGTAATGTGGCAATTATATTTGTGGTTGAGACTGAGAGACTGTTCTAGATGGCAAGAGAAGGAAAGAGAACTTGGTCTAACCACGGAGGACTTTTTTGTTATAAGACAGGATTTAGAAGCAGGCAAAATGAAGAAAGCACGAGCTTTGGAGAAGACGGGTACAGCTGACAGGTTCAAAATAGCTGGCAGACTTCAGAGAACGAGAATGGAGAGCTGGTGAGAGAACAAGACATATAAAAGTCTGTAAGAGCTTTGACAAAAATGGTCTCAGTGGAGTAAGAAGAGCAATAACTGAATTGGTGAGTGAGTAGTTAAAGAAAGAGATTAGGAACACAAAATAAATAGCCAGGGGTTAAGACAGATCACTGATATGGACATAGCCAAGGATGGGGGAGAGAGATTACTCATGAGGAAAAGGGGGAAAATAAAACAGGTAAAAGCAAATGGAAATGTTTTTATAAAACTGAAATGAATTTTTTCAGTGTTTTCCTTTCTATATTTTATTCTATTTCGTTTAGATTCAGAACCAAGTCAAGACTGAAAAGTACAAAATCCTTTGTGAGATGCAAGGTCTGTCTTCTGCACAATCTTCACTGCGAGTTCTGGCTAAAATCACTTTCTGCTTTCCATATTTATCTGATATCAGATTGCTAAGTAACTTGAATATTTTTGGTTGTTTGAAACCTCTATACTTTTGTATAAAGCAATCTTGAAGAATTGTGAACCACTCGGTTTTGGAATAATTCTTTTATTTATTTATAATGTATTCAATGGCAGTTCTCCATGAAAACTTTCAGCTTTATATGGGAAATTACATTTCTAGAAAATTTAGAAACTACTTTATTTCAGTCTAACTGATGGGGATGTGAGTTCTTTAGTTGTGATGCAATGCATCGCTTGCCACTTTTAGTCTTCAATTATATCAACATAATTTTTTTTTTAAATATGGTACAGTTTCTTCCAGAAAGGGAACACAGTTCACTCTTATAAACTCATCAAGTCAAAGTAGTCTGCTTCCATTTTTTCCCAGGAAAAGCTTCAAATTACAAATGCTTCTAAGTGGTAATCTACTTACTTTCATTGTTGTCATGACAACATCATTGAGCATTTTTCTGCACATCTTTTCCATTAAGGTTTTGCTTGTATATGTACAGTTTTCTTTTATGATCGTTTAGATGGTGATATGAAGCTATATTAAAGCTGTATTAAGACAGTCTTTACACTGACATCTCTAAGGTTGCCATCAGATTTCCATAGGTGCAAACTGAAATATGCCATATTTTTCAGCTGAGACAAGCCTGGGAGAAACAAGGTCCTTGGTTTGGTCTGGAGTAGAAATCAGCTCAAAAAGTCTTATGTCATTTTCCCAGGCAGTAAGACAAACCTTTCTACAAAGAATAGATTCTCTTACCTTGAAAACAAAATGGGAAAGTTCCTTAAAACCTCCTGTATTGCATGTGAGCACAGCAAACGTGTGGACAGTTGGTCACCTACCTCAAAATTTATGAAATTTAATGGTGATTCATTTTTCAGTTGACACAGGAACACTGTTCCTGCAGCAGTGAAGGGAGGATTGCTTGGAAATTGAGGAGCAGTCCCTGACTGCAGTGTTGGCTGAAGAGGAAGGAGCATGTGAGCACCAGAAACAACTTTCTGCCAGCAGTGCTGAGCCACAGGCTGCCAGTGTCACAGCACCGAGTGCCTTCACATCCCCTCCTTTGGGCAAGTACTGCTCTGCACAACAAATTATGGTCCCTGTCTTGTCATAGTGTATTCATATTTCTTAAAGCATCCAGTTTTTATCTCATTTCTGTTCCTCTTACTCCCCTGCTTCTTACCACATCACAGGGAAAACACATTTTCAGTACCAAATCAATTCTAACTGCCAAGGATGCATTTCTGAGCCACTTTTTCACACACTCTTAGTTTTCTTCTTGCTCTGAGTGGCTGGAACCAGACCTCTTTCCTCCTTAACCCCTTCAAATCCAGAATCTGATGCAGATTTTTAACTGGGGTAATTTTTTTCCTGCAAACAGTTTTGGCTACAACCTCATGGGTACTCTGATTTTACTTCATTGGAAACACATTGAATTGGAAAAACCCTAGAACACCACAAATTTCTTACAGCTCAGCTCTACTCCCAGATTTTGTCATTCCCCTTTCTCCAGGGTATTTGGTAGTCCAGAGCATTGACCTGTAATGCCTGCTAGTTCTTGGCATTTCCAAACATTTCATGGCTTCTCTAATTGTATTGCCTCCTCCATTCATCTGCTCCATGTGTCAGGAAGAGCCCTCAGGGCTCTTGCTCCCCACTGATTTCCAGTTTCTGGCAAAGTACTAACAAAGTTTCATATCTCTCTGGTCCACTGGCAGCTGCAAATAAATGCTCCTATTTTCATCTGCTCTTTGGGGAGCATCATGCAACAATTTCTATTCTGTTCAATATGCAAATACCCTGGCTTCCTTCTGTTCCCTCAGAAAGTGAATAGAGTTTCTAAGGAGAGACAACATATTTTATTAGATTAATGGAGTGAGAAGAAAAAAGCAGAGGAGCTTGAGAGTACATAACTTTTTCTTTATTTGCAGAAAGAGCTGCATGCATGCTGCTAATATATATCTGTAAAGATTTCTTTGCTCACATCAAGAAATATCTTCAGACCTGAAGGAAGTGAAAAACCACCACTGAGTGGCAAACCTGGTGGGATTGGCAATGCAAGGTCTCTGGGAGGGCCGAGCAGGGTGTAAGTCCTTTCAGAGTACAACACAGATCCTCTCAGGTATCTGAAACACACATGTTTTGAAATAATGAATTTTAGTAAAAATTATGCTTGTTGTGAAAATTCATAGTCATAGTTCCTTGTTGTTTTTCTTCTGTTTAAAAATCAAAGAGCAGAAACTTAGGCAGCCAAGTCACATAACAGGAGTAATGAACATTGATAGTGTGAGTGGATGATTTGTGAGCAGTCTATAGCTCAAATGTTTCTCATTCAGATTATTCAGAAAATACCTATGAATAACAAATACTCAGAGAAAATAAGAGACAATTTAGTGAATGGTCCCATCTGCACTTCTCAGAGCTAGTTATTCAAAGGTCGTGGCAGTGGCAATGTTAGTGGTGAGTTTGACAGTATTGGAGTCACTGCAACAAAATCCCTTTTCACACACACTGCTGGCAACAAGGGTAAACTATATGGGAGTGCAGATGAGACCCAGAGGAAGGCCCTCACTCCCATTACTTATGTGCAACAGTGGCTCTGCTATTAGTTACTCACTTCAGAGTAAGCTCAGAAACCAGCTGATCAGACATTCAGCACTCAGGAGTCCTTTATACAAACTATAAGCAGCAGAGAGATCTTGGTGAAGGTGTTCTACAAGGACAGAACAATAATGAGGATGTATGTTCATGAGGATGTGTACCTTAGTGAGGCAAATAAATAATAGAAAAACTAACTTAAGTGGGACGCAGAAACAAAATCTTTGGCTCAGACTAATGATAGAGTCTATCCAACTTCATAGTGGAGTGGAATGCAGGGATCATAAATAACTGCAAGCTTGTGAGCTCTGGACCCAGAAGCAACATAGCCACATCAGAGTGACACAGTGCTTCAGTTAATTAACTCAGTTAGATGGCACTGACATGTTCATGTTAGTGTAGATATGCTTCTAACTGCTTCTAAATGGGATTTAGGTGTTATGCCAAAAAATGCAGTCTAGAAGAAACTGTAATGCCATGAGTACTCAGGTGCCAGGTAATGAGAGTGGGAGAGCTGCATTCTGCCAAGGAGTGGGATAAGGCTGTCCCCAGGCAGGGGGCAATGATGCAGACACCGCAGCAGAGACCTGGCCCCAGGTCCCATGGAGATGGAGACACCTGCAAGGACTACTTTTTTCAGTTCCAGTAAAAGTGGGACTTATAATCGACTTTGTGCAAGTCGATTATATATATTTTTATCTAGTACTAAATTGTTTTCTGTTCAGCTGCTTATCTGAATCACTACTTTTATGAATTAATTATCTCCTGGGTTTTGACATGAAATGTATATTTCTTTCATAGAATTCCAACTTCCTTCCAAAGACAAGGAGCTGACTTGCCAACATCTTTGTCCTGTATTATATTAACTCTTTTTAACTGTCTAAGGGACAAATTATCCTCACTAACCTAAGCAGATTTTAGAGATTTTTGACTTGAAAAAAAGTATGACAAAGATCTAAAAAAAATCTATAAAAAAAAGGACACAATATGGACATACACAACAGTGAGTGAGGAAAATCCTCGCCAAGAGCCCCTGTGTATCACTTCAGTGGCACATGCCCAGGGATGTCTCTTTAATTCTCTCTCCCTGTTTCCCAGCACTGCCAGGTTTTCTTTTAAAGAGGAGATATGTTCTGCACATGACAGTGTTCAGCTTTGCTCATAATCTAATAAGCAATGTGTTCATATGAAGCCGTGTCTGTCATGTTGTCATGTCAGTCTTACAAGGTGATACAGCACAGCTCTCTCACTTCATAGGAATCAATCTCTTTGCACAACCAGAGGCAACCCAAATCCATTTAAAAAGAAATCAGTATGTGCAGTCTCATGTTGAAGGAGTAGCTTGTAACAAATGCCATTCAGGGTTGTCTTGTAGCTTGTGATTCCAGAATCTTGCTGAAACACCTGAATGGCATCAATGTGGCAAATTGCCACTGTGGTAGCCAAGAAGATAATGTATATTACTGTATATACATTATCTAGTCAACAGCATACAGAATGTTAGTGAAGCATTTTAAATTGTACCCTTCATTTTTTACTCCAAACGGTACACCAAATATTTTGATCATTTCTTTTCATTAAAATCATGTCTTTAGCTCCTCTCCCTATCTTGCTATCAGCTTTCACTAAACACATAAAATAGATTAGTGGAAGTAGGATCCCATGTGGTTCCGAGTTTAGATAAAGAGATGTTGAAAGGTCTTAAACAGAATGAGGAAATAACCCAGGTGTTCTAGAAAAGCAATGATAAAATACTCAGAAAAGGAATGAACTCTCATTTTTTGTGCTTGCAGTGTTTATGAAAAAACATAAAATACTTGGATTTTCAAAAATAAATTCTAAATTTTATTACTATTTCTTTTAAGCTGTGTTTCCCAGCATGGTCATCTTAAGATTATCTTGTTTGCAAAGAAAACTCTTTTGAACACTGTCATAGAAATACCCATTTATTTGTCATATGAATTTTATCTGCATCTCACTCTGTTTCCTAACTCGCCACAGCTATTGCTTTGAAAGCAGAGTTGTACTTTTTCTTTACAACCTCCTTGCTCCTATAAAAGTCACAGTGATGTCAAAGTGTTAAATTTGTGACAACCCCCTTGGCTCCAAATTTCACAATAAATCACAGAAATCACCAAGATAATATTGCTTTCATGGGATGGGGAGAAAACAACAATGTAGAAGGTGTGAATGTCTTCTGTCTCATTCTTACTATAGCAGCCCAATTTCCCTGGGGGTAACTCTGTCCCTGGTCCCTCAACATGGTCCCTCCCCCCTGTCATCTTGCAGGCCTTCAGCAGGAGCAATCCTCATGGACTGCCCCTGCCCTTCGTCCGTCAGAGAGGATGCACACCTGACCTCTCACCTTAGCATCCTGCCTAGCTCTGCCTCCCTCCTTCTGTCTTTTATGGGATATATCCCATCAGCTCCCCTAACCATGCCTCTCTCCTGCATTGGATGGTAAAGCCTGATGAGCAGTCTGATCAGGTTTCATCACAAAAACTGTCAGGGCTGCTCCACAGCTTCAGTCTCGACTCAAAAACTATGACGTTTGTGAGACAGGAGCCAGATGAAGGAAGAGTTGGGTATTACTTCAGTTGCCCACAGATTTATTAGTGACAAAAATACTTGGCTTTCCCTCAGGCTGCCTAGGTGCATAGCCTACATTTATGCTTTTGGGTGTGAATGGCTCCAAAGCCAGGTGATCCAACCACTTGCATTGCTTTCTGCTGGGAGTGGCCATTCTATAAACTGCAGTTGGAAGATCAGTGCTCTCTAAATGCACACTGTGACACAAGGTACAGCAGAGGCAGTAATGACAGACCCCAGCACGTCCTGCTGGCACTGTCAGCTCCTTTTATGCAGGAATCCTTACAGGATGATTTAACTGACACCAGGCAGATGGAATAAATAAGTTCTTCTTGGAAGACCCCAGAAATCCTCTGCTGAAGGCAGTTGGTATTTGTTAGGTAGACTGTACCTGGTCAAAGCGTGCCCATCAGCAAGATAGGTGTGTGGGAGGATGTCTGGGGAGAGCTTGGTGCTAAGGACATGTCTGCATGTTCATGCCTGGTAACTACACACACATTGCTGTACTTTGTACAAGGCACCTAAGATGCTGAACACAATCTCCACCAGCTGCATGCTGAGCAGCTCCATGAAGTCTCCCTGACATATTCATTCCCAAGTATCCATAGGATGAGGCAGAGCAGCCTGTGTTCCAGAAGGGGAAAGGTTTGGTACCAAGTTTGAGATATTGGAAAAAAGCATTTATGTGTTTCATTTACCTTGAAATTAGTAGCTGTCAGGCACCCCAATATTGTCAAAACACAGAATCTTGTGGTTTTCCCATCACTACTGCAATAGTGGGTAATGGAGTAGAGAATTAAAATCATGTATCTTAACTTCTGTGCTACTTCATTAGCAGCTGGACCATTCTCCCACTGTGTGTAACAATATGGTCTTATCAAGGTTACCCTCATCCTACCAGCACCTTCCTACCTTGTTAATGCCCTCCTCTCCCCTCTTCTCATGGGGGTGCAGAAGCCCAGGGCACTTGTCACTGGCGCTGGTAGATGACAAGGAGTGATTAGTGCCTTCTAATTCCTTGCACGGTGTTTTATCCCTGTGCTGAGGCTGGAGATGTAAGGTTTAAATGTGCATGAGCACTTGGGGTTCAAAAGAAAACCACCCCTAAAAGAAATCTTTCCGGTTGAAACAAATAACAGCCTTTCCCTAATAGTACTTTTTCCTCTCTTAACTTCTGTTTTCCTAGAAGGAAGTGGGAATCTCAGCTTGCTTCATGTTAAAATAAGGATAAGACATAACCTATGCATCTCTAAGCATCTGTTCTTCTGAGTGTATTTATATAAAGCACATTTGTGAGTTAGAGCAGTTACTATAGTGTATGTTCCCATGCTGCCATTTTACGTCTCTCTAGAACTCTGGGGGAAAAAAATTAATTTCCTATAAATACTTTCTTTGCACATCTGCTCCCATGTGAAAAGACCTTTCTGAGGACTCTGTATAGCTCCTGAGGAGTTCAACAACAATAAGAATGCATTCTTAGTTTGTATAGCCAGGATGTGGATCCATTATTTAGAAAGTACTTCAATTGTCTGATGTCATTCAAATTTTCTCTTATTCAGTGCTGACTACCTAGCTCTCTGTGGTGGGAGAAAGAAAACAGCCGTTCATCCAGGGGTAATCACACTGCAATCAAACTGTGCAATATGATTAGGTCTGCCTGGGTCCTCGGTGCATTCTCAGTGCATTGAAACAGTAATCCCGGAGGGGCCGTCCATTGTATATCATCCCTCTCAGTACCAGAGGCTGATAGAAGTCATAGCCTAAAGAAGCTGCAGAATCTGAAAAACAAACATACTGGCAGGGGAATGAAATGGAAAGCCAGAGCAAAGAAAAACAGCATGAAAGGAAAAGATATAATTGAGAAGGGGGAAAAACAGTCCAAAGGAAAAACGCATCCCAAGTAAACAGAAACAGTGTGAAAAAAACCCCAAAAACTAACCAAAAAAAATTATGAAAGTAAAGCTTGCTATGAAGAGAAAGGAAGGGCATGGAGAGAATAAGCTCTACTTTCTCCCCAAAATCAAGCCCAGAAAAAAACGAGGCAACTAGAGAATTCAGAACAACACACAGAAAATTTAAGAGGGAAATATTTTGGGGGGAAAAAAAGGGCAGGTCCTATGTGAAATCCAGAATACTCTGCACAGGTGAAGGTGTCTTCACTCACAATATCTTTTAGGATATACAGCCTATAGTAAGGACTGTTAGAAAAATGTGCAGTTCAGAAATACAGTTAGTTACCTGGGTTTACTGTGTTTTTATCATTGCAGATGGAGCTGGTTTTATTTCCCACAGAGGGAATATGGTACCATTTCTGTTTCACATTGGATACTATTACTCTTCAAAGCAAGTTTTGGGTGCAAATAGCTTATCATGACTTTCAATCTGCTCTTCTTAAGCATCTGGGAATGTGAAAAAGGAGCCCCTGTTGACTTCCTGGAGTTGAATTTCCACTTACGAAGTTTATTCTTTTGGCAAACTTTCCTACCAACAAAAGCATTCTCAGGAATTTTCATAAAAACAAACACAAGTAGGACAAACCCAGTGCTGAAGTGAAGATATTTGAAATGTCAGACAGGGACCTGCATCATTTTGTACTACTGTCACTTAGAGCTACCTGAAAGTAAAAGCAATTTAAAATGTAGGTTTTCTCATTTTTTGGTTTGCTTGTTTCTTCTATCAAATCAATTTACTTCTGGGCTAGTGGTTTCTAACACAAAACTACCATTAGGGTAAGCCTGTCCTCCATCTTGAGTAATCTCCTGCCCCTCCATCCCCCTAGTTTTCCCTAACTAATGTTTAGAAGTTCAGCAAGCAGGCCACCCACTAGAAAGCTAATTTCCAGGAAAAAAAGTGCCACATTCTATGCAAGGAAACCTTACAGGATTTATTAGGAAAACTTTTGAGGAGTTTTATTGACAAAAAGTGTTTTAAAAGGTTTCTGTTACCACTGAACTGAGAGCTTTGTGAGCTGTCACTGTGATACATAGCTGGGAGCTCTGTTTTCCATTTCAGATACTGTACAGAAACTCCAGGAGATGATCATTTTATAGTGACAGAACCACATTGTCTCTTTTCAAATCTAATTTTGTAAATCAAATGAGAGCAAGTTTGAGCATTGACTTAAGGCATGACCACATCACTAGTTCTGATTGCTTTAGTTTAAGTATTCCCACAGAAGTGTTGAAGGTCAGCATCCCAATTATAGACACCTTTGACAGCTGAGTCTTATATTTGTCTCACTCACAATATAAGAAAGATGTTGACAAAGTAGAGCCATCCCAGTGTAGGACAGCCACGATGATAGGGTGCTTTTAGGGTGCTTAAGAGCTTGAATTATCCCATACCAGGACCTTGAATAGGACTTAAACAATGCAACATTCACCTATATGCTTATAATATAATAATTGTGTCCTAGGGCTACAAGGATCTCTGACAGAAGTACTAAACTGTTCATGAATACAGGTCATCAGGAAAAGAGAAACAAATAAAACCCAAACAAATCCAGCCAGAGTTGTGCAGTGCAATTATACAACGTAAGTAATGTTTGATAGAGAATACTAGACCTATAGCCCTGTGCAGTGGTGGAGGTGAGATTGTTTTAGCACGGGCATCTCAATCGTCTGTGGTGTTGTGTATAGCACTTTAATATTAGTTAACTACATTTGTTATAAGCACTAGTCTGACAAATGTTGACTATTTTGTATAGGCTTGAGTTAAAAGCTCTGAACTGCATCCCTGGCCTGTGACTACCTCTAAAGGAGAAGCATAATCCCCACTGGGTATAAATTGTGACACGCTATATATCATCTGGCTTCTAGGTTTGCCTCCAAAGAGCCCTGCATGTTATAGTTACTTTTTCAAGTAGTGTACAAATCTTTTCTTTGAGCTGTGAGGAGCTCAGCAACCCTGGTAAACAGCACAAAGCAGTATAAGAGTC
This sequence comes from Daphoenositta chrysoptera, assembly GCA_013397915.1. Classification (NCBI taxonomy): domain Eukaryota; kingdom Metazoa; phylum Chordata; class Aves; order Passeriformes; genus Daphoenositta; species Daphoenositta chrysoptera. The sequence goes on along the minus strand of VZRO01003393.1, from coordinate 1,084,381 downwards.
AATGCAGTCACAACAAAAAGTATGTGTTTCTGCCCTAACAAGCAGCTAGCATGGTCTTCAACTCGACAAGGGAAAGAAATTGCCCAGGTCAGCCCTAAGCACTTGTTAACAAAAGTATGGGAATTTTGTATGGGAATTTTGCTGGCAGAAAAACCAGTTTGGCCTATCTAAAATTCCCGTACTGACTAGCTTATCGAATTTCATGTAACCAGGGTTTTTAACTATTTATCATTTAAGTTTCCTTTTTAAGTCAGTCGCTATTATGTGCCAGTGTAACTCTGTCATATTTCGAGTTCTTCTGTGTCCTAAGGAACTGATTACAGCATCAGTGTCACACACAGACTACTGTTTCACTAGCTGCCCTAAATCACCATGTGTTACAAGTCTTCCACAGAGATGAAGACAAATGACAGATCTTTCTGGCTGCACCAAACCACAGTGAAACCAGTCACAGAGGGGGGCTTGAGAAGTGGGCCCATGAGAACCTAATGAGGTTCAACTAGTCCAAGTGCAAGGTGCTGCACCTGAGTCAGGGCAATCCCAGATATAAGTTTAGGCTGGGAGATGAACTCTTTGAGACATCTGTGGAGAAAGAGTTGGGAGTGGTTGTGGACTCAAAGCTCGATGTGACCCAGCAATATTTGCTAGCAGCCCAGAAAGCCAGTCAGATCCTGGGCTGTATCCAAAGCAGCGTGGCCAGCAGGTCAAGGGAGGTGATGCTGCCTGTCTACTCTGCCCTAATGAGACTTCCCCTCGAGTGTTTGTTGTATCCACCTTTGGGGCCACCACAAAAGAAAGATATGAACCTGTTACAGAGGGTCCAGCAGAAGCCATGAAGATGATCCAAGGAATGGGGCACCTCTCTTATGAAGACAGGCTGAGAGAACTGGGATTTTTAAGCCTGGAGAAAAGAAGGCTGTAGGAAGACCTCATTGTGGCCTTCCAGTACTATAGGGGGCTTATAATCTTACAATCTTTTGAGAGAAAGTGGCATTTTACATGGGTGTATAATGATAGGACAAAGGCGAACAGTTCTAAACTAAAAAAGGAGAGACTTATATTAGATGTGAGGAAGAAATTCTTTACCAAGAGAGTAGCAAGACACTGAAATGAGTTCCCCAGAGAAGCTGTGGATGCCCCATCACTGTAAGTGCTCAAGGCCAGATTGGATGGAGCTCTTGAGCAACATGATCAAGGGAAATGTGTCCCTGCCCATGGTAGGGGGGTTGGAACTAGGTGGTCTTTAAGGTGCCTTCTAACTTGTGCCATTCTGTGATTCTATGATATGATTCTATGAGTTAGATATCACGAAAGACCAGCAGACCATCTAGTATCCTGACCTGTGTCTGGTGCTGACTAATACGATCTGTTTCAAATCAAGCAAAATAAGTCTTTTAATAGAAAACTATGGAATTGCAGGTCAAGAATTTTTAACTCCCACTATTACTCATTATTGCAGATCTTGGGCCAGGAGACATTTATACCTGCGGTGTCCCTGTCCTCATTTAAGATTCCTATCCTTCTCCAGGATCTGAAGCACAGCAACTTCTTCTGCATAATACAATAGCACTGAGTACATCAGGTCTGCTCAGCTCATGAACTTTTTTTAATGAACAATCATGCAGAGTACAAGTACAAACAAATATTTTTGTCAAACTGACATTGTGGCATTTCATCTTGAGAATCTCAGGCATTGTCATCTTGCAATGTCAACTTTGTTCTGAAACATTACAGTAGAGGCACTTTTTCTTAACTGTTATTAATACAAATATAAATTGTCTACATCGAAAACAACATTAATAATGTGGGCAGTAATGTAATAAAAATACCAGAGCAAACAAGTGTTTGATTGAAAACTGGCTGTGATGAATTATGGGCTGATGATACACGCTTTTTCTAACCCTTCTTGACGGTCAAATATAATATTATCCCTCGGAAAAATCTGAGGGAGAAAGAAAAGGATAAGCAGTCTGGTTAGATCCATACGTGCAGAAATACCTATGTAGTTAATTTTCTTGTATTTGTAGGAGTTAAGCACTCGAATACACATGATGAGCAAGGTGCTGTGTCTTTGACTCTCTATCTCACAGCACTGATGTGTGTATTGAAGTCACTAGTGACATATTCAGGTAAAAGACTGATTACATAGCATCTCCATGGGCACCTGCATCCTCCTCATTCCTTGGAGCTGCAGAGGCTCAGTAGGTCCTATCTCTATACATATCACTAAAATATGGGCTGGCTCAGATACAAACACCTAGATGAACACTGTTCCCTCTGTGCTGCACAGTCAAAGAAGCACTGGCCATTGATGATGTTTAGTGATGTGATTGTCACATGGGAGCCGTTTATAATTTATGATTTGAATCTGTCCAAGACAGCTCTGTACTCCAGGACTGAGCCACTGGAGTAACTTCAGCCGATCAAGAAAGACAAACAGAGCTTTGCTGTTGATTTCAGCATAAGGATTGTCTCAGTCTCTATTTGGGCTACAAACTAGATTGTTTCCGGGCATGAAAGTGCCTACAGTCTCTAAAAAGCCCCATGAGAGTTAATGCAGCTGAGCGCTCAGTTTCTGTAAGGGTTAGAAAAATAATAAGTGTTTTTCTACCTTTCTATTATTTGTCATGAAGAATTAAGCCACCTGGAATAATTAACTCACAAAGGCTGCCTGTGTAAGTGCTGGCAGGCAAAACATGTTGAGCTAGGAAAACTTCCATAGCAAACTTCATATTTGAAGAATATGAAGAATATTTGAAGAGAAGTTTTTCAGTAGATTTGTATAAAGACAAACAGAAAAGAAGACAGCAGTCATGGAAATACATATATTACAATCAGAAATATTTGTAGTAAAGATGACATGCAGTCTACAGGGAATAAGTCATTGACATTTTAATTTATGAACAATTTATATTTTTCTCTTTTTTCAGTAGATTGTTCTCTCTTTTCAGAGGGAAAAATGCTAAATCTAGTTTTTCTTTCCATCCTCTCCACTAATCCGTTATTTTTCCTTAGAGTGATTTGATACCTTTTATTACTGTTGGTTTTTCCTTGAATACATTGCATTGTTCGCACATGGAAACCTCTGTTTTATTTGGATATTTGAAGAAAGAAAATGAGGAGAGCCATAAATAGCAGCAACAGCATGGCAGGGTAAGTGCCAAGGAGCACCAGGCATCAGGACAGGCTTGAGACTTTCCATGGGAGAAAAAAAAGTCTTAAAGTTAGGAACGCAGCTGACAGAGGAATTGAAAATGGGAAATTAGTCCTATTCTGCCATGTTTTCTGTGTCACGGTAAAGCAGGTGGTTTGTGTGGACAAGAAAGCAGCTCCACAAATGGGGAGCTGGGATGGACCTGAAGGAATTTGGCAAGGGCAGGGGAGGGTTCACATATTTGGACAAGCAGACCATCTTCATTTCTGGGACTATGTAATATCAGAATTCTAGCTTCAGTTTATCAGCCAGAGATTCTTCTAGAGATAGCTCTCTCTTGCCAATCCTCCTTCTAAAATGAAATTCTGGGGACTGCTATTACAACTTTTACTTTCTCTGCTGGCTTATTAGTCCTTGTCGTCCTTCTTGCCCATTTTGTTTTTCTTTCTTTTCTTTTCACACTATCCTTGCACACCACAACCTCCCATGTGCATCATGTAGGCATCTATAGATTATTTTATTATGCCAGCAGCCAGATTTTCATACCTCTTGCAGGTGTTTATGAGAACATCTCTCTGATGATGAAAGTACAGTTTCAAATTTGCCCTTGAAATGTGATGCAATCAATGTTGGCAGCATTTATTCCTTCCTGTCAAATATTTTTCTCTTTCTAGACTCAATAAACAATTTAAGAATAATCTTTTATGACAGTGGTGCTGCAATCCAATAGGGTCTCCTTTGCTTTCTCATTTGTCTTACATTTGTTCAAATCAAGGAGTAAGGAATCTAATAGATAGCAGAGACAGCATCTGGTTCAATCATCTCATCACTAATTGGTTCTGTGATTAGTTCAGACAAGGAATGGAGAAAGTGGGTACAAGTTTCTACCATTTCTAGGTGAGGGCCAGTTCCAGCCCATCTGTTATGTGAAATACCACTAACATATTCAGCCTCTCATTTTCCTGATTTTGAGGAATCCTCCTCACTGACAGGTTAGGATTTTCCTGGGGTTTATTAAGGTGACAATAGTCTGCTTTTGCATAGTTTGCCTGAATTGTAATGTTGGCTCCCTGCAGTACACACCAAAACAGTTTGCCAGGAGATTAGTCCATGTACCTCTACTGGCAACATTATCAGTCGAGGCTGACAAATAACCATTTAAAGAATTTTAATGTTCATGAGAAGTCCAAGATAAGGTATAGAGAACTTCAGTTTAGCTATGGAACCAGTGCAACAACACTATCTGAATTTCCCTCAAACATCACTGGACAGACTAACTAAAATATGGGAAAGCCAAGGCAATTTACATATCCATTTAATTTTTGGGCCTCCCTGAAAAGAGGAATACATTTACAATGGAACTATGTGTTATCGTTATCTCTTTTTTCATCTGAATGAGTTTTTGGTTGAAAATCAAAGCTTTGGCACTCTCTCCCAAGTTCTCAAGAATTTAATTCCAATGTTGCTGATGTTATGGCAATTACTTACAAGAAAAACATATAAAACCTTGTTTCTCTGAACACAGTTGAAGCCAAGCAACTTGAAAGGCTTTTGCTCCAAGTCTGACTGAGACAATTCTTAACACAAAAGAGCACAACCAATCCTCTGTTCAGAGCTCCGTATATATGAGCCCACATTTACCTCCTGCTTTTCTGCCTCCTTCCACCCATCCCCCAAAGCAGTACTCAGTGAATCTACTGACCTTCATGGTTCTGATTCCTTTGAATGTTGTTTACAGAAATTTATTTTTCACTGTCTAATAGTTTGAACTCAACAACAGTACTATTTTGAGGGCAAATATGATTAATTAGCTATTTGACTACAGGGCTTAATGGTATGATGTAGAAACAGATATTGTGAGAATTCTACAAGCTGTTCCTTGTAGCTCCACCAAAAGAACATTGGCCCATCTACAGAAAACCCCATTTTAGCTCTGTATTTCCTACAAGTTCAAGTTGCTAGCAAGCACACTCAATTTGCCAGAAGATGTGTCTGGCTAGTAAAGTGGATAAATTAGTGTTATAAATGTCAACTAGATCTGATGCTCCTTTTTCTGAGAACTATGTCTGCTGGACTTTCTCCTCCACAACAATATTCAAACAGCTAATTTTTCTCAGTTTGAAGTGGTTCCAGAAAAGTCGAGCATCCAATTCTGGCAAGTGCTTAGGAAAATCATTGGGAATAAATAGCTAGGGTAAGGCTAACACAAGTGAATAAGGCATGTTGCTCCACAGAAACCTACCATGCTTAAAAGGGAGAATGGTAAATTCATAAAGAGCACTGTAAAGCTTCATGGCATAGGATTTGGTTCACCATTGTCCTAGTCCTTCAAAATTTATTTAAGTGTATAGGGAAACCCAAGTAGAAGTTTAATTCAGTTTGTAATTTTGATCTGCCATTCATTTTGAAAGCCCCTTCGGAAGACATGAGTGCAACCAAGCTACCTGATATTTCTCTTCTTCAGAGGATCAAGAGCATAATCTGGTCTGGAAATGCTCCCTACCTTTCAGCAGTAGTATGACAAATGATGGGGCAGTATAACCTCTGAAGGGGTGCTGAAGAACTAAAGTGATTACTATGAAGACAATCCTCAGTAGTTAGACTGTCTGCTGCTAGTCCTAATGCATTTCTCTGCAGAACAGAATACTCTGCCACCCCTCATGAATATGCGTTAAGTGCCATTTTCAGTACATTACAGCATTTTAGACAGCTGCTCATCCTTATTGTTGTGCCGATTGCAATTGCGTTTGCTTTCCACTGCCTATCCTGAAAAGTTAAATATAATCTTCTGAGGTACAGCAGTCCTGCAAAAAGTACCACTTGTTGGACCTGGTATGTGCTTTTATTCTCATCACTTCCTCATTCTTTTTGAACCTGATGTATAATCCCTCTTAAATGGGTCCCTTTATGCTATAATTTGGAGCTGTTCCACTTGATAATTTATGCTATCGTCACTAGCTAAAATGATCCCTAATCTCAGTAGCTTTTATCGAGCTTTTATCAGAGGTACTGCTTTGAGTTGTTTGTATTAATAATAGCTAAGAGCACTGGCTTGGAGCAGCAGTGTGTGTTGCCTCCATGCCCAGCCGCTCCAGGGGCTGACCTTCCTTCACGTACGAAGCAGCGACTAATGAAAAAGCGCCTCCGCCTTTTCTTGTTTTCAGTTTCACACATCCTTGAACATATACTAGTTTAAAGTTTGTTTGACATCTTAGATCAGCTGAAGGTTGTAAGTAATTTAAAGTCATTCGTCTAAGTCAGCACCTAAAATGAAAGCAGTAATGGTTTATTCCATAGGGAGTTACTTGTGAGCAGCTAAAAGTGTGTAACAGTCCATTGCACAGTGCACAGCCGAGCTCAGTAGAAAGTAGATGAAAACCTATACAGAGTTTAAAGGGCATCAGCAATTATTCATTTTACCCCAGACAGTCAGTACAGGGGCCACTTGTCTTTTTATCAACGGTATCTGATAACATGAAGAAATTAATAATTTACAGAGGGCAGGCAGTACTTTTCCATTAGAAGCTATGTGGGAAGGAAGAAAGAACTGCTGGCACAGGCCAGAATGCTCCCCACAAGGTCGTTCTGCCTCTGTGCTGCAAATGTGTTTCTTTTTAACCCTTTCATAATCAAGAAAAAATACAGCTCCAAATTATATACATATTTGCCTTTACTGGGTGCAGAAAATAACACACTGCCATGGATATATAGATATCAAAGGACTTCATGCCTTTGTTATCCTCTGGTCTTGCAAGCTGTGTAGCTTTGGATCTAGAAATACCTTAGGTGGGAGATGTCACAAGAATCCTGCATGCTTTTGGGACAAGCTGAAGGTTTTATTCAGTCCCACCGTCACTGTGGAGTTGGCATAGCAAAACTCAACAGTTTTCTCAGTGGCCAAAAGAACAGTGAAACGTGGTTTCACCCAAGGTGCTTGCCCACCAGTCTTGCCTTCCCACTCCATCCCTTCCTGCCCCTTGTGGCATGCCCTGCTCCAGGGGACATCTGTGGGTGCTGTCAGCAGCTGCCTGCGTGCCCACTGCCTGTCCCATGCACACACATCAACACTGGCACTGCCAAACAGGATGCACCATCGCCACCTCCAACCTGCCTTTTCCTTGGCACCAGCCTGGATCTCCTCCTGCAGCTCAGACACAGCTTCTTGCGTAACATCTGGGGCTGCCATTAGCTCTGTGCCTTTCCTGTTCAGATTACAGTTTCTGAGAGAGGGAAGAAGGACAGACAAGCAGATCCACAGCACAAGGACAGAGGTTTGATATATTGTCCAAGCAAGACAGACTAAAACATTAAAAGGCTTACCTAGGCCATATGTTAATGAAATATGAGGGCTTTATACTAGAAAGAAAAGGAAATTATAACATTATTATTCCTACAGAAACACTGTCCTCTGCTACATGCATAGTTTTTGATTAAATCTGTTAAATCTGTAGTTTATCACAGCTCCATCCATGTTGTTAAAAACAATAAAATATAAGAGATGTGCAACAGTGAAAAAAGAATTAGAATTTGTACAGCTTGTACTTAGATTAAATAATTGCTTAGAATATGCAGAAACTGTTAAAAATCCAGATACACATTAAAATTGCAGGATAACAGTTTTATGTTTGCATATAATTTCTTCCTGTTCCTGATGAAAATGTTTTTTGAAGACCATCCTGAAAAGGAAATAAAGTGGGGAAGAAATCTGCAGGATTCCCATGCATGATGTTTATGAATTTGTTTCTTCATTTTGTTTAACCATGTTTAAAACATGTGCATTTCCAGAAGAATTGTGAATCCAAATTTTTTAAACAGCTATATGAGAGCAACATCAGACAGCATGGAAAGTCTGTGCTGAAATACTAACACAAGAAGGACAGGATTTCATCAGGCTTACTTAAAAACTTCCACTCATGTCATAGGAGCATTCTCAAAAGTGCAGTCATTTATAGTTTTATAATTGGCCAATCAAGGTTGGATTTCTTTTCCTTCTAGCTTAGTTATTGAAATGTATTTTCATGATTCATGGAACTCTATTTATGTGTCAAGATTTTTCCCTGATGATATGTCAGGTTTCCTTGTAGGCCCCTTATTCATCTTCTATTTTCACTCTGTAGATAGAGTGAAGGAGGACAATTATGAAAGTGCCCAGCACTGCTATGAAGTTGAGGCTGAAATGAAATTTTCACTTAAAGGAGTGATCCAGTCACTTTACTATGCAAAAAATATACTCCATTGTTCCTAAAATTACAGTACTTACAGAGTGTGCAATGGATTTTCTGAGAATTTACAAGTAAATCCATTATTTAGTTTGAGTTAGAGTTAATTGAAAATAGGTACTTTTACACCTTCTGTCAGATTTTATTTATCCCTAATGACTTCTGCTATAAAATACAGACTCTTCATTATTCATATATCATCAGAATTCTTTGAAGTCTCTCCATAGGACATTTTCAAAGTAATTATTTTAGGAATTATGTCCTTTTTTGCTGTTATTCATCAGAGCTGTGAGTTTCTAATTTATCAGTGAGAGAAAGGAAGTGTTGCTTAGGGGAATCCTCAGGAGATCTCTCCTTGGCTACCCCTGGACATTGCTCTTGCTCTGACAGTCCTCAGGGGATAGAAAAAAAGAATCCGTTTGAGTCAATGATAGTTTAAATCCCTATAATGCCAAAATCATATTGTTATTACACAGTGTCACACCAGGACTAATGTTGTCCAAACAGACAGAGATTGCTTGGTGACCTAACATTACTGCATTTTTCTGAAGTTGAGGGTAGCCCTAAGTTTCTGCAATGTATAATGTTTGTTTGGGAGATAATTCTGCCTTCACTATCTTATTTTACCCTATCTGTAAGTGTTTATTCTTTTATTACTGCAGGGTCTAGGAATTCGCATGTCCCAAAAGCTTTGTGCTAAATGCTACACAAACAGAGAACAAAAACTTCTCCCACCCTGAAAAGTTTGCACTTCAATTGCAGAAGATGAAATAAAGAATAGAAAACCAAAGGGAAATGTATGAAAAAGATAAGATAATTCTGGCCTGGATAATAAGCAGTGACCTCAGCCTACTCCTGGCCAGACTAGTGAGAAATAATGTTAGCCCTGCAGCAAAGGGCAATCTTTTAAAGGAAGGATTTCACTATGCAAATACCCTGGCATAAGGGACAACAGGGGAGAAAATATATGTGAGTTAAGTAATATATGGAAGGTGTAGGGAGCTGGATAGCTGGAGATGGGCAGCAATATGCTGATGCAGTTAAAAGTGCCAAAGGAAGAACAAGTGATGGGAGGATGTCAGATGAGACAAGTGACTTGCTTTCACCCCACAGGGAAAGGGCTGGAAAGGGAGTGGCTGAGTTACCAGTAAAGAAAATAAATTATCTTTGCTTCGCTTACTGAATTGATGGAGAAACAAGAGAAAGAAACATCTTACAGCAAGTTAGGTGCAAGTATTTAAAATGTGGAAAGTTTTTTCTCAGTTGATGCACAGTTTTGATATTTTAAAGGAAATTTCCAGTTTGTGACAAATATGTAAAGGAAGATGGATTTATTTTGCTAGTGTACTTCAACAGAATAATTTACATCTGTATGCAAAAGACAACTAACCCAATGCACTGTCCCTTAGTTTCCATGACCACAAAATCATAGCAAAATACTGCTCTGGTAGTCAAGGGATTGAGGCTTGGTGAAAGCTCTGCAGATCTGGTGGATATAAAGAGGAAAAATTATGGAAGTGGGAAAAAAAACGTGTTATGGTTATCATCTTGTATCCTGAGTAATGGTATGGCTGTAGGGAGTAAATTAATCTCGTAAAAGTGGGTTTGGCTGTATGTAAAAATAGGTTTGCTTCACGAGCCTGAGGTAGAAGAATGGAGGGAACGACAAAACAGTAAAAAACGTGGAAGGAGGCTTGGATTGTAGTCCTGTTTGAATAGAAATAGTCAAGGTTACATTGTAAGAAAAAAGGGTGGGCAAAAATATGTACTTTTTTTCCCTTAATAGAAAATACTAAGGTTGTGTCACAATGAATACAGATCTAATGCCAACTTAACTGTGCTGCCATTAAAATGTATTTCAGCCCTGTGATTCAGACCCGCTCCTTGTCCCATTTAGATCCCTGTGCATGGGTATAAGTACCAATATTCTTTACCACATGAGGCCACCTGAGCAATAGGCATAGCACATACACTGCAAGCCACCCGTTTTCCACCTGTGGCCCATGAGGCCAGAGCAGGTGACTTCTGCCATGCTCACACTGCACCTGCTACCTGGGGTAGTCCCCAGCTCTGTGACAGCACTGGGGTTTCTTCCTCAAAAACCCTCTCATTCAAACAGAGTCACTGACACCAGGGTCTCCTGATGCAAGACAAACCAAAAAGGAGAGGAGTTGGAACAAATATCTGTGGTCAGGATAGCTCTGTCATTCAGTCAACTAAGGAAAGAGATCTCAGTCATCACTCCTCACCCAGGCTTCCTTTCGAAAGAAAATTTGGAGATGTTTTCCCTCCCATTCTGAGTTTCTTTTTGGTTTTTTGGAATTGTAGGTCGTCCCACAGAACACAAATTGCAAATTTCAAAGCAGCTGTATTTAAACTCAGTCAAGAGTATAATGCAAACAACTTTTTTTCAGTAAAAAAGGAATCATAGAAAATTAAAATGCACATAGTCAGTGATTGGTAAAATAGTAGATCATGACATAAATTTGCATTAATTGCACAAAAGCTGAAAGTACTTCATTAAATACTCTCATAATACAGTAACCTCTTTAGAAAATTATTTCTTGTATAAGCATGTAAATAATTACATGCTCTCTGTCCCATGTAGTTTTATCTGCCCAAGCAAAGGGGAACAGAGTGTTACAGCTCAAGAGCACTCTGATTTTTGAGCCATTGATTAAAAAGAACAAGCATTTTAATGATGTTCATCAAAAGTGCTGTACGTATAAGAATTGTATATTCAAGTATCTGAGAATTTGAATTCCTAAGCTCAGTTCAGTAAGGAAAAATCAAGTGTATAAATGATGTATTGTTAGGAATCAGTGCTGAAGGTAAGAATTTGAGAGTAAATCTGATTAATTTCAATGTAAATGAGCAATGTGATACTGCATAAAAGTATGAGGATGTAATTCGTCCATGTAGGTCCCTGTTACAATACTTATAGTGAAAACTTTGTGTTCTTAATGAAAGATTTTATTCATGATGCAGTTTCAAATTAACCTCTATTCTTGGAAATTTTTATTTCCACAGTATTTGAATATGTTACAATAACGAATACTATCCTCATAACTCTAGTCTGGCATTAGACAATTTCCCTTTTTGCAAAATATTGGGATTCCAAATTCCTCCCATTCCAGATTAGGAAGAAAAGTCTCCAATTCATGAAAAATCTGATAGAATTTCTTTGGAGTGGCCCATAGGTTACTGTGAATCCATCAGGAGCCCCAAGAATATTTACTTTTTTTTTCCTGGAACTTCTGTATCCTGTAACTGAATGACAGGTATGCCACAGCTGAAGTGAGTCTCCACAGCACTCTCCTGGAGAAACCAACTGACTGTGGCTTGCACGGATTTACCCTTTGCTGTGTAGAAAACAGGCTGAATGTCCGGGTCCAGAGAGTGGTGGTGGGTGGAGTTACATCCATCAGTGGTTGGCTCAGGGCTCAGGATTTGGGCCAGTCCTTTTTAATATCTTTATCAATGACCTGAACTAAGGGATTGAGTGAACCCTTTGCCAATTTGTAGATGACACCAAGTTGGGTGTGAGTGTCAATCTGCTGGAGGGAAGAAAGACTTTGCAGAGGGATCAATGGGCTGAAATCAATTGTATGAGATTCAACAAGTCCAAGTGCCGGTTCCCCCCCTTGGATTGCAGAATCACAGAATAAGGTGAGATGGAAGGGACACGCAAGAATCATCTAGTCCTACTCCTGGCCCCACACAGCACCATCCCCAAGAGTCACACCATGTGCCTGAGAGTGTTGTCCAGATGCTTCTTGAGCTCTGGCATGCTTGGGGCTGTGACCACTTCCCTGGGGAGCCTGTCCCAGTGCACAACCACCCTGTCGAGGTTTGAAAACAAACCAGGGAGAAACTCCAAGTCAGAAACACAATTTAATAGGAAGAGAGGAAAAAAAAAGTAAAAATAAATGCAATAGTACAAAAAAACCACTGACAAAGTCAGACTACNTATCTGTGAGTCATGTGGCAAAACCTTGATGGGCCCATTAACAGAAGATAGTCCAGAGGGAGGAGGCAAGGAACATTGTCCACCTGGTTTCAACAGCTCATGTAGATGGTAATAGAATACACTGCAACCCAGGACACACTCTCCGGTGAAGAACCTTTTTCTAATATCAAAACTTCCCCTAACACAACTTCAGGCCATTCTCTTGGGTAGCACTACAGGCTGGGGGCAGAGTGGCTGGAAAGCTGCCTGGCAGAAAAGGGCCTGGGGGTGCTGGTTGACAGCTGAACATGAAGCAGTGTGTGCCCAGGTGGCCAAGAAGGCCAGTGGCACCTGGCTTTTATCAGAAATGGTGAGGCCAGGGGGACCAGGGCAGTGACTGTCCCCCTGTACTCGGCACTGGTGAGGCCACACCTTGAATCCTGTTTTGGGCCCCTCATGACAAGAAAGACGTTGAGGTGCTGGAGTGAGTACAGAGAAGGGCAACAGATTTGGGGAAGGGTCTGGAGCACAAGTGTTATGGGGAGTAGCTGTGAGGTCTGGGGGTGCTTAGCCTGGAGAAAAGGAGGCTGGGGAGAGATCTGACTGCTCTCTACAACTACTTTAGAGGTTGTAGCCAGGTAGGGGCTGGTCTCTTCTCCCAGACAACAAGCAGTAGGATGAGAAGAAATGGCCTCAAGTTGTGCCAGGAGAGATTTAGATTGGATATTAGCAAAAATGTCTTCCAAAAAGGTTGCCAAGTTCTGGAACCGGCTGCCATGGGGAGTTGTCATCCTTGAAGGTATGTAAAGGATGTGTAGATGATGCAGATGCAGCACTCAGGGACAGGGTTTAGTGCTGAACTTGTTAGGTTTACAGTTGGAGTTGATGATCTTAAAAGTCTTTTCCAACTTAAACGATTCTATGATTCTATGATTTTTTTTTGTTTATTTTGGCAATACTGTCTGGATCTTCTTGACAAAATGTTTGGTGAAAGGATTTATTTCCTAATGCAATGAAGACACAGACAGATTCCTGGGAAAAGTTTCATTTTTTTCCATTTTTATCCAAAGAAGAATTTAATTTAACTATTTTAAATATCACCATTCAGAGGTGGGAATTTGCCATTTCCCCAGATTTTAGATCAGACTTGGGAGTGAGGGGTAATTATAAATTTCATCCAGGAATACAGAAATTAATGGCAGTCTCCCAGATCCAGACCATGGATCTTCCCAACGTTGCTGTCCTGTTAATACGAGGGAAAAAACTATGGCTGCCCATGTGATGTGTATTGCAATAGTAACTTTTTGGAGTCAATGCAGAAGGACTTTCACATTTCCAAATGTAAATGGAAAACCTGTTTTGGCTTTCAATCTACAGGTTCTTCTAGTCTTCCCTTCTGATTTTGATTCAGCTGACTACAGGAAGGAGTCATTAGTTTAAAGGATGCTCTTGAACATCTATTTTAAGACAGCAATGGGCAGGGTGCATTATCACGGGTTAAACAGCATTGGTCAGAGGAGTTTGTTTTCAGAACAGCACTTTCAGGCAACACCTGAATGCTTTGCATCCAGAAGGATCAGCTGTGCGTGGGAGGGCATCTGGAATCCAAGTGAGTGCTTTGGAAAGGCATCAGAGTATACTTACTTAAAGCTCCATACATATTGTGACTACAGGAGTAAACACCCATTGCATGTGCCGTATATTTGCTGTTTTCAATCATAAATGCCATTTCCTTTGTGAACTTATGATGAAATTTTATCATACATTAGTTAGGTAGAAGTGCCCCGCTCTCTTTAGTGATAGCCAATCAGCAACTAAGAGATGCACTTCAGACCCAATTTCCTCCTTAACGTGAATGTGTGAAATGTTGGTGTGCATCATTCATCTGTTTGTCACTTCTGAGGAGCATTTGTTTACTCCTCACCTACTTGTGAAAGATTTTTCCTTCCTTTTGGTAGTGTTGGCCCCAACATTTCGCTAATGAATGAAGCCTTTAGGCTTGTATTTTTTCCTAGGTCTAATGACAAAGATCCAATTCTGTTAGATCTTTTCTCTCCCTCTTTAAAAAATGACAAGTAAACACTTAACTCAGCTGAATTACAACTTAACAGCTGACTCTGCAGGCCCATGCAAATCAAATGAAATCTTAAAAATGCAGATGTAGTCATCAGAGTGCTAATTAATAATTTGACTGCTGCCTCTCCACTCCAGATCTTCACTGTAATTGTGAAACAGGGGGGAGGCAGTATCTTAGGGTCACATTCCACCTGGTCTTCCCAGGGGAGTAAGCATGAAGCATTCTTTTTGTACCTGGATAGGAACTGTGCCACCTCCAGGAAAGCAGCACAAAGGCTCTGTCTCCAGGACAGAAATACCTGCCTGAAGTTCCTGAATCGTGGATGTGCATCTGCAGTGATAACTGACAGAGGGAGGTGCAATTGCTTTCATCTGTCTGTCAGCAACAAAAACAAGGGTACAGAGGTCATCATGCACCAACCTGTCCATGTGGCCCCACTCCCCAGCAGAACAGGACATGCCTCAGTGAGAGATGGTGGTTTTCTCTTTCCAAAGATTACCCATGCTCATACAGACTTTGCATTCTGGCATCTTATGTGAAGAAATACTCTGCATCCTTGAAGCAAATTTTCCTTGAACTGTCACAACCCAGCTGCCATCACCTCTTCACCATCATGAATGGGGGCTGCTATCATCTTTAGTACTTTTGCAATCATTCCTTTCTTTCCTGACTGAAAAGTTTAATAATGCTTTAGCAAACAGTTGTGCTGCATCCTTTAAATGAATGATGCTGAGATTTGTTTTGTAATCACGACACTTTGGGGAAAGAGTAATTCTTGTTTAGAGCTGAGAAGCACTGACAACGGGGATTCCATTCTTTACCCACTTCCTTCTCCTCCCCAGCCATGAGAAGAACATTCCCTTACCTTGACTGTCATTGCTATAGTTTTGATTAAGGTTTTTTTGATGTCATGGGGGTTTTTTATGTTAAAGCTCTGTCTTAATTGCTTGGTAACCATCATTCCAACTTTGTATATGTATCCACCTATAAAAAAGTAGCAAAGTTTTTTCAGTTAATAAAGACACTTTCAAAGTTTTTATAATGTATTGATTCTGGTGTCATTGTGACTGTATTGTTAATGATTACATTATTTGCATATAAAAAGTACATCATTGACATTAACATATATCAGTGTTTTTACAATGGTGACAAAACTGTACCCTCACCATGAAAAATTCATGTGGTCTGTTAGAAAATCTTTGTTGTTCAATGAATTAGAAGACTCACCGAAACATATGCATTGTATTTAGCCTGTACATTGCCAGCTCTCTGTGCTTCTTCATAAGTCTTGCAACACTTGTTTTCTCAAATTACCAGTTCAGTTATTTTATTCCTTCAGAATCTGAAATGTTTGTACCTGTAGAAATATTTTTCTGACCCTCATGATCAGAAAGAAAAGCACAAAAGCAAAAATACTAGAGCCTCAAAAACCAGAGAGACCTTAAAACTTTTTTTATTTTTAAATGGTGAGATGTATAGGTAGAATTGAAAATTTGAGCAGGTTGCAACACATTATTTATAAAAAACAAAGAATTAATCCTCTTAAGTGAAAATCAATGTGCTCTTAATGGTACATCTGTAATTAAGTTCTTCTGAGTCTGCTGTGCATTTAGACTATGACCATTTCATGTAAGTCTGGTGATACAGGGAAGCCTTAAAGAGATTACAAAGGGGCCAGAGACAAAAAAACAATTAGAGGCAGCACATTTAAATTATAGAGTTATAAAAAGACATGGGTATAAATGTTCCCATTTTCAGGGTTGCAAAAGAAATTTCTATTGAGGTCTAGCAAAAAAGGAAGGATTAAAAACAGAAGACAGATTCCAATGAAAGCACTTGTCAGATTGGCTCTATTAATTAACCATAAAAATGCAGATCAAGGATACTTGAGATAGCATTAAATCCTTACAAAAAACTTTGTCCACAAAAACCTTGTTCAGCAATAAGGAAGAGAATTTCCTTCCTGTCTAGATAAGCATTTCATGCTTTCCCAGACAGCCCAGATTGTGGACTTCTGTGTATATATCCCTGTGAGTGATTTTTCTAACTTAGTTTTTCTGAATGTGAAACATTTGGAACTCAATATACACATACAGCAAGCACTCACCACAATACGTGCCAGATCAATATTTCATGTTTACAAAATGATTTTTTCAGCAGAGTGACACTTTATCTCTTCTAGTCCTTCATCCTCCCTGTCAAATCCTTAACACAGAAAAGTCATTTTCAAATTAAGAAGTCATTTCTTTCTCCTCTTAGATACAGTAATAGTTTTCTGTTCTATGTGATGTGGCATGACTTGGTATGCAATGAACCAAGCAAACCTGTGCCTCTCACTTTGCTCTTATGCTGTGGGCCAGTTCTGCCAAGAACCCTGTGGCTTTCCTCATCTTAAGTGCTGAACTTTTGATCAACCCTAAGGTAAAAATGCAGGGAAAAAATAATGGGCTCTGAGGTCTTTCTTAGCTTGGAACAAAACCTCCTCCAGGCAGCAAAGGAAATAAACGAAAAGGTTCTGGTAGTACCAAAAGAATTAGCTTCCTTCCAATGTCTTTCCAGGATTGACTACTAAATCTTTATATGGTAGGTGAGACCAAAACTTACCCTGATAGAAACATACCCTACGAATTCAGGGCAGATTGATCCCCACACTTGGATGCAGAGGTTTACACAGATTGCCTGATGAGGTGTGTCACATCTTGCAGCTGAAAGGTTGGAGCATGTGGATGTGGTCCCCTAGATGCTCCTAAAGGGTAGCCCAAAGCAGACTGTGGTCACTGGTAGAGAACTAGGGGACTTACAGACCATGCTGTGCCTCAAAGAGATGGATGGAAAAGTGAGTTAAGCACTTACTCTCCCTTTAGCACCTTCTGAACAGTGTGGAGCAACATACGCCGAACATTTTGGTTTTGGCGTACCGGAAAGAAAAGTTTTTCTCTACAGGAATGATCAACATAACACTAAAGGGTATGACTAGTTTTGTATGAGAATATATAAATTTTTATTGTTTTTCTTGATCTTAAGAATGAATGCATTCTCAGGATCTGAAAAACTATGGACAGTTTCTCAAACATGCATGATTATCCCATGTACCATGCTGCAAGCCTTTAGATGCAGATGGACTAAACCGGGCTTTTTCAAGCAGTGGCATTAGTGGCATTTCTATAATAACAGTAACTTTAAACAGTAACTTTACTTTCCTGTAACTTTTGAGTCTGGCTGCTCATCTACGATATTGTACACAGATTTGCAATTGTGGATTCAAGAATGCAAGAGCTGATACAAAATGAGATCACAATAATGTTCTTTCTTTGCCCAAGACTTCCGTCAAGGGTGTTCTGTTCGAGAATTTTGCTGAGAATGCAGCTTTAAGGCAAAAGCTATGTCTGAATTTTAGGGCTTGGGTTTCAGTCATATAACAAAGCCTCCATTTTGTAAGCAAACTTCTAAAATAACTAATTCCCATTCTTTTTTTCTTTCCTTCTTGAAGTTGCAGCACTTTCTTGCTTCAAGTTTTTTAAGGAAATCTTTCCAGAGGAAAGTTCTGTAATCATAAATTTAAGCACCACCTGCCTCATGCAAACCTAAACATTGGAAACCATCCATATAACCTTCTGATTCTGTGAAAACTGTGTTAGTTTCAAATGTGGCCTCCAGAACAGAGATAAATGAGATGCATGCAGAAGGAGGAACTGGAGCTTGCCAAGAAGTTGCCGTTTAACACAACACATGAACAGGTCATTGTGAGATAGTCACAAGTTTTCACTGTTTATTTGTTTACCTGCACTCTGATTCTCTCACCCCTAGTGTCACTAATTTTATATGTTGAACAGGATTACACGTTTTTATTCCATGGTATGATACTTGGAAATAATCTAGTAACTCAGAAAATAAGTGATGGCACTGAAGAGGACTGAATTCTGAGTACTTCAGAAGGGTCAGAATACATGATATGATTCTTTTAAAGAAAGCACAGTATTCTAAAGCCTCCAAAATTACACTGACTAGGGGAAAAAAAAAAATTGTTCTTCCAATTCTCATGGCAGTAGAAATTCTAGACATAAAAGATAAGGAAAATAAAAATAAGTTAGGTATTTTTAAAGATTCCAGTATACTTTTTTTTAAATATTACTTATTTAAACTCATTTGAAGTAGGTCCATTAAACCTAATGCACTGAACACCATGGGATCTGAATAAACTGTGTCTATAGAGCTACCCCCTCTAATACCAAGTCATAAGAAAAAAATATAATAAACTAAGTCATTAATTCACTGCATCATCACTTCTCAGTAGCTTGACACTTCCTGAGGGCTATAAATTTTTGTTGCTTGTTTTATCTGTCTTGACTGATCTTATTGGCATAAAAAACTACTAGGATAGCATAAGATTTTTGGAAGCTTTCATATAACTATAACAAGTTCCTTACAAACTCACAAGTAATCAGCTTGTCTGTTTAAAAATGATAAAAATCTGGTTCTGGATCAGATGCCAAATTTCCTTTCAGATATTTTCTATCTGCTCTTCAAATGTACCTGGATATTATAACTATGTATATGACTGTTTCTCAGATACAGTGAAGATGCAATGTTATTTGGATTGGAAAGATTGTGGATTTTATTCAGAACTACTCTTTAGTAGGTGATTCCCCAGCCTGTGTTGGTACCTGGGGTTATTCCTCTCCAGGAGCAGGACCCCACACTTGCCCCTGTTGCACCTCATTGAGTTTCCCTCTGCCCAACTCTCTGGCCTATCAAGGTCCCACTGAATGGCAGCACAGCCTTCAGGTGGATCAGCCACTCCCCCAGTTTCGTACCACCAGAAAACCTGCTGAGGGTACATTCTATCCCGCTGCCCAGGTCGTTGATAACCAAGCTGAAGAAGACTGGACCCACTACTGATCCCCAGGGAATGCCATGGACTACAGGACTCTTGCTCCGCTGATCACAACCCTCTGAGCTCTGCCATTCGGCCAGTTCTTGATCCACCTCACTGTCCATTCCTCTAACCCACAGTTCCTGAGCTTACCTGCAAGGATATCATGGGACACAGTGACAAAACCCTTGTGAAGTCAAGGTGGACAAATCCACTGCTCTCTCCTTGTCAATCCATCCTGCCATGTCATCACAGAAGGTTGTCAGATTGTTTAAGTGCAATTTTCCCTTTCCATCCTGACTATTCCTCAGGACCTTCTTTTCTGTTATATTTTTGGTGATGGCCTCCAGAATGACCTTTTCCACAATTATTGCAGGGATGGAGGTGAGGCTGACTAGCCAATAGTTTCCTGGGTTCTCCTTCTTTCTCTTTTTGAAGGTAGAATTAACATTGGCATTCCTCCAGTCTTCAGGCACCTCTCCCATTCTCCACGATTTTTCAAACGTTATGGAGAGTGGCAGAGCAACAACATCTGCCAGCTCCCTCAGCACCCATGGGTGCATTCCATCAGGGCCCATGGATTTATGGGTGTTAAGTCTGCCTAGCTGATGACTCACACAACTCCCAAAACACTGATTCTTCTTTTTCCCAATAAAGGATAACTGTAAGACTATCACCTAGTTATGGTAGTTGACATACAATGAGAGGAGGACAAGAAATGTCCTCTAATTTCCTGCCATTAAAACCCTTCTGCATTACATGGAATTATATTCGTCAGGAAGGAAAAGGAGACCAGGTGTGATTATTAATGTACTTATATTGTACAGAGACCTCCCTGTGGTACAGAGAACTCAGATTCCAGTCCCTCCTCCTCCTCTGCAATTTTCCTCCCATGCAATTTTGCAGTTATCATTCAATGTCATTGAAAAACTGACCTCTGTCTGATACCACATGCCCCTCTCTATACAGGTGCATCATACTGTTACACAAGTATTGCAAACACTGTCCTAGCAGGTCTTCAGATAGCAATGTGCTGGGAAACATCTGAATACCAAAGATTAAATAACACTGGACAGCGATAATTTATTACTTTTAGTTTGGCTGATGAGTGTGAGGAGAAGTGATAGACAAGTAAATGTGACTGTACCTGTTAAAATAATTTTCTGACATGCAAGTTTTCCTCTCTTCTTGAGACTGTAGAAGATGGATGACACGATATCAGGTTTTTTTTGCTTCAGATTTTTTTATTGCCATACATTTTTAGAGAAGCTGAGCAGCTGTACTTCAAATGTCCATGATGAAGGAAGGTGGAAGGGATGCTGTGAACTGGTGGCAGACAAGTGTCAACGCATGTTCAGTGAAAATGTAAGTGATGAGCAGTGAGGGTCCTTTCTGAACTAATCTGGCCCACTTTTTCTTCTCTCCTGCTGACAAGACAAGCATCAGAAACTTTCATCAAGCCTGCCTACACTCAGGGAACATCAGCAGGAAATTTAGCAAATAATTAGCAATCAGAGTTTACTTGTGAAGAATCGAGTTGCAGGAATTCGTTTTTCCATCTCAGGGTAGCGGGTTGATAATGAGGTCTTCCAGTCTGACACAAATCTTTGTTTTCTTTTTACCTCTTTTTCTGTTAGTTTGAAGATTACAACTTAAAAAAAAATAAAACAAAAACAAAAACCAAAACCAAAAAAAACCAACAACAACAAAAAAACCCCAAAAAACAAAAAAATCACTCATATTTCTAGGTTTGATTTTTTTTCCTTTGATGAGGACACTCAGCATGGTTAGTCTAATTATTTTCTTCCCACTGTCTCTTATTGTCAGCCAAAATGACAAGTTTGCATAGGTGATGGTTTACACAAACTGTTTGCTCTCTCAGCCCTGCCAAGCTAGTGCTTTCAAGGGGCCAGCTCCAAGTGGAGGCTGTGTAAGAGATCAAGCACCCACAATTTCCACTAAGACATTAGCAAATTACAGGTATATATTTTCTATCAGGACTAGACCCTCTCTGTACAGCTCAAAGCTTAATATGTGAAAGCCTGCCAAGTGCATCCTTCTCTCAACCTCATTAAACACTTAATTACTTTTATCTTGAACCCAGGATCTTACCAGGAGAAGGAAATGACGGCTGAACACATTTAAAACCACACCAGAATTTTGATGTTGTTGGTAATGGAAGAGCTATCCATCAATCCTGCTTTTCCAGGGAAACTAGGAGGGTGGCAAACTGTCACTGATATGACTGGTGGTAATCAGCTTAAGGAATAATGAGAGACGTATTTTTACTAGAATCTTCAGTAAGATTCCCATTCATTTGAGAAGGTCAGGGATTTCCACAAATGTGTCCATGCATTTTTCTGCACATTTGCTTACATAGCAGGGCCATGAATTATAATGCCAAAAGCATAAAAATGACTGCACATATCCACGTTGAACCCTTGCCTTGGAGTTAATGGTCTATTTACAGAGTGAATAACCATGAGTCAGGTTCATTTCCCATACAGCTCAGAGCAATTTGTTTTAGGTTCAGCCTAAGGTACGGAGAACGTATGGAGAAGGAACGGTGCAGAGTTTACTGGGATTGGGAGTGGGAGTGGGAGTGGAGTCATCTGGAACAATTTGGTCCTGGGAATATGTGTGGCGTAGAGCTATGTAAAATATGGTTTCCTGAGGATTACCAGAGGTCTAAATTTGCAGGATTTGCACAGAAATTTCTGAAATACATAATCTGTGCTTTTCAAACCCATTTTGCAGAATATGACTCATATTGTGACTTCTGAGCTGCCTTTTTCCCTTGGTCACAAATAAAAACTATTGTTAAAAACAGAAGATATGTTTAGGTTCAAGTTACACTGTTGTTTTTACTTCATGTTCCCACTAGCCTACATTTTAATGATCAAATAAAGATCAGAAAAATAAAATCAAGACAGGTTCAAATAAAAACTGTAATAACTGCCATTATTGTTCAGGAGAAATTCAAGTTTCTTTAAAAAGAATGTATTCCCTGCATTAAATTTATTTCATTTTCTAATTATTAAAGACAACAAGAAGTGGGACAGGAAAGGGAACACTTGGTACAGGACAAACAAGCTGACCAGACTTGCATCAGTGGAAGTCATGGTGCATGCCCTGCCTCATCCAGAAGCAACATTGCCAGCTTTATATTCAGCATTTGCCTTTTCAGGATTATTTGTAATCATACAGTGTCTTTCACCTGAGGGTCTCAAATGGTTTAAAAACAATTTAATCTATCATTGCTCACTTGCTGCTGGAAGGCTTGTTCCCCACTCTGATCACCCCAGCTGCCAGCCTGCAATCCATCTCCTGGTAGACTTTCAAACTGGAGCTGTCATTCCCAGGCACAGGAGGTGTTCCCTGAACGCAACCCTAAAGCTCCTTCATTGATCTCCCTCGAGGCCTCTTGGAAAAGCACCTTAGCCATGATGTCAGTAATATTAAAACAAACCAGAGATTTGGCAAGTGTGTCTGTTGCTGTAGTGCTGAGGCTGCTGCCTGTTTCATACCAGCCAGGAACACACTCCTGGACCTTCTGTGCCCACCCACTTGCTCACTTCTCCTTCTCCTTGGACTGCAAGTTCCTTGAGGTAGGGATGAATTTTTTTATTCTGGGCCTATGAACCATTAAGTAGTTTAGGTCCAGGTATGTAACTTCAGACTCCTAGATGCTATGACCTTGTAAATATTCTAGAAATAGGTAATAAATATGACAAATGTAAATGATCTCTCCAGATGTGAGGAAATGAGAAGCCAGGCTCTTAGTTAACTTACTGAGTACTTAATCACACAGTCTTTGAGGATCCTTGAGCATACCCAATATAGCTGAAGGTGCAATTTGAGTGATAAATTATGGAGTGCATAACAGTAATTTTTAATATTCACACACCCAGTCTGTTCATGTTCAGAAAATCACTCTCTTTACATGAGAGAGAAGTAAATGACCCCTTGGATACATGACAACTTTTACCACTAATCTAATATATTCCTAGGCATATAACACTGAAGCACTGAGGACCAGAGGTACCATCCAGTGAAGTGACTGGAAGGACTCCCATTGAATTGGACAGAAGCCAATTAAGAAAACTGGACATTGCTTGACCAGCACAGCATTTATGCTGCTTTCCAGTGTCTGACCATATTCATTAAATTTAAAATGGAAACACTTTTAAATTGGTGCTGACACTGCTTTAGCACCATAACACTGTGAAATTTTCACTTACTATTGGCTTTTCATTTCTGTGATATTCCCGTTAAGTCTATTATTTGGAAGGATAATATGGAAAGAAATTACACAGTTTGCACTAACTGTGCCGTTGTGAGCTGGTAAATATCAGCAGATGCCTTAATGAGGCAGTGGCATGAATCCTGCATGCAACTATTTATTCAGCCTATTCATTATTGACTTTTTATAGTTCCTTGCATGTATTTAAAAAAAAGAAAAAAATCATCCAGCACACTAACTTCTCTTGTTTGTTCTCTTGTATCATGCTCTAGCAGGTTTTTGGGCTTCTCCCTTCCTTGACTCACTACCCCTCCATGACAGAGGAAGGCTGTCTTCATCTTGCTCAATTCATGGTTCACAGCAGAGAGATGAAATTTTTAATGAAGAATGTGTATCTTCTTAGTCAGGTTGGTAGGCATAAGTAGCCAAAAGGAGTAGAGGTGCTGAACCTAACTTATGTACAGAAGCATTTGGAAGGTACTAATCTTACTAATAGACTACTTGTTTCTTTTATCTTTAAATGCCCATATGCAACCACCCATAAGCATCCCAAACTTGCTGTCTTGCTTGTGAATAATTAGAGAAAATTAATTTGAAAAGTGCAGGTGGATGTCTTATCACAGCTATAAAAACTGGCCACACAACTGACCATGAGAATGACTAAATTAAATTACTGCCTGAAAGAGAGGCCACTAATCAAGAGGTTTTAACATGGACTGAAAAACAAGGTAATAATAAGTATGCCTGTAAGATTTGTTTCATCTATACTTCAGGGGTGATGCCTCGTTTATTTTGAAAATCAGAAATCCAGACCTTTTTGAAAGTTTGGGGATTTTTATTCCATTTTCTCTGTTTCAACATATCTCGCATTCATTACTATCAGTGTTATGTAGGTGAATGACATGAAGACAGCAGGGAAGGAAACTCATCCTTTGAAGGGTGCTGTATCATGAAATGTTTTGATCAAAACATTCGTTTATTATTTTGATGTGTTTTCTGCCCCACAAAATTGTGCTCACCTCCGCCAGGACACATTTGAACGAAAGCAGACCAAAACAAAAAAGGAGCTGGTGGAAGTGGTTTGCTCAGCACTGCAATTTTTTTATTATTACAAAAACATCTCATTCTCTCCAAAACTGAAATCAAGACCTTTTCTTCTCTATTTGATTGACTGGCAGAGAGCAAGTAAGTGGTCACAATGCTGATATCAGAATGACCAGGAATCTGAGCATCCAGGCAGTCATCTAGGAAATGGGTATAGTGGCTTCTATTTTTATTTTAAAACTTGTTCTACTGGAACTGAAATTAAAATCCCCATTGGTTATAGCTTCAATTTCACATACCTTGCACTTATTTTTCACCCTATTCATTAGCTTGTTTAGAACCTGAAGTCAAGGGGAATTTCAACAGTGACTTCAGTGGGAGCAGTGTCAGATCAGTGCTTTTTAAAGTATCTTTTAAAAGCCATCCAGAAGGGAGCCATGGGAGAGAAACTAAATGAAGTGACTTTACCTTACTTCAAAGCTCATGAAAGGGGGAAAAAAAAGAAAGAAAGCCTGCTCTTTTTCTTCTTTAAATGCAGCATCATGTACAGCCTGAAGGAAATATTTTAGGAACTCAGAGAACTGGAATCCTGCTCTGTGATGGTGTTCAGTATGATATCAATGTCAGGTCAAATCGATGGCATGCTTACATCAGCTCTGCTACCTGATTAATTAATTTGCTGATATCTGGTGCTCTCCAAATCAGACTTGTTTCTTCCAGTCCAGATCTGAAAACCTTTCCTTTATTTTTTTTTTTTACTTAAATTATTCTTGCTCTCTTTAGTGTGCCCCTTTACTTCTAGCACGGTGCCAGCTTGCAGAGCAATTCTAGTCTTTTTCCCTTGGTCCTTTGCACTTCCTGTTTCCTACTGCTCTTCCTCTTGCTCACTGCAGTCATTATTAATCATCTCTCTTCACCTAGCTTTTGCTCTAATAAAAATAATTTTGTTATCATATATACTTGAACTGTCCGTGATCATGTCTTATTTCCCATGCCATTTGCATCTTCTGTAGTGTTTTCTCTGTATGTGGTAGCTCCAAGCTCACTTGCCTCTGTCTGTTGCTTCTGCATCTGGAAAGAGTTGATGTCTTTATGAAGCCAGAGACCTCAATGCATTGCTCTACCATCTGAGCCACTCAGCTATGTAAAGAATATGAAAATTTATGTTGAAACAACCTTCCTGCAAGGTGCTTTGCATGACAGAGGCTGAGCAGTGACTTTGATGGAGGAAAACCAGGGAGGTCAGAGATATCTGACATCAGCAGGGCTTGAGGGGAAGTTAAGTTTTAGTCTGTCCTTTCAGTATTTTGGATCTCCTGGGCAAAAGGAATGTCTCCTACTGCCTGTGTTCACCAGGTTTTCTATTGAATAAACTCAATGGTTTCCCATCGCATGTCCAAAGAGAAGAAAGAAAAGCAAAATCACTTCTGCCTGTTCCCACTTAGCAGTAACACTACCGTGGGCCCGGGGAGTGCAGGCAGACAGCCAGATTTCAAGCTTCATTTCCCTTCTACCCTCTGATGCAGATTTATTTATGCAGCTGCGTTTCGAAGCAGCAGCCCATCACCTTTAAGTGCTTCCCTGCTCACCCACTGATTTCTCCAGCCTGTCTTTTCTCAACAGTTAGGGCAGCATTAGACCTGTGAGTGATTTAGAAAGAAAGGAAATGCTAATGGGGAAACAAATACAGATGGAGGTATTGGGCCTATTTTCTCCATTCCTGAACCAAAGGTCAAGCATACATTATCGGTCTGAATAACCTTCAGATAAAGAAAACCACTAGCTGGGAAATCACAAAATCATGCCTTTAAAATATTGCCTTGACATCACCTTGCAAAATGGTGACTAATAGGCATAAAGATACTTCTGAATTTCTGTGTCATGTCTTAAGGAAAAAGTCTTTGTTCCTCAGAACCAGCTGAGGGCTTGCCAGCCTGAAAGAATTTACTGCGTATGAGAACAATTTCTACAAATTGTAATAGTTGGCCTAATAAAACCTTATCTCTTATATACCTTGCCGAACACTGCAAGTAGTGGTTATGGAGAGGTATATGAGTGCATAGAGCTGTGTGCAAAAGGCACATCAGCTTAGAAAGCCTGCAAAGTGCTATTTTCTTTATAAAGCTCTGTGGAGATTTGCAATGGAAGACGTTGATAAGAAAAGACCTGTCGTTATAAGTGCATCACTGTAATCAACTACAGCTTAATATCATGGTCATCACTGTTACCCAAAAGTTAGATCTGGATGAAAACCAGGAGACTCCATATTTCTTATTACACTACAAATTTCTCATCAGAAGCACCTGTCTCCCAGACTAGACAATACACTGGCATATCTGGGCCTGGGACACTGCCTCCCGAGAAGTGGTGGCAATCAATTCTTGTTGCTTTGTTTTTTCTGTTGAATGCCCATCAGTCCTGCTCATCTTGTATATCCTCTGCTGACAAGTACCAGGAGTAACTCCAGCAAGAGGCATATCTCAGTTGGTTCAAAAGCTGGATTAAAACCAGTTATAAGCACTTCTGAAACTTAAAACAAGACCTTCATTTGGATTTCTGGAATCATAACAAAATTGTCCTCCAAGAACACACTTTTGTAGGAGCAATCACGGAGTTCGAGTCAGTGACAGAAAGTAAACTCGACATCAGTGTGATACAACAGCAACAATATTTCTAGATGATTGATAAGAAAAGCATTTCCCAGAGGTGATTTTGGCAGGTGCCCGTTAATTCAGTTCTCTGGCTGCCGCTTTGACTCATAAACCTGCCAGGAAGAAGCGACAGCAAGTGGCCACCTACTCCCTCCTCAGAAACAGGCTTAAGCTTACACTTTGACCATACTAAGTGTGCATGGCCTGCTTTTACATTCCCCCACTGAACAGGATTCTCTTACCAGCCTCTTTGGTTTTATTTCTTACAATCAACTTAAATCTTCTTTGCTGCCAATTTAGTCAATTTGTTCTCTCTTTGTAATAACTTTGTTAGTTATTCAAAAATTGCTACCTTGTCCCACATCTATCCTGCTTTCTCCAACCTGTATAAAAGCATATTCTTTTAATGCATTCACAGGCCTTGTTGACTGATTTTTTGATATTTTTCTGATATTTTTACTCTCCTTTTTTAGTTTGTCTTCAACTGGGTTTCTTTAATGGACACATTATTCCAGACAACAATTTCTTAAGACAAATGGAAGAGAATAGATCTCTCTTCTGTCTTCTGGATAACAAACTCACAGTTCCAGTCCTGTAATTATGATGTCCAATATGTAAATGCTGATTTTCCTCACTGTTTTCCCAGTCTCTGTCTTAAGAAATGTCTTTCAGTTTAATCCTAGTACAAAACAAAATCTTAACTTGTATCCAGCAGGCCTATTTTTAAATCTGTTGGGAAACCCCAATTGTGTCTTTGTTATGCTTACGGTCTTTGTGAAAATTACAGTAATTCTCAAAATGCCACGGGAGAAATTCTGTGCTGTAGGATTTTAGGAAAAGCTCTTTCTATTACCATTCTTTGACTTGTTTAACAAAAGACAAGGGTGATGGACTCTTTGTCACCAAGGGCAACAGATCCCATCCCATGGTGAGCATGTGTCTTGTAAAGTCAATACTGGTAACTTGGTATAAAGCCAATATTTTCTTCACAGAATCACAGAATGGATAAGGTTTTAAGGGACCACAGATGGTCACAAGTCCAACTTCCCTGCTCAAGCAGGGCCATCCCAGAGCACATGGCACAGGGTTGCATCCAGATGGTTCTCGAATATCTCTAGTGAGGGAGACTCCACAACCTCTCTGGGCAACCTGTTCCAGTTTTTGGTCACCTGCACCAAAGTTCTTTCTCATATTCAGGTGGAACTTCCTGCAAATCAGTTACTGCCTATTGACTCTTGTCCTGTTGCTTGGCAGCACTGAGCAGAGCCTGGCTCCATCCTCCTGGCACCCTCCCCTCAGGTACTGACAGACATTGATGTCAGTTTTCTCCTCAAGGCTGACAAGGCCCAGATCCCTCAGCCTTTTCCNGACTCCACAACCTCTCTGGGCAACCTGTTCCAGTTTTTGGTCACCTGCACCAAAGTTCTTTCTCATATTCAGGTGGAACTTCCTTCAAATCAGTTACTGCCTATTGACTCTTGTCCTGTTGCTTGGCAGCACTGAGCAGAGCCTGGCTCCATCCTCCTGGCACCCTCCCCTCAGGTACTGACAGACATTGATGTCAGTTTTCTCCTCAAGGCTGACAAGGCCCAGATCCCTCAGCCTTTTCCCATAACAGAGATGCTCCAGTCCCTTCATCTCTGCAGCCCTCCCCTGGACCTGCTCCAGGAGCTCCAAGTCTCTCTTGTCCTGAGGAGCCCAGAGCTGGACACAGCACTCCAGATGTGCCTCACCAGGGCTGAGCAGAGGGGCAGGATCCCCTCCCTCGACCTGCTGGCAAAGCTCTCCCTAATGCACCTTAGGATACCATTGGTCCTCTTGGCCAGCAGGACACTGCTGGCTCATGGACGGCTTGTTGTCCACCAGGACCGCCAGATCCTTCTCCACAGAGGTGCTTCCCAGCAGGTCAGATCCCAGCCTGGACTGATGCATGGGGTTATTCCTCCCTTGGTGCATGACCCTGTATTTGCCCCTGTTGAACTACAGACTTCTTTTCTGCCCATTTCTCCAACTTATTGAGGTTCTTCTTAAGGACTGCACAGCTCTCGACTGGGTTTATTTACACTCTGACTACTGGTTCACCAAGAAAGACTTTCAGGAAGCATTCATGCAGTTTCAGTCAGAGTATCAAGGGAGCAGTCCTGCTCAAAGTATTGGCTTGTGTTAAAGAGGTTGAGATAAAGATTAAGACAAAGAAACTATCCTGAGGCTGTTCTTGTGTTACAGCCTTTATAAAAAAAAAAAATCCAACAATCTTACATTTCCTCAAAGATGAAGAGTAACTGAACACAGGAAAAATACTCTTGGGAAGATGGATGTAACAGCACAAACTGTTACCTGTTTCTATCTTGACCCAGGTGTCAGAATTCTTCCCTGAAACAGTTCCAATGAAGATACCAGCTTTCCACCATGCCTATCCAGTCCAATGCAAGGCTTACAGCTGAAATAATTTAATTTCCTCCTAAGTGTGACCCCAGGATCTGGTTAGATGCCATTTTGCCTGATACAGACAAGCCTTTAGAAGTGCTTAATTTTCTCTGTCTGGACAAACAGTGAAAGTTACTGTTTTATTGAAACTGTAATGAAGATGGAATTGTCTTTGAGAGGCTTTTGTTGAGTAGAAGCCATACATTCCCAATTTCCTTTTACTCTGCAGCAAACTCATTACTGTGGCGTTGGCCACAGGGCAAAGAGTAATCTCTTTTATCCTATTCTTTGTCTCATTAAGACAAAGCCCCATCTCTTTGCCATTATTTCTTCTTTTTGGTCTATGTAATTAATACTGAGGTCCTTGCAATGTTGTTTTCCTCAAATCATATTGGAAATCAACTGCCAGAGCCACAGTCTTGGGCAGAAATCCAGGTCCCACCATCCACCAGCAGGCCCAAAAGCAATGTTCATCACTACTTTCTGCTGTTCAGTCACTTGACTCTGGTTTCTCTAACTTTCTTTCTCAAACAGTGCTCAGCCCCCTGCACCACATATTGCTCTGGCTCTGACAAGCCCTACCTCATATGCCTTGAACTTGTTATTAACGCTAAAATTTCCAGCTCTATCTTTTTAGAGGGTCAGTTTTTTTCTACTTAGCTGGTAAGAAACATGCCATAGGCCAAAGACATACTGTATAGAACCTCTTCATATCTGAACAAGCTTCAGATGGCCTTTGGTGCCTGAAAATTGTCTACCTGACAAAAATATTTGAGGAAGGAAAGAAAGAAGCCACAAGTAGGTCGAATGAAATCAGTAACTCGAATGAAATCAGTAACTCTGAATATTCAAAAATTTTTGGGGTACTTAGAACCCTGCTTGGAAAATATAGGGTTACTTTATATTCCAAGTGTTAATAATTTATGATTTAATTTGATTAGTAGTCATATTAACTTATAAAAATCAGAAATGTGCTAGCCAGCATGTTTTAAAACACATGCAATTTCCCTCCCCAAATGAAGGTATGTAAGATCCATGCAAGGTAAATTTCATTTGAAAAGAAGGTGAGACTAGACCAGAAGTTTACAACTTCAAAGGAACTCACTATTTCATGCTGGCAACAAAGCTGTTTTTCCAAGTTCCTTGCAAGCAATGCAAACAGAGTTAACCAAATATGTTTGATTAAAAAACAAAGAAATGGAGCGTTCCTTTCCTAACAGAGGCTTGAGAACTGGTATGTCCATGGAAGGGAGTGGTTTCTCCCACATTTTTTAAGGTGTTAGAAATTAGGAGAGGCAGTCAGACAGATTTAAACTGAACTTGATGAAAGGATTCAAGTACATAAATCAAACATTTTCTGTGAAACAAAAAGCTAAGCTACTTCATAAGTAGATATTGCTCAGTTTGGCACTGTAGGAGAAATTACACAAACCATTGCCCACAGAAAACACAGAATAATGAATAAAATTTGTCTTGAATTATTTATTTTTAGTGCTTTATTTTATCTCCTCTATCTTGCATGGCCTGGAAATTGTTCTTGATGAGAGCCTTTCGAGCATCTGAGTCTCAAATTAAAACAACACATTACTGTCTTCTATACCTAGAGGTAGAAAGATTAGAGTGGAGTGCTTAGAAATGCACTAGATTCGACATTTTCCACTAATGGGACCACTAGTGTGCACCACTTTACTGCCTTAAAATATATCCATAAGATACAGTATTCGTGGTTGCATGATGACCAAATAAAATTTAATAGATGCAGAAGTGACAGAGCAGAACTAATCCTTTCCAAAGTACCAGCTCTATAATAAACTGTATTTGTTTTGAAATCTGATTAAAAACATGTCTTGCAGCACTGGCAAGACCTTAGAAAGTGGGAAATCAAACATAGTGTGGGCCATAAATTTCAAATGGCCAGATCACCTGTAATTAAAGTGATTTCTTTTTTTCTTATTGAGAAAGGTTTAGTTGTTGGGGTTTTTTGTCTTTTTGTATCAGGGCCTGTTATCCCTTGAATACCTTGCAAAAGCCAAGCCTTCCTGTCTGTGGTAACAAAGAAGAAACAATCCTCCTGAGTGTGTCTGTGCTAGGCTTTAATATCAGAAAGGATGATGAGTGACCTTCAGTCCAAAATGCCACCACACCTTAATAAGTGATTGTGTCAGTGCAGCTTGCTTGTGTGCTTTCAGCCCATCCCAAGTGCCAAACCAAGCTTAGTCTTTAGTGAAAGGGGATTTAAGAAACCTGTGCCATGATCTAAGAATCTACCTGTGAAGGGCTACCAGAGCTAATGATGGGTAAAAGGGGATGACAAAAAACAAGGTAAATTCATCACTCATTTAAGCCCTTAGTCTACGTAGAGTGGTCCAGTCTACTGCCAGTCTGGTGGTCTGATTTACATGTATTCCATTTACACTCATTACAAGTGAGCTTCCTCAAAAAAAAAAAAAAAAAGAGTTAAATAGTTAAGAGAAAGAAGCAGGCTTCTGTGTCTGAATCAGCATGTGGTGCTGAATGGAGGGCAAACCTTACCAGAGATCAACTTCACCCATCCAGAGACGAGAGCAGCAGGAATCACAAGCTTCAAAAGAGGGAGGCAAATCTTTATGATTGCAGGGCATCTTCCCTGGGATGGTGGGTGCTCTGAAGGAGCAAACACTCCTGCTTGTCCTTAGACTTTCATTGGAATTTTGTTTCTCTTCTAAGAAAGCATAAAGGTTTTGTTCTGAGGTCTCTTAGAGGCATGATTTACAGGCTACTCACAGATCTTGTGTAAACCCTCTGCCTTGGTAACCAAGTCAGTGTCTACAGATAGGACTCAGTCTGAGGTGTGGTCCCATTTTATACTCTTCTTGTAATCTTCTGCTTCCTAAATACCTTAGCTGAGAGAAAGAATCAATTGAAATGTCTTTTCTAGAGATGGAATTTCAGATTTTTGAAGTAATGGACATTTTCACATATAAAAGATCTGCTTTTACTGAAAAGATTTCTTCCAAGAAAAAATTAATCAAAACAATAAAGGAAACAATCTCAGCATTCTGTAGTTCTGTTACAGAACATCAGCAACCTAATTTTGTGTTTGGGCTGCAGTGATAACAAAGGACATATTGAAGAAAACAGTGACTAAAATTATAGAAGCACATGTGTTTGGGCCTTTTGTGAAGGAATAAGCTTTCAGACAGTCCCTATGGTCACCTTTCCATGTCTGTTGTCAGAAAGATGCTCTCAGCCTGTCTTCTGACCTCTTCTGCAAGGTGTAGAGGGAAAATGAAGAAAATGCTTAAGGAAATATCCCCTATGGCCTATTTAGGCATAGTAGTAGGAGAACTTAGCCTGAGCTACATTCACAGGACTGTTTGCTGTATTCAAAATAGGTTTAGATTTGGTTCTCTTTAACTGTATCACATTATTGCAATACATGAACACCAATTCAGCACAGGCTTTTTATTGAATTTGACTCTGTGGCTTTTCTTATTCTTACTAACTTTAGATAGTGTTTTCATCAAGATATTCAGTTTGATGTAGCCAAAACATGTAGTACCCATAGATACTGATAAATGTTTTGCATTCAAAAGTAAATAAGTCTTGCATCACTTTTCCTATCCTCTTCCCCTTTATGAGATAGTTCTATAATGTTGTCTGATATGCAGAAAAGGACTGAAACAGAAAAGGAAATTTAGTGATTTAGTGTGACATATTTGGCAGGGAATCCAGAGGGCACATTATCTCTAAACCCATCCCTCCAAAATCCCATCTCCCACAGCATAAGAG
This sequence comes from Daphoenositta chrysoptera, assembly GCA_013397915.1. Taxonomy (NCBI): domain Eukaryota; kingdom Metazoa; phylum Chordata; class Aves; order Passeriformes; genus Daphoenositta; species Daphoenositta chrysoptera. The sequence goes on along the minus strand of VZRO01003393.1, from coordinate 1,050,973 downwards.
GGCAAAGGAAAAATGTAGGATCCTGGGCCAGGTCTGTCTTACACATCTCAGTTTCATGGTTTTAAGATTTATGAACCTAGGAGCAACCAAACTCTTTAGAGACCTTCTAGTCATGTATCACAGGCACTGAAATGCTTTATCAAGTGCTTTATCTTCATCTGGTCTTTCCTTCTTACCTTGTCTAACTCTGTGGCAACACTAGAGGACCATATGGGGGAACAGCCAATCTTTTACTTCAAAATCTTCATTATTAGATGAGGAAGACTTCAGTCCCTCTCTTTGTAGTGGAGAAGTAATCTGTGTCCTTACCCACCACTCTGTCAGACACTGCTTTTGTGTGCTTAATATACTTTGAGTAGGATATTCTAGTTTCAGATTTGGCAGGAGAAAAGGAGAGATCCTGTCCACAAAAGCCACACACAATAGCTTGCTGAACTCTGACAGGGAAACCAGTCAGACTGCAAGATGCAATAATAAGTTTCCCTCAAAATATATCTGATTACATAACAGGTTGTTGTATTAAAAATTAAATAAGGCTTGAAATATACAGCAATTTGCAGGCACTAGGGAGCATGCCTAATAAAGAGAGTGCATTAGCTGTTTCTGCTTTTTGAAATCCAGTATATAAATACTGTAGCATCTTTCTATTTACTTCAGTGTGGGAGGACCAGACTTTGTGAACCTGCTTGTTAAAATCAGCACTCAGTTCAGTTTGAGTGACATTTTTTGAGCTGTGCTTTGGTGTTAATTTAGGTCTAATCAGCATCTGACAGTTGCTGCTCAGGTTCCTGGGACACTGTACCTTGTGCATTCTCTAAACACAGCATGAATGTGGAACTTGATCCTTCCAGGAAGAGTAACAGGACCTGAGCAGGATCCTAACCTCTCCCAGGGGCCACGCAGCAGTTCATGGGCTCAATAATGTTACACAAGTTTGGCAGAGGTTATGCTAACACCTCTATTAACCCTCCAAGCACAGTCAGTGCAAATCAGGCATTTCTCAGAGCTATACGGAACTGCTTTCCAGTGAAAGTCAGGGAGACAAAGGCACTTCACAAACATCCTACTTGGTATCACCACCACCATCTTATGGTTCCCATAAGATTATTGACATTACACATTTAAAAATCAGGCCCCTACAGGCACAGTTCTCACTGAAAATCACACTGACTTTAGGTGAGATGTGAATTCACACGGACACAAGCTCATGTTTCCTTCTAAGCTCATGTTTCGTGGAATAATTATTGATTGGCAAGGTGAGATGGGAAGAAGGAGTCAATAAGACAAGGTCCCAACTTACCTTTAGGGCAAAGTTCCAGTCCCTCTCATGGTAGCTGTTCAAGTATATTACACAAAGAAAAACCCTGCCAAGGAAGACTGAGAGTCCCTTGTTTGGTGTCCAAGACAGCTTCTGAAGATGTGTGTGCCCACCTCCCTCCAGGAGCAGAAGGCTTTGACCCAAGGGTGGGCTCCACCCATGAGACCATTGGTTAAAAGGAGGCATTGCTGCAGGTGGTGTCCTGCAGGGGCCTCTGCCTGTGCTGATGCCCCACAGCAGCAGCCTGCAGGAGGGTGAGCTCAGCCAGATGGTTTGCACTAGACAGGCACAGAGGATGGCCTGAGGATCAGAGAGGGACCAACATTCTCCCACCTAGCTACTCTAAGATTGGGTTAAAAATTTTTAGGGCACTGTCATGTTATTCCTGGGGTGTGCATCTACAACATTGCTCTGCTCCAACCATGCAGAAAGAAGTTGTCAGTCCACTACTTTTCAGGAGTACTTTGACGTTTTATTTTTGTAAAGCTGCATGGGAAGTGGTAGGTATATGAATGTGTCTCAGAGAAGTTAAATGAAACGACTGTGCATTGGGCTTGTGCAGTTTCCTTCCTGTCACATTCAAACCCATCAGCAGCCCAGTCCAAGCACACACTGGGCTAGGTTAGCGAGCTCATCAGGCATGCTATCCTTGCCTTCTGACTTCCTCTTGGAAATAAAAACGGTGGCCCTAATGAGAATTAATTAGGGTTGGGGGTGGGAGGGGGATCCATCATGGTTTTGTTTGTGTTGTTTGTTTTCTGTAAACCCATGGAAGGAAAAAAAAAAATCGTATTACTTCTCTATGCAATATAGTAAACGTAATAAAAAATGAACACATGGTAATTAGCTTCTCCATTAAGTATACCAAGCATAGACAATAGCAATCGTGCAGTGCTGATTACAGACATTATCCTTGCCTGGACTTTTTTTTCCCACCATTCAATCAACACTGCTAAATAGAAACTTCAGTGTTCAATATTATAAGACACTAGCTGGCAGTTATACAAAGATGCTTTACACAATGTCATCTGGCTGCTTGCCTGATTCTCATATTACCTTCCTGTCTTGCCTTATACGCTAATACGCATGGCTGATTAGAAGAAAAATGCAGAAGCTGCTTCCTTCTCGTCTTGCTTTTTTCTCCAGCTTCATGCCTTGAGGGAAAAAAGGAATCACATTTGCTAATTTTGCCAGCAGTGCTTAACCTGGGAATGGAACAATTCTCTTTCAATTCCGCATTAGTTATAATTCATACACAAACACTGCCTTGCACCAGACTAATTGGACAGTCTTTGATTCCACTCTGAGAGAAATGGTGATTACTGTTGTTGTACAGGAGTCCTTTAGTAGCCTCAGCAAAGAGGGTATGAGTTCAAAATAAACATTTTCAAGGGCTGTACAGTGTCCAGGGGTCAGATGTCTGGAAACAGGATTTCAGACTGAAAATCCCAGAAGCTCAAATGACTCTGGAAAATGTCGAGGAACTCCTTAAGTGACTGCTTTTGGGTGGATTTACTGATATCAGTAGATCCCTTGGGGAGTCACAGTAGAGTTTACGCCAGTTTCTCGAGGAAGATAAGACTTCTTGCAGGAAAAATAATTTTCACACATTGAAAAAATGTGGGGGTTTGTATTCCTGTTTACATATTTCTGTTATACTCTTTGATTTCTTTTGGTAAAGCTATATCAAGGCAGATGTTATAGAGCCAGGTTTATTGGAAAAACCTTCATTTTTCCTTGGCTATTTTAGCCAGGTTGAATTTGAAGTCTAGTCAGGTGTCCAGGATTCCTAGATGTTAGCAGCCACATCAGAACAAATTCTATGTATCTGAAAAGCCTGGGCATGCATATGGACATGATTTCTAGCAGAATAATCAGTGCCTAGGATGTCTCAGACACATGTTCAGGTGCAAGTCACCTTCACAGCAAACATATCATAAGTCCAATAATTTCCCAGTTTCTCAGTGAACCTTTCAGGAAAAGCATTGGGAAAAGTATGGGACCTTTATATTAAGAATAGGAATTCTTTGACACTCTTAATTGATATACCTCTGCATAGGTATAGATCAAAGTCTACAGGCTGAAATCTTCCCTTGTAACTTAGCTATAACTCTGGAATCAGGCTGGCTTGTGAAAATGTAAGGAACAAATGACCCTAGTGCACACAGGGCAGCTGGCCCTGTGTCAGACAGGATCTCTTCTCCAAGGATTGGTCATTAAGAACTGCAATCAGCCAGCAACTGGAAGGCTGAAAAATAATTTTCCCAATTTATTCCATCATCACAACAAATACACTTCAAAGAATTTAACGACGGACCTTCAAATTCACACATGTATACATAGGTATGCATATATAAAATTTATATACAAATGTGTTAGTATACATTAAAATGTGTGGGTGCTGCACAGATTGGAGAAACTTTAAGCCACCTACAAACCTCCTCCCTTTCTAGCTTTGTGACTGCTATACATGAGCTTATGCCAATGGCATGATATACAGGCAAAGTACAGGACTAGAAACTAAGCACCAGGGGACTGAAGAGTCTCCTTGAAATATCTATTTTTTTTAAATATGCACCTATGAGTGTAAGATTTCTGTGGCTAGGAGGTGAACCCTAGGACTGCCAGGTACTACAGCAGAGTTTCAGCTCCTTCTGTAACCTGAACTCAATGACACAGAAATGTTGGCCTGGAGACACCTCTGCTCATCTGCATCGGCAGCAGCTCACAATCCACATGATTGTACATCTCTAAAGAATATTTAAAATATCAGGAAACCTCTTTCACATATTTAAGGCTTAAGCTAAACAGGTCTGTTTTGCCAGAAAAATGTTCCTTTGATAAGTTGCCCACCCATCAATATTTATACAAAATGCAGTTTCACTGCTGGTGCTCTTCACACATTAAGATTGGCCAAGAAAAAAAGGCAAAATACAAGTCAGGTGCTGCAATTAAAAGTATATTTTAAATCCTAACCAAATGATATTCTTTTTTTTTTTTTTTAGTCATACTTGCCCTTCAGAGGGTGATACAAAACCCTGCCTGGTCAACAGCATCTGGACTTGCTTCATTCCCATGAGCCAAGCAATAAGCAGGACTTCAAACACCCCACCTGCCTCCTACTGTTAGAAGAGAAACAGTTCAGTGCTTAAAGAAAGCTTCGAGGGATGTCAATCTGCTGTGTCAGACACCAAGTGCTGGTTTTTTTCTTAAAAAGACATTGAAGGTATGCTGAGGGATGGAGAACTCATAAAAAATTAGGTTCACACTATGGTTATGCAATGTGTCTTTTTACTCATCTCCTCTTATTTCCCCCAGCACCTCTGGTTCTTGCAAAGACTGTAGCACTGATCATGAGTTCAGTCTCATCTTCCATGCAGGTCATTTTCAGAATTCAGAGAGCACATTTTAAATATAAGGCCACTTAAATATACAGCCTCTTAACCCAGTGTGTGAAAAGCTGTTGATGTCACCTAAGGATGCTTCAGACCTCAAACCCAGCCTTCGTCCCCCAGAGAAGACATGATCAAATACCCAGCCTTCATGTTTTCACATGAATGTGTGAGTGTATTCCTACAGAGGAAATACCTGGTGCTATAATGCTCTTCAACACAAAAAAAAGAAATCTAGGCCTGGTGAAAAGCTAATCTGACAAAAACATAAAGTGTTTTTTTTTTAAAGCAAAAATATAACAAACTATTAAGGAAATTAGTATATTATCCCTTTACGTGTGTCTTCAAATTGAAGCTTGATACTTTTTAACAAAAAACAAGTTACTGGTCTCAGAGAAGAGGTAACTGGGTAATATTTTGTGATGCTCTGAAATTATTATTTGTCTCCGGAAAGGTTGGATTCTGTTTAATTCTGAAGACAAATATATCTGTTGCATGTGTAGAGCATGAATGAATAAAACCACTTGTTCACAGAGACCTGGTCCTTCAGCACAGGTCAGAACCATTTCCATGAGACACCTTGACTATGTTCCTCCTGGCTTCTCCACCACCACCACTGCTCACATCTGCTTGCATGTACCCAGAAGGACAGGGAGTAAAACGTCCCTCATACATCACCAACCCTGCCAAAAACGCTCTAAATACATGTGTTTTGAAGGGCCCCTGTCACATCCCTCAAGTTCCATAGCCAGCTGAGCACATGGCACCCTGTTTTGCATCAAGATTTTGATGATGTTGAATAAGCAGTTTCTGTTCCAGAGGTCTACGGGACTTACTGTGATTTGGATGTCTTGTAGGTTCTTGCTTTGGAGCTTAGGGGTCAGTTCTTTTAATTTAAGTGGAAAAGGAAGAGGGAAAAAAAAGAAAATTAAATGAAAATTTATCCTAACTAGATTTTTTGTTACTTTAAACAATTCTTAATTATGCTTTCCTATGCAAATCGTTGCTTCTTTATACTAGCTAATACTTAGAGTGAGTTTCTTCAGAAAGCATTTTACATGTGCATCAGCATTTCTTTGGTAATTTATTTTGAATCTTCCTGCAGACTTTTCATGGTGAAATATCCTGTTCTTGTACATCTTACAGAAATCTTATTAAGTGATTTGCACCTCTGATTTCTTAAGTCAACACATGGCGTAATATGACATCAAATTACATCTGACCTTCTCTGTTACTTCAAAACCACACTTTATCAGAGATATGTGCATTTTACAGTAGATATCTTTTACTTTAAAATGTGGTCACAAGAAGCCAAAGGTTGCCAGTATTACCTATCTTATCTGCAGAGCAGCTGGTAAATGCATACCCAGATTGTTACAGTCATTTTTCTTTCCCCTATTTTCAAGCTAAAATAACATTATAGATTATAAACTACAACCAAATAAGGCAGTGAACTCAGATAGTGCTCAGGGGAGACAATAGAAAGCATATCTTGGCACAAATTAACCACAGTCATCTAGGATCTATAATAAAATCTGGCATCTTGCCAGTTTGCCAGCTATTTAATAAAGGGTCATTTAAGCCACGATTTAGATTTTTTGTTTGTTTGTTTTAGAGAAATCAAGAATAACTCTGAATTCTTGAGCTTAAATCATTAGAAGACACATCTCTGTGTTAAAAGAGGTATTTTTGTACTGAGCTGGCATGGATACTTTGTCCTGACAGACTGTTTTCACACCATAAAGCAGATTTTTTTGGGCAAAGTTTAGCACAAGGCTTTAATGTATCGGGCCAGAGACAAAAATGCAGTGAGGTAATGCCATGGGATAACACTGAAATATTAGTGAGGAGGAAAGCTGAGGGCTGGCAGCCTCAGTGTGTCAGGCTGGGGCTTTATGAGCATCTGGGCAGACTGAAGGGATGACCAGTGCCAGCAGGCAAAGCATCACCCTTTCTTTCTCCTGCCACACAGCTCTGTCTCTCCTGACACTGAATAGGAAAATGTGCACAAGGAGCTGTTTTTACACCTGTCATTTAAATAATTTTTGTCTTGTGCTGTCCCAGCTCTGAGCACAGATACCTGACTCTTCTTTGACCTGGATCTAGACTTAGGTTACAGCAGTAAAGGAGCCATTCCCTATCCAGGATGAGCCAGAATCCACTCCAGCTTAGACACTTCATTTCCCTGTCCCAGCATGCTCTGAATGTAGGCAATTGGTGGGAAAAGGGACATAAGGACAGTAATTCCAGCTCTGTGCCAAGCAGGAACTTACTCACAGAGAAATGGAGTAAACACAGCATTTATAACAGGAAGATGCAGTGCTACAGCTGGTAACAATAAAAGAGGCTTTACTGTATGAAAAGATCAAGTTTTACATCTGTATCATCTAAATCAGGTTGGTTTAAATGCTAATGCCTTCAGTTCTGCAACGCATTTTCCCCTTAGTTTAATATTGCCTCGGCAGTGTGACCTTCAGCTTTTTTCACAAAACCCCTTTCTCTAGCAATTTGGTGAGAGAAAATTAAGAATAAAGCTTCTGTGTAGGAGGACTATTGGTATGAATAAGCTTTTTCAGAATGTAGTACTGAATTTTTCCCAATTTGCATGAATTTCTCAGTGTATTTTGTATATAGGCCCAGAGCTTTGTGTGTATTTTAATTACATCTCAGGATATAGAGTGCTGGCTCTTGTTGTTAATGTTGTCAGGGCCATAAAGTTGATGGTAGGCAACAAAAGACTGAAGGAAATTTACCACAATTTTGTTTTTCTCTAATTTATATATGACTCACTTGGTTCGTTGCTCTTTCATTAAAGGTCTTTTTTTACCAACAGGGCTGATAAATTTAATGGCTTGAAAACCTAAAAGAATGAAACAAATATGTTAAATTATTCATATGAGGAATGGGTTTTATTTTATTTAACAACTTTCCCTCTCAGATAGCTTATTTCTAAGAATTTTTTTTTGTATAATTGAAATAGTCCGAAGAAAGGAACAGTGAATTTCACAGTTGCTTTTATTTTGTTATTCCCCTTCTTGTTCTTTTTTCCAACTAACCTACTCAGATTCTCACCACATTTATTTATTCTTATCTTCTATTTTCTCTATCAATGCCTTTGGGTTTAGGAGCTACACTTACCCTGCGTAGCACCTATCACATCAGGGTACTGACATAGTGAGTTATGTCTTGTAGTCATAGACTTGTAGAATCATCAAATCATTTAGCTTGGAAAGGGCCTTTAAGATCATTAAGTCCAACCACTAGCTCAGCACTGACAAGCCCTCCACTAAACCATGTCCCTTGTCTCCTAAATACCTCCAGGGATTTCGCCACTTCCCTGGAAAGCCTGTTCTAATGCTTGACAACCATCCAATGAAAAAAATATTCCTAATAGAAATCAAATCCAATCTAAACCTGCCCTGGAGGAATTTGAGGACATTTCCCTTTGTCCTATCATTGGCTGCCTGGGAGAAGAGACCAATCCCCACCTGGCTACAAACTGCTCTCAGGAAGTGAGAGAGTGATAAGAGCCTGCCCAAACCTCCTTTTCTCCAGGCTAAACACCCCCAGCTCCCTCATCTGCTTCTCATAAGACTTGTGCTCCAGACCCTTCAGTAGCCTTGTTGGGCTTCTCTGGGCTTGCTCCAGCACCTCCATCTCCTTCCTGAACTGAGAGGCCCAGAACTGGACACGGCACTCAAGTTGTGGCCACACCAGTGTTGAGTAGTACAGGGGAACAATCACTTCCCCAGTCCTGCTGGACACACTGTTTCTGCATGATGATTCTGAAAGTATGACCACAGTACGATCCTGAAAGGAATACATTTTCAATGTTATCACCATTAGAAGCTGTCTGTGATGATTATTCAGCTCCTTGTTGCCAGCCTCTTAAATACCCTTTGATACCAGCTTAATTCAGGAGCAACATTTTTTCATCTTCAGAACTCAAAACTGAGCAAATTGCAGTGAATATCATAACAAATATTGAGGCCAAGCCTGAAATTTGATAAAGTTTTAGCCACCTTTCTAGGCTGAAGTGCAGTACTTTTGCTTATTGCTGTTTTTATTAAGGAGCAAATGTTCTTTGGCAATTATATCATTTGATAAATTATTTTTTTTTAGTTATTGCATAATGTATTCATGAGTAACGATTTTCATTACCATGGTCACGACTCCACTGAGACATTAACAGACATTTTTCCTTGAAGAGTATGATTTGGTAAGCAAGCAACTGTTAATACATGAGCTAGAGGAAATGTAGCTGAGAGAACATAAGCTGCTGTATGGCTGGCAGCTATAGATGTACCTTTGAAAGTGAATTTGCAGTTGGACTAGATAATCCATGCAGTTTTCTGTTGCCCCAGGCCCAGTATTTCATCCAGATCATGGTTGCTTACTCAGCACTTGAAATAGAGCACGTGTGCATGTGGGATTTGATCAGAAATGCACCAAGGAGTTCGCTCAGCCAGAGGTGTCAAACTGGATTCGGGCTAAAGTAAATGAAAGTTTGTGATTTTGGCCTTTAATGTGGCAGGGAAGCAAAAAACATATCAGGATATCTGTCATGCAAATATTTGTGTGAAGCTGACTAATTGCAGATGAAGTGAGCACAGGAGCTGAATTGAGCTATGACTTAGTCAAAAACAAAGTTGGCCAAAGGCCACCAATTGTATTATCCTTAGTCACCATTACCATGACCATTTAGTCACCATCACAGCCATAGAGAAAAATGAGCTTGTGAGTGAGGAAGTAGTCAGGGATTGAGTCTGGGTTCAGTTCCCTGTTCTGCCGCAGGAGCTGCATGTGACAGGATTAGATGATAAGATCCTGGCTCAGTAGGGCAGGTGATTTTTCTGAAAGAAACAGGAAATAAACGGGTACTGAATAGCAGCACAGTGTAAGCAGGGCTGATTGTGTGTTAATGAGATGCTGAAACATTTATTCAGTATATGCAAAACCAGACCTGGCCCCAGATGAACCTGCATAAATGAAAAGCATTAACAGTGGTATTAAAAACAAGCCCTTCAGCTCTCTACATACTTCAGGTCTTCATTTGCAAATAAGACTAATATACTGCTTTGAATAATAATTATGTCTTCTGTTTTGTTGATGTGAGCACTTTGGATAGAGTGTCTTTTCTAGTTGTATGAACACTGGGTAGCCCAGAAGTCCTGATTTCAGCTGGGAGAACCAAACACTTGCTACTGTNAAGGGAAGGGAAGGGAAGGGAAGGGAAGGGAAGGGGTGCAATCCACAGTGAAGGTACCTGAAATCTTGGGAGAAAGACCTTTCATCCAGAATTTCAAACCTGCCTTGCTAGAACTGGGAGCTTCAGATGATTCAGTTAATATTGGAGGAAACAGCACCTTGGGGGCATAATTCTTCCGTTCCCCCCGTCCCTCAGTCCTTGACCACAAATTGTGAAATCTCCAATTGAATTCACAGGTTTTCTTCTGCCCACAGAAAAGTCTATATTGCTTAAAACTTTAACGTGAATCTGAATTCTAGACTTCAGGCCTGTTTTTCTTCTCAGTCTTTTTTGGGGGTTTTTTAAGAACAAAAACAGACTCTTCTTTCCTTACAGGCAATATTCTAAAGCTTCGGGGTATTTATGACCATTCCTATAATTTTATCTGGAAGTTATCAGAATTGTTAGCAAGATTACAGATCTCTTGACTTCACATCTAATGATAAATAAATGTATTTTGCCTGTAGACTAATGAAACATGCTCTCTACACTTTATCCATTGAAGTTTAAACAAACACCCCTTGGCATGTTGCAAGCACTTTTACCTGCAGAATAATAACATTTCCTTTGATTAAAGCTTGGACATCTTACAGATCATTGATTTATAGGGAAAAAGTGTGACAAGACGTTCAAGGAGGGAGTGGATATTGAATGAAACTCAGATTTTGCAAAACATTCACATTTTTCTTTTTTAATAAGGACAAGTTTCCTGGTTAAAGATGGAGAAAAAAAAAATCAATTATTTTAAAGAAATGTTTTTTTCACTCACTGTGATGTGTGTCTTATATAAATACAAATTTTTTAACTCTCTCTCATTCTCCTGCTAAATTCAATATCCTTGCAAGCTGAACACAAGGGTTTTGTATTAACCAGTCATTTCATAGCTCCAGAGACCTTCCTCTTTTCACCTGATCATCTTTCTCCCCATCTTTCTCCATGCACATTGGGTTGGCTGTCTCAGAAATGCTTCATGGTTTTCTGAGGCACAGCCTTTGTTTGCCCAGAAGTCTTTTAAACTGACTCACAGGTGAGCACTCAGTGGGCCACAAGTGTTACACTGACCTACTGACAGCAACAGAAGGTGCTAATTTTTCATCTTTTTGAATGGCTGGTCTTTATTCAGCTGCTAGAAGAGAGGCTGATGTTTCTTGCTGTTTCTACAAAAGGGTCCTCTTGAGAGTTCAGGGCACTTTATTTCTTGGTTGAATTGTGTACAGCCCTTTTATACTTTTTTTGCAGCCAACTAACTTACATGTATTTCAGTACTACATGCACAAGAATTCTCTAAAAATCATCTAGACATCATTACATTAAAACCCAGAAAGTACCGTTAAATTGTCTAGTCTTTATATCACAGGCCAACATCACTTTTACACGGAGTCTGAACACTTGTTTCTGACAACAGCATAACTTCTACAAAGGTATCAAACCTTTGCATCCTAAGCAATGGAAAATAATCCACCTCTCCTGAGAATTATCTGCTGTAATGGAAATCACTGCTAAAAAACTGCACTGTGTTTTTCAGATTAATTTGCCTGCATTCTGCTTCCAGGCATTGATTCCAGAGAAGTCCTTTAGAAAATCTTTTCTTTTTTCATTAAGTTATTTATACACTGTCACCAAGCCTTGTGTCTAATAGACCAGCTGAGTTTGCTGGGTTTTTCTTTGTGAAGCATTTCCTCTGCTTTTCTTATGTCTTTCTACTCATCTCCAATTTCTCAACTTTTTTTGGTTTTAAATGAAAGTACCAGAACAAAAGGCCCTGTTCTAGCATAAATCCTATTCTATCTCATGGAATTTAAAATTATTTCCTCATTTCTCATCAGTGATCTCCACTGTACACATCCCCATGTGGCAAGTCTCAGCATATTTTGAAAACAATTTTGGAATCAGGACTTTTAACCCTTAAACTTTTTGAAAAATCCCATTCAGTGACATTTCCCTCTGTGCATTAATTCCTCGAGGTATATTATTTAGCCATTGTTTAATTCTATTCTACATATTCAATACTGATATTAAAAGAAGCAATTTTTTTAATAATGGTCAAATGCAGTGGTCTCATAGTCTATCCATCTATCTTGATAAACCAAGTTTGAATTAAAAATAAAAAAATACATCGGGTTTGATTCACATGACCTCTTTGACATAAAATCACATTGTTTTATATTTACATATTTTACCTTTTATTTCTTTTCAGATTTAAGCTTTCTTCAGATTTTCTGCCTTTCCACCTTGTTCTGATGGCAGGAGGGCAGGTTAGCCATTCTCTATGTATTCTATGTAATCCCTAGTTTGTTGGGTTTTTTAGTATTATCATAAAAATTTAGGAAATTTAGTCTTTTGTATAGGTTTCTATGACATATTTCTAGCCAGTTCTTTTGGAGAATTTTGAAAATTTCTCTTATTTTAATACCTGTATCTTTAATAGACACTACCATCTTCCTGAGCCACAAATGGACTGAGCAGTTATTCCCAGCACTACTGCCATGAAGTACCTCTTGCTCCTTCTTTTCAAATTCTCTGGAGCTTCTTTGCCTTTAGTGGTCTGGAGAAGTGTCAAATACTTTATAGACCACCTGCCCATTTTGTCAAAATACTCTTCCCATGGTTCTTTTTGTTGCTGAACCTATTGGATAAATACAGAGAGTTAGGTGTGTACTGCTGCCAGTACAGAATGCAGGGGTCTTATGTTTGTTAACTAAGTCTATTAACCAAAAACTTTTTTGTCAGACATTGACTTTCTTGATTTGGAAAAGAAAAATCACACACCATATGAGTATAGAAGTATAAACTCGGACTTCTATGTCCCACATCCCTCTGAGTGTTCTGTCCCTCACACAGCTGTCCTTGGACTCACCCAAGGGGTTACAATTATTGGGAGGGTACACACAAGGGTATGCACTGCTGGTGCAACTCTGCCAGATTTACTACAGGTAGAACCATTTAGACAGAGATGACAGCTGTTAGACAGAGAGCTGAGACCAGCCATACAGGAAGAGACATGGAATTTTGGCTTGTTTTGCCTTGGCAAAAGAGAGTCTGAAATTAAATTTAATAATATGGTGTTTAATAAATATATAATGGGACATGGGCCAGTACGTCTGAAGGAGAAAAGCTGGTTGAAGTAGCAATGTTGACACCAGAATAAATGTATCTGTATTGGCTAGAAACGGATGCAGGCTCAGGTCCCTGATGTGACGTGGCAAAATGCAGCATCCTGGCCCCAGACTTCATCCTCAGCAGTTCCTTTCACTGCTGTGTCCCGTGTTTTCATGGTTCTGCCTAAAACCCATGCTTTTTGAGAGTTATGCCAGTCTATATCAATCTCTGTTATCTTTGAAGAAATAGCCCCAGTTGCAAAGCCCTTTTTGTCACTCTGTTTATCAAAGGACATAAAATGCATTTGGGCAGAAGATAATTTCTAAGCAAAAATATCAAGAGCACACAGGAACCTACCTGTCTGAGCACTTATGCAATGCAAATAAGGATTTCATTGGGGAGGAAATCAGGATTGCTTTTCATATTATTTTCTTTTGTTTGCTTGTGGTTTTTTCTTAAACTAAAAAATATTTTTATTCTCGTTTGAATAATCATGATTACTGCAGTACCACCTGTGACAGCTGTAACTATTACTTAATAAAGAGAAGGTAATAACACTGTCAAATGGCTACTGCAAGTATAAAGAAAAAGAAAATAGAGTTCTTTTACACTAGACAAGTATGAACAAATGATTAATTCTTGTTTCAATATGTATTTTAGAAGTGACCTTTCTTCTTCCAAATTCGTACCTTTGCTCTTGTCCCAGAAGGCAATATAAAAAAAGAGTAGCAAAAAAAATCAAACTATCTTACAAGCCAGCAGCAGGAAGCACTCAGGTTTGAGTCCTCTCTTGCTAAACTCCTGTTAAAGCAGGGTTAATAACTCTACATATCAAAAGGAAGAGAATATGCAACTGCTCTCTGTCAGCTATAAAACAAAACTAGGTTTTCAAAAGCTGTTTAGCATGGAGAGGAAAAGGAAAGAAGAAACTTTGAGAAATCTCTACAAGCAGATTTTAACTTTTTGTAATATATATATAATTTTAATCATTCATTGGCTAGTTTTCAATACCTCTCTTAGAAGGTGTTAGCTGCAAGTATTAGGGTTCTGAGGACTTATGAGAAACAAACCCTATGTTGTGAATAAGAAGAGCAGAGTCCTTAACATTGTAACCACTCAAAAAAATGGCTGTTATTTCTACTTTTCATAAAACACCATATTTCCAAGATGTGAATATCCCGACATGTCAAACATTTTAGTTTTTGTGCCTCCCAAAGGCAGTCACATCATCATGACTTTTAATTTATTGACAATGGGCCTAATTAGATCAGAACATCACCTAGAAAATTAAGCTACCACAAAACAAACATGTCAACCCAGTGGGAAGAACCCTGCTTGCAGAGTGCATCCAGCACAACTTTGTCCTTGTATTCTGTCTCCAGTCTGGCTACACGGGCCCCTGTTACCAGTTGAAAAGGCTATGGAGTCCCACAAAAGCAAGCTGAATATTCCCTATCTGTCCCAGGCACCAAAGATCTTTGGGCTCTATAGATGGTGTTCTGTCAGGGGAACACAAAATGAACACTAGAAAGCCTACCATGCTACAGTGCAGCTCAGTAGCAGAGTGCTTACAAATTTATCCTACATACCGACATTTATTCGGGCCATTAAGACTTTTTCAGTCAGCTAAGTGATGCAGCTATTTGCAGATTTGAAGGCTAGAAGGTATTTCCCTGGTTATTTAGCTGTCAGCTACAATGTTGGTGAGGTATGAGGGTGTAGCACATAGGCTGTACCTTCCAGGTGACTTCTAGCTATAACACATAATTCAGGACATCTAGTCTTTTGAAAGACTTCAAATGGAGGAATTCCACCTACTAAAGACCTGTCTAAGGTTCCAACACATAAACAAAATACCACCCAGCACACACTATTTCTTCCCTGCAGAGGCTGACAAAAGAATGAACAATAGGTAATGTATATCATTCATGTTGCTTAGTATGAAGGTAAGTCTGCTGGGCAATGAGCAATCTTCTGAACAGAGACAGTGAAAGCTTGAGTAGAAAAACAGAGAAGGAAAATACATTAGTGCTCACATAGCAGCAGACTCCTGGGGTTGAGTTTTCCACTGTGCCTGTGGATCTGCCAGATTTACATGGGGTGCCTGCATACAGTGAGGCCTGTGCTGTGTAGAGGCAGTCTGAGAATGGCATGAGATCTAACAACGAGGTGGAGCTAAAATATACCACTACTGTCAAAGGATTCTAGATTCCTTATAACTTCTCCAATACTCATAATTTTTGCTTCTTTCTTCTCCTGAGACAATGTATGCTGGCACCCAGTGCTCAATCATTCCTCTCTCAATAGGCAGTATAATTATCAGGCTTTTCCTCCCCAATATATAGGGTTATCTTCGTGTATTAGAAAGTTGTTCTCCTGTTCAAACATAAATGGGTGGAATATTGAACACTGTAGCACAAGACATGAAAGTTGCTAATATATTTTCCATTTTCACCCATTCTCCCCGTCTTCCTAAATCTTACATTCAGCAACTTGCAGGTAGCAGAATTTAATTACTGAAACACATCAATCACCAGTTTTAGGTCCATTGTGAAAAGCAAATTAGATTTCCTTGTATAATACAAAGGCCTTTCCTTTGTTTTGCAATAGAAATGACATAGCACAGGCATGAAAAGCATAGATAGGAAAAAGACAAAAGGGAGGAATTGGACTGTGAACATAAAGGGCATATTTATACTGATGGACATAAGAACACCTCTGGAATAAGAACTGCTTTGGTCTGATGCATACGGGTACATTAGTACATAGATCAATAGGAGTTAAATGCAGTCTAGCAACTGCATTATTTAAATTTTAAAAAATAAAATAAATTTTTAAAAAAGAGGTAAAGAACCACAGAATCATAGAATCACTTAGAGTAGAAAAAAGGCCTTTCTTTTTGGTCATCAAGTCCAACCATTAGCCTAGCACTTCCAAGTCCACCAAACTTGAAGAATCTTCCCTTTGCTAGGTTATTGCTTCTCAATGAACATGAGAATAGCCAAAGTGGTGAGAGCCAAGGCTGACAGAAGACAGGATTTGAGGTTACAGCTGCCCTAAGGGGCTTGACCACGAATAACTAAGCAAATGGCAAGACTAGACTACAGCCCTCCATCACACTTTCCCAGTGGTAAACTATTTTCAGCCCAGGGACATCCTGGGCTAAGTCTGACTACCACGTATTGCATATTCCCCAATGTATTCCTCTTCCATTAACCTGTCCAGCCTCCACTAGTTCTCCCCGAAACCTTTAGTATTCCCTGCATCCCTTGGCAGGCAGTATCACTGACACATCACCTACTGCATGAAGAACAACCTACTTCTGCTTGTTTTGAAGCTTGTTCCTACTATCTTACTTTGATGATCCCCAGTACTTATAGTGGAAGAGACAGTGAACCATCAACTCCCATCCATCCTCTCCACCTCACTCCTGATTTTATAGCCTTCTAGTATGTCCCCTGTAATTTGTCTCTTTTCCAGAAAGAAGAATGTTAGCTTACTTAGCTATTCCTTGCACAGCACACGTCCCATATATTGATAGCCCTTGACAATCAAGGACAATTGAACCATTTTCCAGTTCTACCTATATTCTTTCTGAGATGAAAAGAACAGAACAGTATAAAGACACAGACATGCCATGCATTTATATAAAGGCATAATGAACTCTGTTTTGTTCTCTATTGCTTTACCAATAGTTCCTAACATTTGCAGTGTTGTTGTTGTTGCTGTTGTTGTTCAGTTCTGAGCACTGGGCTGTCATTTTCAGGGAACTATCAATTGTTTCCCAAAAGTCTCTCTCAAAACTGGCAAAGGTTAGGTCAGAACCCCTCATTTTACAAATGAAATTTGGGCGATGGCTTTCCTACCTGCATCACTTTACTTTGACATGCATTTAATTTCACCGTCTATCCCAGTTGTGCAAAGCCACATTTTCATTCCGAGCTGTCTTTTCAGTTATGTTCCATTCTCAGCAATGCCTCAATGGCTGCCAGGAGCACAACACACCAGAGCCTGCACATGGAAGCTGTTGTCTCCCATCCTCCATTCAACAGGACACATCCTAACTGAGGCGTCTTACTGAAACATCAGTGTGAGCAAAGATGAGACATGGAATCCCAGGAAAAAAAAATTAGACAGGGAAGTACAAGAATGGAGCTGAAAGAGCTTTCTGTCTGTCAGTAATTAATAATGCACCTGTTTTTGGGAATCTGAGTTGTAACTTGTTCAGTTGTTTTACAAAAAAGGTGAAATTCAGCATCTGTGTGTGCATGTGGAAGTCTTGTCTAAAGTCTGGAAATCAAAAAAGAGGGAAAAAAATTTAAAGGCTTACAGCAAAGTTTCTTCTGGACATATCTAGCCCACGCCACTGCTTTCCTTGTAAAACTTGATAGTGTCTTTTATTGAGATTAGACGAAGTGTTTATTACACAATTCTAAATTGAATCTTTTTTCAGCCACAATAAAGAAAGCCTAGAAGATTGGTAAGGAATACACAGAACAGAGAACTTGAAGTTGTTTAGTCAGAGTTTAGTGAATAGACATTGTCACATACAATTTATAAGTTTGTACAAACTCACAGAAATTTGGATCACACAGACCTATCCTATCATCCAAATTCTGTTTGAAAGCATTATCTGGTTTCTGGTCCTAATTTTGTTGTTGCACGCAAGGATGTTACCACTTACATATTGGTTTTTTGGTTTTTTTGCTCATAAACATTAAATGTCTCACCCAAAAGGCCTGGGAAGAGTATGTTGGAGGTTTATTTCCCACTATTGTATGCATACTTATTTTCCCTACATTTTGGCTCCAGATAAATGACTTCCACTATAAAATTCCACCAGACAGCTTTGTGACAGAGTTTAAATGTGACAGCTCAAGCAAAGAGAAATACTCTGCAACAACAGTTGAAAACCAATTTTTTTTTACCCAGCATGGCTGTTTTAGCCAAATTCCACTGGGCCTTTCTAAACACCTTCCTCCCTCTGTCCCATTGCCCACATACTTCAGAGGGTCACTTAACATTTCATTTGGCTTGAGTTATTGTAGTGGCACTGCTTGCTGTTATAGTTACAGCATTTTATCTTTTTTAGCATCTTTGCTGAACTCTCTCTTAACACAAGTAGCAACATTTGCAAAATGCTTAGGGATCCATCTGCTTAGCACGGTAGACATGCAGGATCATTACCACCACTAACAATTAACAACATTCTGATTCCTCCCAGAAATACCTGTATTTATTTTGTCTAGAGCCCATCTTCAGAAAATAAGATGGCACAATTTGTTATGATACGAGTGTGCATTGTGTTCTTAGGTCAGGGAAAAGGTGAGAGTCTGGGAAGTCATCCCAGGAGCTTCCTGCACACAAATGGTGGTGGGGCTCCAGGGGCTGGCAGGGCAGGGCTTTGCCAGCTGTAATCCATCCCAGCACCTCAGCAGGGACACGGCAGCTGGGGAGGGGCAGTTGAAAACCAAAGCCCAGGAACCAGGCACGTCCCTGGGGCAGGGCTGAGGGCTGGATGGGGCATTGGTTGGGGGCCAGTTGAACTGAAATGTGCTCCTGGCCAGGAGCAGGCTTGGAAAGCCCCCAGGAGGGGCTGGCAGGAACAGTCCCTCACGTTAGTGCCCTCAGGCCATGGCAGTGTGCCCTTGGGTGAGCTCCAGCTACATTCATCCTTCACTGTCTTCACCCTCCACTCCCCCACCTCTTCTAAAACTCTGGGGAACTGGTACCAACAGGTTGCAGCATATTAATATACCTCCTGGGGTGTTGGTAGGCCAAGCTTTAACTGGTGCATGACTGCGTGTTTCAGAGTCCTGGCTGCATGTTCTGATATTAACTGTGTTTGTCATGCTACGTAAGGGCCATGATCAGCAACTGGCCTCAGGCAAAGGGAAAGTAATCAGTCTTTTGGAGAACTTTTCCAGTGGCTGCCAAGAATTTTCTGCATGAGGAAGCCTATTAACGAGCATCATGTGAGAGAGTGTTTACAGAAAGTCAGAAAATGCTGACCCAGGATGAGGAAAATGTCTCCTCTGCGTAGTTTCACAGCTGAATAACTCTCCGAAATTTCATTGAAGGGATTTATAGATAAGAGTTACAAAATAACTGTACAAAAATGCTTTTAAAACATGTTTATATCAGCAACAGCCTGGTCCTGTATGGTAATATTTAAGCAGAGATTATGTTGCAAGGGACAAAAGAATGTTGCTGAGGTGTAATACCTGCGCAAAGCAGGGTCTCGAAGGTCAGGTGGAGCATCTGACCCCCAAAGCTTCTTACTCACTGCCTCACCTTGTGACTGAGCCAGCACAATGGCAAGCCTGCAAAAGCCTTGTCCACAAGTTAACTTGATTTGTTCCTAAAGGAAACTCAAAACCTCCAGTCATGTAATGAAAATAAACTACACCATTACGAATGGTAGATATTATTTATCACGCAGGAGGAAAAGGTCATTTTAAAGTTCCTTCCCAGCAGCTTTGTCAGAGAAGTAAATATTCACATAAACTATGTATTTTAATTCTGTTTCAATTTTGCCTTGTTAGGCTATAAATCAATGTTCAGAGCTGAAACATGGGATGTAAGCATGTAGGCTGACAAAGTCATTTCCCAGACAAAAATATATATCAGAGAATTTTTCTCAAACCAAATAGTCACTAATGACATCAGTTTGACTGTTTTCTTGTGCTTGCCTCTAGACTTTCAAATGACTAAAGCATAGCAGCTTCTGAGGTGATTGCAAGCTGGCTGCCCTAAGCCTGTCACCAGGGATTTACAAAACCTGTGGTGGAGCAGTGACGATGATCTGTCATATCATGTTGAAGCATTTCTGTCACCTGTGTGATTCCTCTCTTGTCACTGAGCTGGGGCAGGCACAGGCTTCCTGCCCCATCTGCTGCTATTTGTGCACAACTGCTGAGAATTTTTTTATTAGTTTTATTTAAACCCAAAATGAAAAAAAACAAGGAGGAACCAAACCCGTTGTGACAGAAGAGATTAGTCCAACTTGTTGCCACATGACATGCCTGAAGTTAATACTCAGCATTGCTGCTTTGAAATAGTGACATTTCCATTAAAAAAGCTAGTAATCAAATCACCCTGAACCAAACCGTCTGCCTTTGTAACTGAGATTCTATCTACAATGGCTTTTAACATAAACTGTAAACACAGAAAATGAATTTTTCTTTTATGTATTACCTTGTGCTCTAAGCAGATAAATTTCAAAAAGTTTTATATTTTATCTCTCTTTCAAACTTCTCCACCTTGTGCCTGTCTGTGCCTATGGACACTGACGCACATATCCTTGGGGACGTGCTCTACATACCCAGAGAGTGGTGATATTATAAAAGAAGTTTCAGAGCAATTTAATCTGCATTCTTTACCACTGCAGGTGAGCTCTGCCAGCTAGTTGTGCCTGCATGACTCCCTACCATAACCAGTTTTCATTCTGAAAAATCAGGAAAAAAAATTTTTCCTGATACATGTTCCTGCTTTTCTCAACAGGTATGTATCTGAAATTTTATACAAAAATTATACTGGACTGAATTTTGCTTGGGTTTTGTTATTTGATTTAGGTAAAAAGAAATACCAAATTCAATCTTTTATGGCAAGAGGAACAAACTAAATAATAGAACTGCACGGAATTATGTTTTCATGACATTTCTTATGCATCTACTGAAGGGAAGCAGTACAAATTACTGATACCCACACTGGCCATGCAGTCAGTGAGGAGTGTTTTGGTAGGCAAGCAGCCACAGGCTGCCCCAGCTCCTCCCAGAGCTGTGAGAGCAGAGATGGCAGTCAATGGCTCATGGGAACACGACCCCAGGGAAAGATGGATCCTTTACCAACTCCTGAAGAAAGGTGTCCACCAAGCACCAGGCTGTGCCCCCTGCTCTGCTGGGGGCTGCACACCCCAGGGTTGCTCCTCTTAGAGAGCCAGGCAAAGCTGAGCTCAGAGTTACAGTGGTGGCTGTGTATTGACCCATCTGGATCTCAAATATCTCACACGGAGGCTGCACAGCTTCTCTAGGCAAATTCTCTGTCCCTCTGCTTGCCTATACACATGGAGGGAAAAGGTCTGAAGCACAGAGGCTTGTGGCTATGGCTTCCCCTTAGAAGCACTTATGTAAATGTTGTCAGCAGCTGAGCTCCCCTTTCCATCCAGTGTCCCCAAGAGTCACATTCTAACCAACCCCTGTGGCATGCTCTGGACTGAGCTCCCAGCCCTGTGACCCCTGTGTGGCAACTTTTGGGGATCTGTGGCCAACAGCTGAGCTGTGAAAAAAGCTCTACACACCCTCTGCAGTGATTCTGCTGCCTGAATCCCAAACATGTCCATTTAGAAGACAAAACTCTCTGTATTTTCTCCTGCTGTCACTGTTTCTCTTTCTTGCTAGAGGGATGGTAAAAGAGTACAGGGACAGTGGTCATTGTATCTGAAAAGATCTCTGAGGTTTTTGTGCTGAAGCAGTTAAATGAGCAAGGCCAAGACCCTTCCCAGGTGAAGCTCACTTGGTTACAGCATGGTGCCAACAATGCCAAGGTCCTGGGTTTGATCCCAGTACGGGCCATTCACTCGAGTTGGATTCAATGATCCTTGTGGGTCCCTTCCAACTCAGAATATTCTGTGATTCTGTGAGCCTTGACCAAATTCTGAGCAGCTAATGAGATTTTAAAGGTGCTGAAGTTCTGCTGAAGAAGCAGAGTGAGCACAGAGGTGATATTTAAGGACAGATGCTATGAGGTTGACAGAAACTTGTCGGCTACAAGGCTCAGTGCAGTAAGTGCATTTTCTCTGCTTTGGAACAATAGCTAAGCACTGTGAGAGACTTCCTACAGCTATTTGTCACAATCTTGGCAAGACACAACTGAAGGAGATGCACAAGAATCTGACTGACCTTTTGCAGCTAAGACAACACAAATGCATGCAATGCAATTACCTTGTGTTATAGTGATGAAAAAAAATTTCATTTCAGCTCTGGACCCAGACGACAAGTGTTCTAATACTTTATTTTTGTCCCAGTAATGATGTCTGAGGAAAGCTCTGAGTCATCCAGACAGGAAAGAGATTAATAATATCCACCTTGAACTCTAGACAAAGATGAGAGCTTTCCAACCTGATGTTGGGAAGAAAAGGTCTGTTTACTTCCTATAAATGCAGGGTGGCATTTTGTGAGAAAAATTGGAATGCAGGATACAGAAGCCATCCCCAACCTACCTCACTTCTCAGTTATTGCACAGCTCTATCTTCCAGAGCAACTGGTTTCAGTCATTGTCAGAATATCAGAATAGTAAATCCTCAGCTTGATTCAATGTGGCATCTCTCTTACATTTGAGACACTGCAGGGCAGGCAGATCCATATGAATGTTGGTAACAGCAATCTTTTTCTCTGTACATAGGCTGTCACGGGGGCTTGAAAGAGAACCACAAAGCAGAACACTGATGGGCCTGTTGGCCAACATGAGAGCAATTCTGCAGGCAGCTTTGCTGCTTACCTCTCCTACTGATCAAATGCACTGCTATCAGGCACACGTTGTGCAGAATGTATGGGTTTGAGATGAGTCTTTGCACAGGCCTTTTTGTTATTTAGTTTCCTTCTGTTTCTTAGAATTCAGGAAAAATTCAGAAAAGGTGGATTGATAGAATTGCTAGAGCACAGAGCAAACCAAGTTTGCCCAAGGTCAGTTCCCACAACCTGACTGGCTTCCAGTGAATCCCAAACAGTTACCAATGAAACAGTTGAATGTGTTCTGTTTTTTAAAGGACTGAAGACACGATTTTCAGCACAGAGAGATCAATTTGCCAGTGAGAACAACCCTTGCAGCATCCCAGATTGACTGGAGCTCTTGTATGGGTGCAGAAGATATGAAAATGTGCAGCAAGCATTTTCTGACAGGCTTGGATTTTCAATTGCAGAAGTAGCAAGTATGAGGATAACACAGATCCAACAAAATATTGACCTAAAAGTCTGAGAAATTTGTGCTTTTCAAAATGAAAAGAAAAGCAAAGAATGCTTTCCCCATTAGAATTTCTAGACTACTTCTGTAAGTCAGGCCCAACTGAATGCCAAAAGAGAAATGCCAAATGGTCTCATAGTTCTCATGATTCTCTCCATTTTAGGATCAAAAATCAAACTTGACCCGTGGGAGAGAGTCTAGTGATCCTCTCATGGTGAAAGGGATACCCAGCATTGGGGCTGAGCCTGAGCTTTGTGGCTATGGTACTCCTTTCCAAAGAAAAGGAAGGATTGTAGCAAAAAGAGAGATTACCAAAAAACCTGCACCTGCAAGCTCTCGCTCTCTTAATCAGCCCAATCCCTGCAGGATCAGGGAGAACAGTCAAATAGTCTTCAGCACATGCTCAAAGCCTGATCTGGGGCTGTCTGTGTAACTCCTGCCCATTAGCACTCAGACCCCTCTGAGGTACGGTCTGTCTCGTTTGGGTAAGTGCTCACGGCTGCCCCTCGGCCACATCATCTGCTACTGCAATGCACTCTGCCATCTCGAGCTTTATTTGAGATATTTGGGGGTGGCTGCAATCCATATATGACTCACTGATTATATGAAAGCATCAGCCTACCCTGTATGGTCCCTGGGTTAAACTGATCCAATCCAAATTACATTTGAACAGATTCAAATGCACAACTCCTGGCTCCAGTACAAATGAATAACATTGAAATAGTGTCTACCATAAAGGAACTGCTCTTGCCAGATTCTTTAAAAAGGCCATGCTTGATGCCGATTTTACCTCAAATGTCACACCAAGAAGCATCTAAAGGGAATTCGATTTTTAAAAATGCTCTGAGTTTTGAATGTATTGAAATACAGTGCACTTGCACCACCACAGTCCAGAAACAAGTAATGGCCTGAATGGTTCTGCACTATCCTGAATAATTTGAAATCTTCATTAATTCAGCAAGTCAGGCAAGGAGCATTTTAGACCATCTAGTTAGAAATGCCATGAGAGCAGAGCTGAGTCCAAGAGAGGCAGTGCTGTGGTCTGCATGGCCAGGAAATCAGCAAGCTGGAGATGCAGCATGACCAGGTGACAGCAGTGCTAGTGCAGACAGTAAAAATTACACCCCCATTCCACCCCAACTTTTCCTTGCTGATAGAGACCAAGTAATGATATTTGCCATATTAGGAGTTATTACTCTGATTATGGACAGACAAGCTAGACACAGTCAAAAATTGATAACTCTATTCATTTTGTCTTTGCCTTTGTAAACCCTTTATCCTTTTTCGTATGCTGAAAAACAATTAAATAGTATTTACCCCCTGGCAGACACAGAACAAAGCCATTTCCAAATCATAGGAAGGCTGCAAAACTTTTCTGCAGGCTTTGTAGAGCAAAAGTAAAAGATCAAGGGGGTGGAAAAGGTTTACACACTCCTGAACACTGGGCAGAATTAAACTGAATGAAGAAAGTTCCTGGAAGAGTCAATATACTCTCCCTGAACCGTCAAATATTTTGGTTCACTTAAGCTGTGTGTTTATGTTACTATTATTTCCTAAGTTCACCTTGGTAAAAACTAACTGACTCTGTCTTGATACAATGAGAAACAATTGAGCAGGATAAAGTGAAAGAGAATGAGCAATGACCTTTCCTTCTGCAGAGCCCATTGCTGAGAGAGGCAGGAAGAGATCTATCTGGTAATGTTTATCTGACTAAGGCAATTTACTGGATGATAGCTTTCCCCATAAGATCTAAGGACAAAAATGGCATATTATCAACTCACAAGGGACACACTAATATGAGCCCTAAAATGAAGCCCTCTGTGCTGAACCAACTGTATATTTCACATGTAAGCCATGCCATTGAGATGTTTAATGTTCCTCCGGAGAGCAATAGACCAGTGACAAGAAAAATAAACAAGAGCTAAAGATGAAGATGTCCTTGAACCGAAAGTGCTTCACTTTAGGAAACCCAGTAAAGTGAGCAAGAAACTGTGAGGCATAGTTGCATTAAAANTTTTTTTTTTTTTTGTCTTCAGTGGGATGACTTGGGTATTTTATACCATAGGTCTCCATGCAATTACAAAGACAATAGTTTTAGCTCACTCTGTCCTACTGAAAGGTAGAACTCCATCTCCAGATGAGAAAAAAATCATTTTGGTGGGAGTGAAGGTTTAACCTGTGACCTTCTGTATCTGTTCAGGTATTCTCACCACTGGGCTTCAGTGCCCCTCTCTCCTTTCCCCCTCACATGTGTTCCCTGACATTTCAGCATGTCAATAAAAATGTTGCTGAATCTGACTTTTTCCTTTAGAACATTTGATTTTTAACCAAAAATTGCTTTGTGAGAAAAGTCCCTGCAAGCACCACATGAAATGTACTATCAGGTTAATCTAATAAATACCTTTATTCTCATGCAGTTCATGGCCACAATATCCCAAACTAAACAATCTAAAAATACATCCAAAGGTTTGTTGACATTGTTTTCAAATCGCTGCCTAAATGCATCAAGCCACTGGATTTGGAGTAAATATAATTAAGTGAGCAAAGGTGCAAGGGTATGGCTGGTTTCATAAACCACATGCACAAATAAACACATATAATGGCATCTAACCTCTAACTGGGGTGAAACAGGAAACACAAAATGTCCAGAGGCATAAAATGATACAATTCTATAACAGCAAGGTCTTCAGTGAAACTAGTTTCTTTGAAGCTGCAGAGTGAAAATGCATTTCTAAATACTAAAAACTATCTAGGAAAGTAATTTTTTCTCTAAATTTTGAGATTTACGTAAGTATTTCAGCATATCTGATCCAAATTTGTTAGAGCTTCCCATTCTGTGAGGTAAAATATATCTCCATTTGTCCTCTATATTTAAAAGTTAAACAGAAGTCAAAATGTCAAGAGTAGCTTGAGTGGTAGAAAATTCAATTTTTTTTTTCCTGTTCTGATTTTAAACTTGGACCTTGTGGCTATTCCTAAAATTAGGATATTGATCATTATTTCTAATCAGTCATGCTACAGTCCTTATTTTCAAGCCAAGGTCTTTTTTTAAGTGTGTCAAAAAGTAATCTGCACTATTACTTTCAATTACAGTTTAATAATTTATGAAATTACTTAGTATCATACCTGCAATATGTCAGACAGGCTTCATTACATTGCAATGAGGTCTGATTTAACACAGTCATTATTGTTGCTGTTAAGGGTTTGTGGGGGAAAGATTCCTGCAGCTGTATTAATTTTAGCCATTTTAGACTAAAATAAACAGCTACAGATAAATGACAATATACAGTGAGGTACTTAAGCACACCTAAGACTATGCTGTCCCCTAATTGCAAATACTTGCCTCTTGGAATAGCTCCATGTTTTGCACTCAGGGAAATATTCTCCTAATTTTTTACAGCAAATTGTTTTACAAGCAAGGATGAGCTGTGAAAACTCATGAGGAAGGTAAAGACTTGCATAACATTCCCTGGCAGCCAGGATGTGGGCAGCTTAACTAGCACAAAAACTCCTTGGAAGTGTTGATAAGGACATCATCTTCATACAAAGCATGCTCGGGTCTAGCCCTGGCCTCGGGCTGGTGTTGTGGTTACACTGACATGTGAGTTTATACCCCTGATAGATGGGACTATCACTGGTACAAGGCGAAGCAGAGTGCCAAGTAACAAGGAAAAAAATTATTCAGCTCAATTAAACTTTGAACAAGACAGCATTTGGGAACCAAGCACACAAGACTTTTTCATTGGCATTAGTTCTCAAACTTACCTTTAGGTGGCCATTACTGAGGGTTTGCCAACTTTGAGCTCAGGGGTTGTTCCAGATTTTGAAATGAAGTCAATAAAACAGATGTCTGAGTTTCTCAGAGCACGTCCTGTTTTGTAATGAAGCATGAAATCCTGAAAACATGTAGTTCAACCTAAACATCATTTAATATTTATAAATCTGCATTTGGTTTTCACCACTAATATGAAAAGTTACTTTTTCAGGTCTCAGTCTCCCCACAAATATCAATCTAATTTTCTTGATAATGTATATAATGATAAGCAAGGGAAAGGACCAGTTTCTTTTCTGCAGGTGTTTTGGGCAGAGATAAAGTAGCAGAAACAAACCAAAACAAAACCATACTTAATTTACCTGGGATTTCACAGAAACAGAATTTACCCAAAATTTAACCCTCCCAAACAATTGAAACCCTCCCAGCCTTTACTCCAAGGTTAATACTTCTGACTGCAAGCCCATGGGGCAATATTCTCTTTAGTTTGTATTTAATACAGCTCCAAGTGCAACATGCTGAAGAAATAATCAGTATAATTCTTTGCTGTTGCTTTCAGCTCATTAGGAGTTCTTCTCTGACCCAAGTGCCAGTGGCTGAAGATGATTTGAGGCATCAGTGCCAAGGGCCACTTGGGTGCTGGGCTCTTCAGGAGCCACAACAGCCTGGCAAGAAGGGAAAGGTTATCTGAGGCTTCTGCTGGGGAGGGAGATGGCAGACTGGCGTGTAGAATTAGAGTGGGAGCAAATGTAAGGGGAAAAATGAATCACAGTATTGATGTCTGGAAAGAACAATATTATGACTATATGGATTTAATGACTGCTGATATCTAGTGCAGTGACAGGTAGTCTCATCTACAGGGACAAAAGTACACAGTGTGCTTCGAGGAGACCTGGAGGCAATCCTTCAACTCAAATCCCATGATAGGATAATATGCTATGGCTTCTTTTATGCTGGAGGTGGCATCCTTTCTAGATCCCTTCTGAGTATGTCAGTTGATGATAACAGCATAATTTGCCTTAGAAATTTTAATTCCCCACACACACACCCTTTTCCTTACAAAGAAGAAAAGCGTGAACAATTCTTTTGAGCTGTCCTGAATAAATACTTTAAGAATATTAAAAATGAGAAGTGGATTAAAGCTTTCTGATTGAATTCCAAACCATGTAGGGTGCTTTGTTAATTTTAAAAGGAGGGATGTTATAACCTTCAGTGTTCACACTTTGTGATAGACAGGCATCACCACTGTTAAAACCAGGCAGAGTATATCTGTGGCTGAAGCCAGAGGTATAATCTCTTCTGGAACAACACCTGCCTGTCCTTTTTTCACAGTAAAAATTTAGTGAGGAGCAGGTAAGGCAGTTCTGTGACATCAGCGTTGTTCTACAGGAACTCCTGGATGTCATTAGCTGTTGCACTTTGTTTCCCTGTATTTTATATTCAGCATGCATTAGCCGTTGCTTGTTTTGAAGTTCTCCAGGGTATTCTACATCGAAGTTGCCTGGTAGCAGAACAATCTGTGTTCCTCAGATATGCAACTGACTAATTTTCCATCAATCAGAGATGAGATTTAAATAAATAAAGGTACTTCATGGGGCTGCTGTGCCTAATGATAAGCAATTATATAAAGTCAAATTAAGGCAGTTCTTTGTGAAGGTCCTGTGAAATTGGTTAAGCAAAAAGAATAACTGCACCATTTCAGTGATTCATCCTATTGCTCATTTCAGTGGGAGCATTATCTCAGTTAACTGATGCAATTAATATGAAAATGAGGAAATCATTGTTTAAGGAGATGAGGAGAAAGAGGGGGTCTTAATGCAGCAGCGGTGGAAAAAAAGAGTCACAGAGATGGAAATTTGCATAGGTCAATGGTAATGTAATGCATTTAGCACATATTCAAAGCTTAACTTGCATAGTAATACAGATCCATTAAATTCTCATTATGATGACCTGTGTCCAACACAATTCAATTTTTCTGAATCCTAATGATAAAAAGTTAATTATGTAAGGTGAAAACCTTTTGTACTTGGTCTTAAAATAAAGCATTGAAAGGGCATTGAGACTATCTTTTAGATATGGCAGGTAGTTTCACTTCTGCTTAATTCAATATTTTATTAAGCATGACAAAATCTGAATTTTGGCTTCTGTGTGCACCACAAATTTTTTATGTAGTCAGTAGCAATAAATAAGCCTTTGTCTGTAAAACCACAATTTAGTGCTAGTCATCTTCTACTTACAAGCTCCAGTTACAGATTGCATTTCCAGTTTATCCTGGTTTTCCTATTTTTAGTAACCAAAAAGCCTATCCAAATTTGGGAAGGAAGGAAAAGACGTCCTTTCCCTTTCAGCACTGTATACATATTCCAGCTTTTGTTTGCTAGACATGTCTTTGGGCCAGTGACATGGTAGAGTGCGAGGTCTCCAGCAGCTGTTTCTTCTCATTACCTGATTTTGCTCCTCACCACAGCTACAGGTGGAAGATAAGAGTCTGAGTGCTGCTCAGCCTCACACCATTTCCTTCCACTTATCCCACGTTCACAGATAATGGTCATCCTTTGACTTACTCATCCAAGACAGGGAGCAAATGTGCCAGTTTCCTGGTGCACTGAACCACGCTTTGTATTAAGCGGAAGGTGCAGAGATCTGCTGAAATCAGATCCAACAAGGCAGGCTACCATGTGAACAGGCTGTTCTGGAACAACAAGCATGCCAGAGTGGCACCTTCCTTACTCCTTTACGTTAAACCTACCATATATCACTCAGGCCATGTCAGGCTGTTTTAAATTGTGATTAATTTGCATTTAATAGATGTGTAAGGCACCTTTACTAACATCTGTGTAATGTAAGTCAGACTCGGTGCAAATGAAAGCCAAGTCCTGTGCATATTATTCTCCTTGTCAGGTTCTTTTATCCTGAAATTTGCATTATACTTACCGTACCTGGCTGGTGTTTGTGGAGGCGATCCAAGTCATGACTTTAGCCACCTAACACCAAGCCAGGAGTCGGGATTCATTTGAGAAAATGCAGACACCTGCAGAGCAGATGCCTGTACCTGAGCTAGTCATGCAGGGCTCTCCATGCAGGCAGTGAAGACACGCAGCCTCAACACTTCACAGAGCAGAGGGCTGCATGTGGTCCTGGGCGTGAGCCTGGCCCCAAAGATGCCATGCTACATGAAAAAAACCAATAACTCTAATTCTGTAAACCCAAGCCCGAGATCCAACCTTCGTAGTTTAAATTCACAGTAGTTTAAATTGTCACAGTCCCCTGAGCACACTTAAGTTCTAGTTTTTATCTCCTTTAGTGCTTGTCTGAGTCCCTGTGGAGGTAGTGGACCTTCCAGGGAGCCAGTTAAGCTCTCCCAGACAGCACAAAACTAATTCAGCTCCTGCCCCTGCCTACTCACATGTATGAAAAGGGATTTTCCTCACACACAGAATGGGCATCTGTCAGAGTAGCACCAGTGCTGGAGCAAGTCAGGGCTCAGGCTCATCTCTCCCAAGATTTGGCCGTCATATACCATGATTCAGTTCCTTAGCACCAGGCATGAGCTGCACTTTCAAAGCTATTTCAATGCCTTTAAATGCAGATAACAAGGGAAAGTGCCTAATTCTGCTCCTGGAACAGGGCAACCCTGGATGTACAGACAGAGTGGGGAATGAGATGCTGGAAAGCAGCACCATGGAAAGGGACCTGGGGGTCCTGGTCATTGGCAAGTTGAACATGAGCCAGCCGTGCCCTGGAGCCAGGAGAGCCGACTGTCCTGGGGGCATCAGGCACAGCACGGCCAGCCAGGCAAGGGAGGGGATTGTCCCACATGGGGAGAGCCTCACCTCGAGTCCTGTGTGCAGTTCTGGGCACCACAATATAAGAAAGACATTAAACTATTAGAAAGCATCCAAAGCAGGGCCATGAGGATGGGGAAGGGGCTTGAGGGGAAGCAACCAGGAGCAGCTGAGGTCTCTTGGTCTGTCCAGCCTGGAGCAGAGACTGAGGGGAGACCTCAACCCAGTCTACAACTTCCTCCTGAGGGGAAGAGGAGGGTCACTGATCTCTTCTCTCTGACCAGTGACAGGATTAAGGGAATGACCTGAAGGTTTCGGTTGGATATTACAAAAAGGTTCTTCATCCAGAGGGCATCTGGGCACTGGAACAGGCTCCCTGGGGAAGTGGTCACAGCACCAAACCTGACAGAGTTCAAGGAGTGTTTGGACAACACTCTCAGGCACATGTGTAACTCTTGGGGATGGTGCTGTGCAGGGCTGGGAGTTGCACTTGATGATCCTTGTGGGTCTCTTCCAACTCAGCATATTCTGTAATCTAAAAGTAAGCAAGAATTAGGTGGCTAAATGTTTTGTTGGGCCAGAATCCTATTAGACAATAATTGATCTCAGTAAAAATTAAGTATCTATTGCAACCCAGTCTTAGGCATCTAAATACTTTTACAGATTTAAGCATATGTGCTTCAAGGGTCTAAATCTTTATGGACATTTTTCAGACTGCAGTTTTATGTTTTAGAAAAGGTAGAAGATAGACAGGCACAAGCTCAAACGTTATACAGGCATTCTGGCTGCTCTGGCTGTGTTCATCAGCCTCCCCTCTGGCAAGGCAGTCACCTGCTGACCCCCATGAGGGTTCTTCATGACTTGCTGGCGAGCAAACAAAATCTAGTTGAAAAATAACTCAGAAAAAAAGAAATCGCTCATTAATACCTTGGTTTTAATTTTTTCTGGTCTGTCATTTCCCAACACGAGAAAATTAAGAAGTGCTGGATGAAACCATGTGATCAGCCTAGAACTGTGTAGAGAATTATAAGAAATGGTTATATATAATTAATTGTGATTAAACCTAGTAGAAAAATAACTTGTAGAT
This sequence comes from Daphoenositta chrysoptera, assembly GCA_013397915.1. Taxonomy (NCBI): domain Eukaryota; kingdom Metazoa; phylum Chordata; class Aves; order Passeriformes; genus Daphoenositta; species Daphoenositta chrysoptera. Next base: position 1,019,312 of record VZRO01003393.1, on the reverse strand, counting down.
CACACTAATCTTGCTTAAGGGCAGCTACTTCACAAGTACCACTCTAATTAATAAGCTTCAGTTAAAGAAGAATCAATAAATACTGCTATTCATAGAAAATGGATTTTATGTGAGGAGGAAGATTGGATTTTAAAATAGGTTGGTTTCCTCCAAGCACAAATTAAGATTCTTTTAAGGAAAAGAGAAATACCAGGTAGTGACAAATTGAGGAATAATCCAATTAGAGTTTCATTGGTTTCATTGTTTATGATGATCTGACAAAAGCATTTTATCTCAAGCATTGATATTTACGAAAAGAGGAATTCTTTTTCTAAAAATAGAGGAAATCCACTTTTCAACACAAACACCAATGTGTATTGCTAAAAGAACCTCTAATGTGCCATATAAACAAAGCAACAGGAAAAACAATCCTAGGAAACCCTGGTGACTGTATCTGGATAGCAAGAAATTCAAAGCAAGAAAAATATTCACAGTTTTGTATGAGACAAAATCTCTGTGATCAGATTAATTTTCTTTATTGTCACTACCTAACATTAAAAATCAAAGATATTTTAGAATCAGAACAGGCTATAGTAGAGATTACCTTTTTTTGCAACAAATACAGCAATATTTTGCCAACAAAAAATGATACCTGAATGCCGTTCTGTTATTCCCTGAAAAAAGCTGTCAAAAGGAGAAAATTTTTATAAACCATCAAAATCCGTTTCTTTATATCATGCTTCTGTGAGCTGCTAGTGTTGTGTGATAACATCGTGACACATTGATGTCCAATTTCACTTGCAACCTTGTTGGAGAGAGAGAGTCTAAAGCCAAATGCTTTGTTGGTATAGGTGATCCACTAGGCATAAGAACCTATAACAACATGGGAAGAGTCTTACAGCCAGAAAGGGAAAGCCCAGGTGTTTCAATATCCTGATTTCAATCACAGACTGTGGTCAGGGCAGTCAGTTTGAAAAAAATAATTCAATTTACTTTTTACAGATTTACAGGTTTCAGGGACTTTTAGAGCTGGATCTTGGCACTGGCCTTCAAGTACAATTAGTTCTGTGCAAGGGTTGCCTGAATCTCCAGGAATTAGTCTAATCTCTTTGTGAAACACTTCTCACCCTTGCAACACCTGGAAGCAAGGAGTTCCTCAGCATCTGTTTTAGGCTCTATGAAGGTCTCTTCCCACCTCTGTTTTGGAGTTCTTTCCATTTTGTTCTGCATCAAAAAGCTAGCCAGGTATCTTTTCTCTAATCACCTTATAGTATACAAGTCAGTCAGGGACAATAGACTATTCCAACATGCCAAAGCATTGAGGAAGCTTTTCACAGTGTGCCCACGGCACATGGGTTCTTTAGTGCTCACCAGCCTGCACTGTAATCTGCAGTTGTTCTTTCACAGAACAACATCCAGGTCCATCTGTATTTTCCACACCCATTAAATATCTGTGATCATCAATGACCCCAAATGGATTTGTTTCCCCTAACTTCATGGGTCTGAAATTAATTTGTCTGCACTTTTTTTCTCTGCTCTGTCTTTTGTCAGATAGAATCCTCTAGAGTAGTATTCAGATCACTTATCTCAGGCCCCCAGTTTAGAATTAGATTAATTGCTGCCTGTGAATGCCTTTCCCTCTCCATTGACGAGGTGACTGGCTTAGACTAGATGCACAGGTTTTGATAGTTAAACTCAGGTGACATGGCCCACAGGCTGAGTGCCTTACAAAAGGCAACAACAACAGCAAAATCCAAAACAACCCTACTTTGCATTTCTACATTGCTACAAATATTAGAAAATTATATAAAACCTTGGTATAAGCCCACCTTCCTGTATTTCCATAGCTCCTGATTCTGCCGTAATGAAATCCGTACAGGTTCCATGAGAAATTTCTAATGCAAAAGAGGGAATGTTACTATTTGTATTTCAGGACCAATAGGACAGACAGACCCACCGTGTCTAAGCAAACCCTGTGGAACTGCCCTTCTGCCAGTTCCTTCAACAGAGGCTCTCTGCAGCCCTAATCCAAGGCAGTTTGCCCTGCCTGTAGACACAAAGAGTTTGATTAAGCCATTAGAACCACAGTCGGATTTCAAACCTCCTCAGAGGTGAGGGGACAGGTCCACAGACTTAGATGAGACCCACTTCTGTTTCTAACACCACCAGTAACAGAGAGCTGAAAGATGCTGTCTCCTATTGCTGCTCAACAGCGCCAGGCAGTGCCTCTCACTCAGCTCTGTCACCTCTCCCCTGCTGCCTGCCAATACCCGCCCTGGGAAATCAAAGCCCTTGCAACCAATGATTTTCAGGGCAGCATCTTGTAAGTCATAAATAGGGTATCTAGGTTGCTAAAAAAAGTCCAACTTGCCTCACTAGTGAAGTCCTAGAAAATCAGGGAAGACAAAAATGGCATCTTGCCAGGCTGTCAGTTCCCTTCTCTGTTTGTTCCCAAGCTTTTGCTGTTGGCAAGAACACATCCCTCTGCTGCAGTGATCCCTGCATAAAATTTAAGTAATCATCCTGATAGTTTGCTAGAGTAAATTTTGCTGGATATTCATACAAGAATGTGAAAAGCTATTTTTGTGTAACAATGTTACTCTGTCAAAAACAGAGGTGAGGATAGAGAAATGGGGGAAAAGGTGCTGCTGTGGGAGAGGCAGGGGGTCTTAATATTTCCTTTGCACCACTATAATGCAGCTGCTTCTTTTGATAGCTTTAATGCAGCTCCTTCTAATTTACATTGGTGTAAGTGAAATCAAATAAAACCCATTATGTCTCTGAACCCCAGCAGACAATCAATGTAATGCAGACTTTTACAACCCCAATTTCTTTCTGTAATAGCAAAGAAACAATATGGCTTTACAGAAGGGCCAGGCTAAAGATAAACCTCCCCTCCCTTCTCTTTCACAGGCTGCAATCATAAGAATCTAAATGGCCATTTGATTGTGAAGACTGAGGTCAAGAAGGACAACAAAAGATCAAGTGAGCGCCTGGGAGCTCAACCTGGAGATAATCTTGAAACTGAAAAATGCTCAGTGCACAGAAGATCATCTACCAATTATGCAAAGATAGAGAAAATCAGAACATTACTTAAGATTATTTTATTAATAATCTAAAGTAATAAAATAATTATTACTTTATTAATAATGAAGTCAAATTGAGTTATAATAAGCTAGAATGTGAAGATGATTTCTTTGTATTGTTAAATGACTTGTTTCAATTTTACTGCTTCAGGATTGAAGTAAAAATGTATTTCAAAAAGAAGAGATACGTTTATATTAATTATATGATAGGGGCACACTCAAAGAACTTTTAAAATAATGCAATCTACATTTGCTTCAGAATCTTCTCTATTGTTTCAGACTCTTCTCTCTGCCCTTTTTTCTTTATTTCTCCTTTCCTAGCACTGTGATCTTCATTGTGAGTTGGCAAAACCCCCACCATTTCTGGTGCCAAAACCTCATCTGCAGCTCTGCAAGTTAAAACAGTCTGTCTATAACTCCCTATTTCAGCACTTTTCTGATCTTCTCTGAAAAAAATTAAAATGGGTTCTTGTCTGGAGAATCTGCAGCAGAACTCAGGATACCATTTCCCATTCTCTCTTCCTCTTTACCTTCTTTGGTAATTTCTCATTCTGCTGCTCTATTTAATGTAAGAAGCATTGTAGGGACACTGTATAAAATATGTGATGTGAAACAAATTATATGCTAAACAGTCAAGATAGTGATGATCCTTCCTTCCATACATATAGCCCTGAGTCAGTGGAAGTGGCTGTGGTAGAGACAGAGAGAAGTCATCTCTCTAATACCATAGCAGTTCACTTGTGTTTACAGACAGAGATCCAGGTTTCTGGGGCTGCTAATGACTTGTCCTACAGTATGAATTGTCATGAAAGGAAAGCATCTTAAAAGCTGTGACTTCTTGTAGTGTCCTTTTTGACTATGCAGCACAGGAGCATCCTAGATGAAGTGGTTTTCCCCAGCACTACAGCCTGGAAGACAAGTAAGGGAAGAAGGTACCTCAGAAAGGGTGGTGGCATTGTGCATGGTCCCCTCAGTCCACAACTCTACCTGTGCAAATGGAGAGAGAAAAATCCAGCTCCCCAGTGATGAGACCCAAGTACTCTGAGGAAAGAGATTTCCTGATTCCCAGACCTGAATTTCTTCTGAAATGAAATGCTGTGTACACTCACAGTCTCCTGCTTCTACCTCTGCATTTCACTGCAGATGTTGAAATCACCGTTCCGTTTTCACACTCAAAGACGCTCTAATCAATATCACTGGAAATGTCATTCAACTTTTCACTTGGACGAAAGGTGATGCTGACATTCTACTTTTCCTGAGTTTCCCAAGGGAACATTTAATCTCTGTGACCTTGCAGATATTTAAGGAACCCTTCACATGATAACACCGTATTGTGACAGACAGCAGGGACTTTCTCACAGACAGCATTTTGCCAACAGGGACCACAGAAATCATCTGGATTCAGACAGGAAATAGTAATTAAAAAGGAACATGTTGTTCATCAATATCACTCAGTGATATATTATTATTTCTGCCCATTGGAAAAAACATTCTCATATTTCTAAAGCAAAAAGACCATGACCTATGAATCTGACAGTGGGAAACTGTGGTGGTAAAAGCACCTAAAATTTACATGTTGCTGAATGGAGACCAGACCCTGCCATCAGAATTAGTCTCCTCTCTTGTCCTTTTGGAAGGAATGTGAGTGTACTCTGTGGATGTGCTGTCACATTCAGGGATCAATAGGGATGGCAGTCACTGAAGCTGTATCTAAAGATCTCTGGCACAAGCTTCCAAGGAAAGCTGCTTTGCAAAGCAACAGGAAGAGATACAGGGGTTAAATAGTAGGGATCAGTGGGACCCTCGTGAAGCTGCTTTGGTCGGTCAGGTGTGGGCACAGCAGAAAGCAAAATAAATTAAACTCCTCCAGCTGGAAAATAAATATGAAACAGCAAGTGAGTTTGTGCACTTCATGACTGAGTGAGCAAAGCTTAATTCTCTAATTATTACCCCTATTCTACCCACTGAGATAAAGAGCAAGTTAGGAGAGATAATCAGGTTCTAAAACACTGTGCCCTCTTGAATTCAGCCCAAATGTAACAGTTAGCAATCTTGCCAATACTGATGCACTCTTTTGAAAGATCTATAATAATGTAATATTTGCCATTTTGCAATTTTATATGTCAGTATCAGGTAAAGAGATGCTTCATTCTTGCTTATTTTTTTAACTCACTTTTCATTGCTTATTCAAGTGGTTGAACTGCAGAACCATGCATCTATTGCACAAAAGTTTGGTTAAATATTCTACATTACATTACTCTAAATATTCATATTGTTCTAATTTAATATAAATTCTGCTAATACCACCCAGATGTCATCTTGCATTCACAGTCTTTAGTTACATCAATGGCAGATCACATTAGGATTGATCATAAAATTCCCTGGTTTCACAAAAGCACTCTGTACATGTAGCTACTCTACAGCACAAAAGAAGGAGGGCAGGGAGGTCCTTTTTAGTTTTTTTTCAATATGAAAAGAGCAAAAAATATCAATACAATAGCTCTAAATGCTACTTGCAGTCAGATTATACATTAATTATCCCATGACCCCTAAGAGTGCCTGATAACTAAATAACATTCTAATCATTTGTTTCAGCACTTCAAGATTAAATTTTATTCATTCAATACCTGCACTAGATAAAAGTAAAAAAAATGGAAGATATTTGATTTGGGTTCATACAATTAAGAAGGATATCAAGGAAGCTGATCTGTTCCTCCTTCTTATCTTGTGCCTTTCTTCATGGAAAAGAAAAGAGCAGCTAAGAAATGAAAGTCTGACTGAATAGCATCTAAACTTAAAACAAAGAGGGAGATTGTCAAGTTCACACAGGAGGTCGTCACTCAGCAGTGAGGTACCGCAGCAGCTGGGCAGCAAGTCAGCTGGCACAGCTGAATTTTGGAGAGGTGATGCAATTCTGAGCACGAACAAACTTGTTGCCACAGTAGACACCTTTCCAAAAATGGCTGTTACCGTGTGTTGTGTGCAGGGAAAGGGAACAAGGGAGGAAAGCATCTCACCTCGATGGCCATAGGTGACTGGAAGGATGATTGTCACTTCAGGCAATGGCCATATAAAGGGTCAGGGTCCCCAGCTGCCTCAGCAAAACCATGCCGAGTAGTGGTGTTCAGAGCAGCACAAGGAGCTTCTGGGTGAGCTGGCTGTGGGAGGAATGAAGTCTGAAATGGCTTTAAGAGCACACCAGAAGTGGATCTGCAGATCAGTGCTGCACAATGCACATCTCAGTGCTTGACTTCAACTCTACTCAACTCTAGGCTGACCCCATAGGTTCAGCTCTAGCATGAGAATGGCCAAGGTGTGTTTTGGGAGAGCACTTTCCAGTTTAGTTTCATTTCAAAGGAACCCATTTTTATATGCCTCAAGTTCACTCTGTGATACTAATCAAAGTGTATGGAATAAGTACAACTGGGAAATACAAGCTAAAAGGATGTATAGGTTTCAAGACAGACATCTTTCAAATTATTTTAAATATTAATTAATCCAAATAGCCAAATAATTGGTCATGAGCAGTGTTTGGTAGGAAACATTTCCCATATGTTCTCCTTAGCGCAGTAAGAAATTTTTTTTTTAATTTCACCTTCTTATTGTTACACACTGGTTTCGAGAGCCAGAAAACTCTGAAGTCTCTACTTGTTCTTTTTCTCAGTACTTCCTTTCACAGATTTCTCAGGATTTTCCTGAACAGACACTGAAGCAGAGTTCCCCAAGCTTTTCCCACTTATTGCCCAGGGCCTCCAGCTGTGGAGATACAGACTATTTTAGAGCAACACAGGGAGTCAAGAGTAAAATAGAGCTAAAACCAGGACAGTGCTGACCATCAGCTCACCCAGTTAGAGAGAGGGTTGTGAAGGCTTATCCTGTTGCCTGGGATTACAATCCGCAAGCCTGGAGCTGAATGTTTCTACCCCATTTGCAAAGAGAAAAAAAGCAAGGGAGGTTCCACCTCACAGGATCTGATAATCCAATTAGAGTATCCCCGGAATGTCAAAGAGCCAAGTTCAAACCACTCTTCTGGATGATTTCATTTTTGCCTCCTCTGTGCTGGGGATTCCTCCTGCGGGAGCTATTCTTTGTGCACACAGCATTAAACATTTAGCAGGGACTGAGACCTCAGCTTCCTAGATCTCAGCTGAGTACACTTACCAGGGGGTATAGACTCAGTCAGACCAATTGTTATTTAACTTTGAATTAGCCTGAATCGAAGCTAGCCGAGCAGCTCCACAGGAGGGATGCCCACGGAGAATGGCTGATAGCCATTTTCCTGGCACGTGAGACATCAAACCTACTTAGAAAATAGACATTTGAGTCAGTACTTCCCCTTTCTCAGAAAACATTAGGTCATTTTGGGAGGCAAGGACTGAAAGCCACGGGTCACAGGTGATCTTAGTATCCCGAATGCCTCAGGAAACATTGTTAAAAAGTGTGTGGGAACAGCTATTCTGAGAAAACTACTGTGGGCCTGCATGGACAGAGGGTGTGTTCCAGGTGAGGTGATGTACTGTACCCAAGTGCACTTCCCCCTTCCACATTTTGGGTGAATCTAGCCCTGCTGTGCAATCCAGACTAGTCTGCTGCTCTGCAAATAAACAGAGCAAACAAATTGGACAGAAATCAAATTCTTGCCTCAGTAATGATACAATTCCCCAAGGTTTCTGGTGCTGTCAGTCATTTGAAGATTACAGGTTTTCAGGACAAAGCAGGTGGACGAATATGACATCAGTGTAAAACCATTGGTACCTGCTCCCTGCTGAATTGTTGCAGTGACAGATATGCATTTCTGCCATAAGAAGAGTTACAGAAACAGACAGGTCGTGCTGACAGGACAATATGTATATTTTGTGGGAGAAGATAACAGTGCCAAAAACATGGTCCTGCTATTTCTTTAAATTTGAATGATTACTCAGATTATCTCATGTCTCTTTGAATCACAGTTTACAGGTCCTCACATCATTTGATGATAGAGAGCACTGTGTAGTTCTAGCATCCTGGTGGGCATTTTCTCCCTAGCATATGCTGAAATTCAAATTCAGTCCTTGCCCTGGGCAAAACAAACAAACAAAAAAATCTAGATTATGAACCAGAGCTGTTTATTTGCCATTATCAGCTGACATTGGAGGCGTGTCAGGAATTTTCAATGTATGGAGTATAATCAATGCACTCACATGTCAGCTCTGCAGTGGAGACAAAACCATTCTGAAAAAGTGCAAGTTCTCCAATGACTTTCTGTTAAATTTATATTTTGTTACTTTAAAAATTTTATGCATTTCCATTTCTCTTCTAACTTTTAAGAGAAAATTATGAGATCATAGAAAGCTGCTGCTTCAGAAATCAGGAAATCTCAGCAGCTGAAAGAAAGGGCTTTGGTGTGTGATGTATTGAACTTCACTTTCAGACCCAGAAGTCTGAAACAGCGTGGGATGTCTTTGGACTTCTTAGTGCTGCTCATTAAAACTTGGTACAAACTTTGTTCCATTTTGAGATTCTTCTGTACTAGGGCTGACTGAGGTACTATGCAGCTATAAAATCTGCCATGTAAGTTTTCGAGTAATATAAACTACTAGCATATAAAAACTTGTATTAATGTAACCAAGGTTAAAAACAATAATGCTTAAAAATCAGGAAACAGCAAATTTATAGCAAACTCAGACATTAATTCTCTTCAATTTGTTCATTATATGGATTACAGCACAGGATTTTTCTGCCTGTTATTTTATTCCATCTTTATTCCAAATGATTGCTATAAATTAAGGGCATTACAGCAAATTATCTGTAATCATAAGACTACCTACTTTTCCCTCAAATAAAATAGTATAATCCCATAAATACAGCTGGGCATGCAGGCGTGCAGTTGATTTCTCTTGTACAGAAAACTCTTTAATTAAAAAAATCCTAATCCCAGATAGAATGAAAACCAAAATGATAAGAGAAATTAAATTCTGAAAGAAAATTGAATGGTGTGGGTATTTTAGTATTAAAATTAAACCATTTTATCTGGAATTTGACTTCCTGCAGGATGTTGCAGTTGCTAGAAGTTAGTGAAAAATGCATTTCAATACACTTGCAGAAGAATCTGTCGAGGTCCATTCAACACAGAGATACCTGCTCTGTCTGATGAAGTTTCTGAGCAGAAAGCTGTGAGACCCTGCTAAAATGTTCTGTGAAAGCACACCAAAGTGTTTCCTGTAAGTAAACAGTTAAATTTTTCCCTAGATATGTGATGTCACTATTGCCACAGACAAGACACAAAGCTCTGGTATCCTTGGGTGGGATTGGTGTGCTGTTCCCATGCAACCAGGAATGCTGGTCCACCATAACTTTCTGATACTTGACATTTCATTAAATTAAAGTAATTAGGGGCAAAAAGCAATCAAAACACTGGAGTTGTTCTGTGCTGAAAAGACCAGAACACTCCCTTCTCAATTAGCTTTCCACAGCAGAATGGCAAAGCACTTTCCAAAGTTAAAGTGTTACACCAGGAAGCATCTTACATCCAATGCTCTCTATCAATCAGCTTTGGTTCATAAACCCAGCAATTAGCAATACAAAAACTCTTGGAGTGAGACAAAAATTAACAACATTTTTGTTTGTATAGGACTGGATTTCCTTTGATCAATGTTTGTAAATGACTGGAAATGACATAAAAAGTAGAGCAAGCTGTAAAACTTCACAAATAAACTTTACATGCTAAGGCCAAAATTAAAAATAATTATATGTGTTTTAAAACAAGAATACCCAGATTTAAAACTGTTCTTTCACAGTGTCTCAAAGACAAGGGCTAGTTTTGCAAAGGGGCTGTAGCTGCCATTCCTCTGCACATCCATTGTGAAACTGCAGACCATGGATAGATGGCAATGCACATGCACAAAATTTGTAGATTTTGCTTTAGTTGTTTCAATTACGGTTACTGTGTACTAGGACAAAAAATGTGGTTAATACATTTTTAAAAAGTGGAAAAAAGACTTAAACCTAAACATCTTAAAGTATCAAAACTAGGATGAAGTAAGCATTCTAAATGGAGAAACAGTATGGACTGTTTTCATTTAATTCTTATTACTTTTAGTTTTGTGGACTCTGTGGAAAATGTGAATGTTTAGGGATCTCTAGTATTCTCCTTTAGCCATTATTGATGAGTGTTTACAATTCTCCATGTGGAAATAAAATGGTAGACAATAGCCAGTACCATTGTCACATCACTGGATAAGGTACTTTCCATCTCCAGAATTCAGGAATATTACAAATGGATATCATCCCAATTCTCCATAGGCAAGGATTTAAGAACTTGCAAAATATGTGGGGTTCTCTCACTGAAGAATGATAGCATTATAGCTAGTGGAGAATCAGAATCTGTGTTCTGTTAGAGCTATTGGGAAAATTATTTCAGCTATAAATGTTGGAGGAAAAGAAATTGAACTAATTAATGTAAAACTCTCTATGTAACTATAGAGTTGTACTTCAGTGCTATTGCCCAGCAAATGGCATCTTCAAGAGAAATTTGTACTCAGTTGCCCAACTATTTTTCTCCAGCAGATAATGATGAAAGAACGAAAATATATCAAGTTGTAGTCAAAACATTACTCAGATGTCCACCCTAAAGAGCTCCTACTACACAATAAAAGAACAAAAGTAAGAAGCAAAATAAAGTGGTTTTTCACTTCAGCAGTAGCTGCCAGAATGATTCTGAGCTTGTTCTACCCACTGTTTCAGATGAAATGTATTTTTTAAAGCCTTTGAAAGAGGAACATATATATAGGCTTCTTCTGACTTGGAGTCAGTGGCATTCCTCAGGGCTGGTATTGGGACTGGCACTGTTTAATATATTTGATGGTGACATGGACAGTGGGACTGAGTGAACCCTCAGCACGTTTGCCAATGACAGTTGTGAAGACAATGCTTTTTCAGGCTTAAAAAAAGTGATACTCTAAAGAGGGGGAAAAATCCTTTGTTAATGCAGCCAAACCTTACACAGCAAGATGAAAATAAATAAGCAGTTGACATTTTACACTTTTCTGGATGAATTCTCATGTATAAAGCACCCACAAATAAAATTTCACATCCATTTTTAATTTCACTTTTTTTAGGTGCTGAAACTTACTGAAGCAAAAATAAAGCAATGAACTAATGTAGAAGGAAGCAGACTGAAGTTGTTAACAGCTAACAGCATGGGTGCTGCCTAAGGCCAGAAATAGCTGATGGATGATATGACAACAATCAGCAGACAAATCCTCATTACAATTGTAAATTTTGTGTCCCAAACAATTTACTCTCTTCACTATCATCCCTACACTCACTTTTTGCAGCAGCTGCACTATCACTTTCCAGTGCTGGCATGGCTCTCTTTTTCTGTATCCCTGGCACAGACCACAAGCTCTGGGATTGCCACTGTCAAAGTGAAATGATGGGTTTGGAGGAACATTGTGGCAGAGGGACCAGAGGTAATGTCCAGGTGTGTACTGGCCAACCTACTGCACGCTGACAAGGAAGGCTGCCCAGTGGAGGATTTTCTGGGGAAAATAAATAGGGGCAGGGAGCACCTGCCCGTGAGCAGATGCAGCACAGATTCCGTATTGCATGGAAGAGAGAGGATGCACAACCACAGCATATCTGGCTGAACGGTACTCCCTTGTCCTTAGTTCACAGAAAAAAGTCTGCAAAAGAATACAGCAGTACTTGAGCAGAAAACTGATGGAAATATTAGGCACTCAGAAGAAGTCACAAATCAGTTTGACCCAAAAAGCCATCCTCTTGGCTGCTGATGCATAGAAATATGTGGTCATCTGCAATTCTCCACCCAGCACATTTTTACATTTAGTCACATCATTATAGACTACATCATAAACCACACAAAGGGATACAAGCAAAGATCCCTGATACTTCTCCTTCCCTGAGAATCTGGTGGGTTGTTTATTTTCAACCTAAAGAATGCTTTGTGTGTGTAGGATTGCTGCTGCTCACATTACAAATAGGTGAAACAGAGTGCAACGTGCAGAGCCAACTTCCAGCCTGCTGTAAACTCACTGGAGCCACTAGACTAACACAGGTTGCAAACGTGGTCTGCATATAAACAAAGAATGATTTTTTTCTTTCGTGTATATTCTGGCTGGGCACTGAGACAGAACCAGCTCTACAGGAGAAACTTAACTCCCCTTCCTTTAAAAGTAAAGTGGTGAGGGTAACTATCTAGCTGCTTGATTAATGAAAATAGTCTTCAGTGTGAAACCTATGAGTAACATGTTCAATAGGTCTCTCGTTATTGATAAATTACCATATATCTCCAAGCACGCTATAATTAGGTAATAGGGCAGAGTAGTAAATCTAATTCAATTTTTATTGATGTACCTCAGCTTTGTATCCCATCCTGTGGGACCAAACCAATGGGTTGGTTTTATTCCTTTCTAATTTTAGAGAAATATATCTAATGCACTTCTGTCTACAAGCTATTGCTGAGTGCATTAAAGAGGGAACTCCTTACTCTTCTACCATTTTTTGTTACTTCTTCACCTCTTTCTGTTTGTCCCTGCCTTCTAAGCTTACATGAAACAGAAACAAAACAGGAAGGTGATTTCTCACTGCTTAGATGTTGTTGTCTGAACTTCTATTTCCCATTTTATTTGAGCTTGGATTCAGCTCACCTATAAATTCATTGATATGTTGAATCTGTCTGACAGACAGAGAACTGCCTCTGAAAGAATGGGCCATCTCAGCTTATTAAGGTCCCAAACAAAAAGGTATCAACCTCACTGCTCTAGCTGGGAGGATTGAGTCTCCTTTTTTGTTTTGGTTTATTAGCCTTTGATTTATAAGAAGTGCTACCATGTGCTTGTGTGCTCAGCAAGGTAACGTAAAAAGAATTAAAATTCACTGGTGGGATCTAATTATCTCATCCTTCATGTTATTTTGCAGAGTTCAGGAGGAGGAAAAAATAAAAATAAAATAAAATAAAATAAAATAAAATAAAATAAAATAAAATAAAATAAAATAAAATAAAATAAAATTTTCATATTTGAATAGAAAAGTTCCTGATGCAGATACCCTTCAATTTATTTCATATGGAAGAAGCAATGACCTGAATAATTTTAAAAGTGAAATTCAAAGCTGAAGCAAACTTTTGTCTAATCCTTGTTTCACATATTGCCTCAACTCATGAACCAAGATGTATTTGTCACTCTGGTTCCCTCTACCAGTGGTTCAACTAACAAACGTTTTTTTCATTACTATCCATGGTTTTTTTGCCTTTTTCTGTGCTTGTCTCTGCCCAGAGCCTAATTATCTCCCCACGTTGCTCTATGGTTAATTAGGGTCAGACACTTTGGCAGTGTAAAGTGATTTATTCTGTGGACTTGAAAGAAGCCAAGATGATGCCACACACACCTACTGGCTGAGAACTGAGAACTCTCTCTGTCTCTTTTTCTCAAGGAATGGGCTCCCATAGAACACCAGGATTCTTGTGCCTTACATTTCAAAAGAAACATCAAAATGGTAGTTTGACTGAATCAACGTCTCGAATGTTACAAAATATTGATATTTTCTTACAAAGGCAGATTCCAAAATTTAAATTCTGAATGTCTAAGTTCCCTCTGAGAACTGGATGGAAGTCATTTTCATTTCTTGCATGAGTGCAAAGACACCATTTTAGCAAAGTTTGTAACACCAAATATTAAACTAGTCCTTCATGTGACAGTGAGCAAGCTGGGGACTATTCAATAAAACTGGATTTCTTCAGAAATCTATGGATATTCGGATATTATTTCACTTCAAATATTGATTTATTTATTTCTCTGGGTTGTCTGTTGCTTTTCCATTACTCCTTGCCTACTACTCTTTAGGAGTCTTGCATGTTTTTCCACCAATCTGTTAAGTTTATTCACAGATAAGTCAGACTTCTCAAAAGCTGGGGCTGTTGACCATCAAATTGTCTTTGTCAGAGCCACCAAAATTGTGTTCCCTTCTGTTGCTATGTCTAACTGTTTGTGCACAGAAATATATGCTCCTTAAGTTATGAGATGTCGGAAGGCATCAAAGAAAAGGATTATAGGTATTAATAGGAAGCTGCTGACAAGATGGCCATTGACAGAAAAAAAAAATCACCCTTTCACACATAAGACATAGGGAGCTGGGGTTTTACTTGCCAGACAGAAAGACATATTAAAGATAAGAAATAATTTTTATATGCCATTTTATGATCCACATTCTATTATTTCAACACTTGTAAACTGATAAACAATAGCAATAAGAGAGCACTGGGCATTTTGAATATTACTGCAGGGCTTATGTTATGACTTTCTTAGTTTGCAGGAATGTATGTTATACTTTCAGCACGAGGTAAATCTCAGCCTTTGCCTAATTTATGGAAAGATAAAAACATCACTGGTTAGAACCAGCAAGCTTTTTCAGAGGGTAACACTATAAATCCACAAAACTGCATACTTTTCAACCAACAATACTACATCATTTGAAAAAAAAAATGGCTGTTTCCATCTGGTCAGCATCTGTTAAACTCCACGTCACTACAGGATGCATAAGATTTTTTTTGCTCTAGCATTTGCTAAGTTCAACCCAATTTAATTTCAATAAAAAAGCATATGCACATATTAGAGAGAAGACTGTGAAAGAGACAATCGACTTTATACCTAACCTCAGAGATACCTGAACATCTCTTGTATGAAACACTGATTAATTACTTGGCCCTTCTGCATACTGATCCCAACTCTCTTCATTTCAATTCTCTAGGATGATGTGCTTTGATGAAAACGACTATGGAATAGATGACATTTTGTAGCCTTTACTTATTATTAGCTGATTTCATTGGCTAACGACTATGCAAAATACTTTAAATATCTTTAGTCAAGGACAGCTTTCTCAACTTGTAAAACAAATAAGAGATGACATGGGAAAACTGGTGTGCCCAGGATCCCATGCTAGGTGAGGAGCAGTCCATATATCCCAGCTCAGTCATCTGTCCCCTCCCCCAGGATTTCTGTTCATGGTGAGGTACAACTAAGTGGCCAGTTTAGGAGCCACTGTTACTGATCTCATAACTGTCACAAAAACCACGAATTAATCACAGCAGTAAGCAATGCCAGTTTTACTTGTTAACATCATCTGATTTTCATAACTGTTAAACATCCAACTTAATCTTTTGTCACTTCAAGTATTGTAAAATTTACTCTTTAATAAAATACAGGTGACAGAAATACACGTGAAATACACGTGCTGTATTAGCAGTCAGTGGGTTCTCATCATGGCAAAGCAATAAACCCTTTGTTCATATGAAATGCATTTTCATCCAAAATCGCTCATTATCCTGTTTATTGGGTCATTTTCACCTATTTCATACCATTGCTACTCCACTTTCTCTGGGGAATCACCACTGATTTGAAGCAGTATTAGATAAAGATGAGGCCATACCATACCTCAGAATGACTTGAAGTTTCCTTTATTTTGTGAAAGGTTGATTTAACATTAGATCAAGCATTTCTTGAGATCTTTTCATAAAATTGAAGTTCTACTGAAATATCATGTTTAGAGATAATCGCATGCCTTAGAAGTCACGGATTATGTGTATCATGTAAGATATTAAACCTGTCAAGATGTTGTTTTTAATACGTCTTTTAGTTAAGACCATGTCTTGACATGAATTATTCCTAGCATAGTTTCTCACACACTGGTTCAGCAAGCAATCATCCACTACATCCATCATTTCTGTTGCTGTGTCACCATATGTCTCAGAGGGGTGTAGGGGGGAAGCTTCCAGTTAATCATTTTTTTTTGCATTTGGTATGCAAATCACTTAATATTGAATGATGTTGCAATTTCAAGCAGTATTGTCTTAAGAAACACTGGAGTTTCAGTACTGAGCTAAGTTTGATAGGTTTACTGGATGGTTTGTTTTCTTTTTTGCTTGCATCTTAACAAAATTTTACAGCTAGAAAAAAATTCTCATTATAATCTCCAACCTATTTCCTCCTCAGAGATATGCCTGCAAAAAACTGGTTTTATATTATCTTAGTGAAAGGCTTCTGCTTGTAATGTTTCAAACCTTCATCTGTCCTTGGCTGCCATGACATTAATCCTTCTGACAAAATGAGGGGAAAAAAGTGCCAGCCTCTGAGTGAATGGTCCTTTAAGTGAATTTGTTAGCCAGGCATAAAGGATGCCGTGCTCACTGAGGCTGCACTGGGAGCCACAGCCACGCAGGTGCCCTGACTCCTATGGGCACGGGGCAGTGCAGGGCAGGGAGGCTCGGGGTGCATTCCATGGACAGGGCTTCTGCTGCCAACAACACCCTGCTTTCATCAGCTGGGAATTAAAACACAACAGTGGCACTCTGGCGGTTGCTCTTGGCTCTCTGAAGAGGCATATAATGAGACAAACAATGGTTTGTTACGTTTCAGATTCATTTCCTAACCACACGAAAAGCTCTGCGCGCTGCTGTTTGATATTGGGAGTTGTCCAGCCGTAAATGCACGTCAGTAAAGCACAGAAGGCTCAAATCTAGGAAACGAAGCAGAGCTTGAATAAAATCTTTGCACAAAACCAGCAAGGCACTGAGACTGAATTTCTCAGCTGTATAGGCAGTCTGGCCTCAGCTGGACACAGAACAAGACAGACACGGGGAGAAGGAACATTAATAATTTCTATCTGAGTTTTTTCTGAAAGGCTTGTGCTCTGCATAGACTACCAGGGAGTCTCTCGGGCTGCCTGCACTTTCTTTCTCTGTACATAATAGCAGGGATGCACAGAAGTTATTGCCATCAACAACTGGTTTTGATTTCATACTTTGCAATTAAGACATATTTTAAAAGCAGCTCTTTGTTTTGTGGGATCAAAGGTCAACTTGGATCTCAGCTTATGAGACACATATAGCAGCTTATTGAGCATGTTTTCATCTTTCCATTCAGCAGGAAAAGCTTCATACTTCTGACAAGGGTTCCTCCTATGCAAAGCACTTATGTACAATCCAATTAAGTAAAAAGTGGAAAGAAAGATCATAGGGTCAGATTTTTTAATATATTTTCCAGTGATTTTTTCATATAAAGGCATGCAGAAAGAGCCTGGTGGAGGGGTAGTATATAGATTTCCTTCTGCCAGGTGACTGTACAAACTGCTAGATGATACAGTCATATTTCCTCTTACCTGATTGATCTTTTTACTTGGAAATGTTTTTCTGTGCAGGAACAGCTTCAGTCAGAGAGACAACTGATAACTTTCTGCCAACTCACATCCCACTCCAGCTCCTATACCACCATTGTAACAGTTGGGCTTCTCCTATGGGAGAAAGGTGAGAGATTTGGGATTGAACCTTCCTGGACAGGAAGGTGAGATGAAGTTTCTAAGATTCTTCTTCAAGTGATCCAACTTTCTCTGTTTAAAAAAAAAACAAACAAAAAACCCAAACAAAAACAAAACAAAAAAACAAAAACAAAAACAAAAACCAGAAAAAGTCCCCATACCATATAGTATCAGGCAGCCGTGGAGTTTAGATTCCTCCATATGTAAGTGAGAGCCAAGAAAACTATTTCAAAATTACAGTTACCAGTATAAGAACTTTTGTTTTGCTTAATTTTAGGCACCTTTTGTTTTTTTTTTTTTTTTCCTGGAGATCCTTACACTGTGTCCTGGAAAGCAGGGTTCATTCCTGAACAGAAGAGCCACAAATGCTACATTCCCCACTATTCACAGAGAAGTGGCTGTTTCTCAAGCTGCCTGGATACTATCAGTGACCAAATTTCTCAGCTGAGGATATTTCTGTTGTTCAGAAACAGGAACTCTTGTGATTGAGTGCCTGTGAGAGCTGTTTTGTCCAGCCTAAAGTAGTTCTTTGGAGCTAAGCTGTGCCACTGCATCCAGCAATTATTAAGGTATTTCCCTTGCACACCGATATTTTGAAGCTAGGCCTGAATGCTCCTGAGCCACAGTACGGAGCTCCAAACCTCTGAATCTTCATTACAATATTACCTTTTCTTTCACACAAAGAATATTTGGTTCTTGAACAGCTGCTCTCCACAGGCCTTTGCCCTCCTTCCCACTGTGGTCACTGAGCCACTAACAGTCCTGTTAGGGAATTGTAGCCCAAAACCTGTTGACCCAAAGCCCTGTGGGCCATGCTGGTATTTAGGTCTCTAAGTATTTGCCTTTCAGATGTAAGGCAGGTAGGTACAGAGCAGCCTGAGGCAGTGGTGTTTTCTCCCATGGCACCCCATGCTAGATGCAGGAGCAGACTGTACCATAGAACCAGGGAATCACAGATTTGTTTAGGTTGGAAAAGGCCATTAAGATCATCAGGTCCAACCACTAACCTGTTACTGCCGTGTTCACCACTAACCCATAGTATCACAGAACCACAGAATCACTGAGGTTAGAAAAGACCTCTGAGATCATTGAGTCCAACCATTAACCCAGCACTGCCACGTCCATCACTAACCCATGTCCCCAAACACTACATACACACGGTTTTTGACACTTTTAGGGATGGTGATTCCATCACTGCCCTGGGGAGACTGTTTCAGTGCTTGACCACGGTCCAAGTGAAGAAATGTTTCCTAATATCCAACCTAAACCTGACACAACTCGAGGCCATTTCCTCTTGTCCTATTGCTTGTTACATGGGAGAAAAGATCAGCCCCCACATGTCTGTAATATTCTTTCAGGTAGTGGTAGAGAGCAGTAAGGGTCCCTTCCGAGTCTCCTTTTCTCCAGGCTAAACAACCCCCATCTTTGTCTTAGGTCAGTTGGAAAATTACTTTCTTCCATAAAAAAGTATGGTTCTTTTTATTTTACTGTTAGAGTAGGGCCTGCAGATGTGACCCAAACCTTGATTCATCTCTTTCAAAAGGAACAAAGAACCAGATGTGCATGGAAAAGTCTTTGGCCAGGAATCTAGGTGAGGAAGACCTACAGAGGGCTCCATTTCACACTGCTCCCAAGGGGAAAGGACACTTCTTATTTAGCTGAAAAATAATGACCACTCTCTGAAAACCATATATTTTATTTTCTCTGGGTAACTCACAGACATTTTACAATGGCAATAAAGTTTTAATTTAAAGCATCAATGATGCAATCTTTCAAGAGGTAATGGTTGGTTTAGTCTCTGGCAGCTCTTTGGTCCAAATCTCTTGGTCTTCACTTTTCATGGGCCATTAATGAAGAGATGAACTGCAGAGGAGAAACTTGATCCATTAAATCCATGCCATTAGTTCTTTTGTCCTCTTTGCCAATTGTATCCAGATCCAGGTAGCGACTGGAATTTTCCACAAACATCTATTGCTTGTTCCATTTTTCTCTACTCTTTGGACAGTTTTTATTTTGGTCTAAGCATAATTTTTGCCTACAACATCTCTTGCATGGAAAGAAAACTTGCTATGAATACTGATATTTTATTGAATCATTTTATTTCTCAAAAAAACCTACATCTTTGCATAACTCTTGATCTGGAATGTATTGTTTTGTTGCCTAAAGAAACATTAATCATAAATTCAAGAAAGACAGGGGAACAGAAATAACAAAGATAAAACTGAAACAAGAAATGCATAAAACATTGGAAAGATGTAAATAAATTCACCAAATATGCCTGTTAAATTCTAAGACTATGAATAATTTTATAGAAATAATGTCTTACATGCTAAAGTGAAATGTTTCTGATCATAACTGTTGTATTCTATTTTGTTAGACCAAGATATTCCACCATTTGGCATCTGAAACACTGAGATAATTTTCCTTTCAGAGTAAAATGAAGAATCAGATACCTAAATAGAACTAAAAATAAAGTTTTCCTACCAAAAAAAAAAAACCCAGCCAAACAATTTTGAGCATTTTTAAAAATAAAGATAATAAAACCAGATTTTCTTTTATTCTAAAAAATGCTATGAACATATTTAGCATAAACAGATATAATTTTTTTATTAATTCAGCAAAATTCTCAACAATTTCAGTAACTGAGATCCTAAAAGGCAATAACTGTTGCTTGGCGCCAATTATTCTGTGATAGATATTGTGCCATGTATAATATTGTGTGTGTTCCTTATTCTTACTTATCACCTTGGAATTTGAAAGTTATTTGAAAATATTAAGGAAAGATAAAAATTGTCTTCCAAATACAATGGGGAACACTAAAAGAGACAAACCAAAGATTCAAAAGCATCTCCTGTAAGGCAGGGAAGGAAGAACAGCACTCCTTTTCTCTTCTGGTGCCTCTTCTGTATTTACATATGGGCAGGAGTTTTGGCATCAGGTCCTCAAGTCTGTCAGGTTTGTCACTTAAATCTAGGGGATCTAGTACTGTTACCCAGCATGGAGGAGTTCAGAAAATGTCCACCAGAAAAAAATATGTTTCCAAAGTTAAGAAAAAGAAAGAGAAAGAAATTACAAAAGCAGTGAAAATGCTATAAAAAGGATTTACCTACTCATTACCTGTGTCACTTGTAGAGGATTTGGATGGATTTTAGCTACAGGGAGTCAACTATTCTGACTGTGTATAAAGTCAGGACTGCACAAACAGGCACCGTCTCCACTCACATAATACAATGAACCTCTTATTTTCTTACATTACATGGCAGCACCAGAGGCACAGGTTGTCTCTGCTGCACAGCCTGCCTGCTTCCATGCTTCATCCAGCACTCTTCCTCTGCAGGAAACTCAGCCCACAGTCTTCTTCAGCATATTGATGAGCTTCTTCTAAGGGGCTGTTAACATATTCTTGGTTAAGTCAGGATGCCAACCAAAAAAACAATACATATTTTCTGAAACTAAAGGGAAAAAAAAAATACAGCTTAAATAAATCTTAAATTATGCATTTTTCCTGTCCATTAAGTGCTAAATTTCATGTAAAGAGCTTCTAGTGTGCATCACTCTCTGTCTTTTCTTTCTTCCCGACGAAGACATGAGTAACTCACATCCTTTGTAATGTGGCACTGACCTGTAAAAAACACAAAAAGAATGTGTTTAACAGAAAGGAGGGAAACATTAAATAAATGTATAATTATTTTGTTTGTCTCTCAGAACATGCACGAACACAAATAAACACCCACACAGCTTTCCATGCTGTTTTGCTAAAACAAATCTTCAGACCCCCAGCAACAAACAGCTAGTCACTTATTAGTAAGAATCCAAATAGATATTACAGGGCTTGAATACTTGTGCTTTTGAGATGTAAATATCAAAATTGCTTTTTGAAGAAGTAAAATGCAAAAGCAGTTAAAGTTCAGGATTCAATTTTTTCCTCTTCTTTTGATAAATGCATTTACATTTTAATTTTCAGTGTTTTCAACTTTCATCAGTGAAAGGCTGTATCCCTGGATGAAAAGCACAATAATAAAATGTTCTCCACTCCATAATTTTCTTGTAATTCACAGAAATGATCTGAGGGCATATAGCTCACGACAATATATATTATAGCATTCAATGCTGAGAACTCAATTGTTAGGGCTGCAATTTCAAACATATGTATATTAATGAACTGGCTGTGGCTTCATTTTAAATTCCTAAAGACTTTTTTGCTGACATAGAATCATCACGGCTGTAATCTTACAAATCTGCAAAGATTGTCAGAACTGTGCATGTTATTTCATTTATTCAATCAATACAAGTGTCAATGCCAATTATGCTGCAGAAATCCATATAATAGTCCTATTTTTTTAAGGCCATATGGCACCATAGATTATGAGAGGAACAGAACAATGTGACATGCCACGTCTTACATAATTTGGCAGAGCAGTGTGCCTTTATTTATAAGAACATGCTATAAATCTTGTTCTGCTTTTATTGCAATCAGTTCCCTCTCTACCCTCAAAATTATAATGCAGATTTTGCTAACCTAAAACAAAACAACAGTCCAAACAAACACTGGAAACATTATTGGTCTTTATCTATAGCATGGGATAGTTTTCAGCTACGCACCTTAATCACTCTGGCTACTAGAAGCTGCAGAGAAAACTGTTGTAACTCGCTGAACAGACAACAGCATCTACAGTTAGCAAGTGCTCACTGCAGTACCCATTAGAAAATGCAAGACTGGTGTGCAGACCTATAAAAAACATACAGACTCTATTCTCAAAAACACCCTGGTACATCAATAATAACATCAGTTGAGAAACCAGAGGATAACGCGAAATACATAGGAGGTCAGCAAAAGCTCGGAAGATAAAGCCCAGAAGGGAGGCTGAAAAGCAGCCGAGAACGGAGCCTGCATTCAGCACAGTGCCAGAGGATAGAGACGGGCTGTGAGTAATCTCTGCTTCCTTGGGGCAGCCTGCGATTTCATCTCTGCACAGAGCCTGCTGCCGTGGGGAAGTGTCCCTCTGCCCGTGCTAAGGGAGCCCAGGGAGCCGTCTGGAGGCTTCTTCTTTGGGGAAAATGCGCTCTTCTTTACTGCAGATCCTGAAAATGGTTTTCTTCTGTTTGCAGCAGACACCATGCCCTGCTCGCATGCCTTCCTTTTCCCCTTCTAATGCTTTATTTCTCTATGGCTAGGTTGGTGGAAGCTCCCAGCAGCTCTCCTTGCACCTTACTTATTTATGTTTTCTGATCAAGCTTAATTTTTCAGGTTTGGCCAGCATTCTCTCCACATGGCTGTCAGGTTTTTTATCCTGTTTCAGTGCAGACTAAGACAGACCTATAGCCCTCCCTCCTTCAGCTCTGGTGCTGCTGAAGGCACTTTCCGTAGGCATTCTCCACCAGCTCCACATCATCCCATCTGGGGAGCAGAGTCTCTTTTAGAGTAGGAGGTGAACAAGCCTGTCTTTAGCAAGCCAGTGACTGGAAGCTGGCTGCTTTCTGGAACCCATCTGAGGATAAACATCAGGAAGATCTGTTTAAGCTAAAAGTTAGAATTGCCATTAATGTCATGGTTGTAAGGGAGGCACAAACCACATCATACTGGAAACAAATGCACACACAATAAAAAGCTGGTTTAGGAGTCTAACTTTTAAGAGAAATGTCAATAAACATGAGAATAATATTATGTAACATATTTCTTGCTTGCTCAAATCTGAAGTATCTCCTGATACAACTGATATAATTTCAAACACAAAAAATATATAAACAGTAAAGTACTTTAAAAATAGGAGGAGGCATATTCACTTCCACCATATTTATGCCTCATTATATTGACTTAATTATATGCATTATTCTAAACATAATACATGTGTATTTATTGGCATAGTGATGTTGCAAACATATTTTTCTTGAGAAAGGGTCTAATGAACCAGTTGAAATCTAAGTATTTTAGTGGAATTGAGTACATTGTACTTGTTTACTCACAAGATCATGTCCTTCACATTTTTAGAAACTTAGTCAAGACTGTTGTGTTCACTCATCCTAAATTTATTTGACCTTAATCCATGCTTGATGATGCACTGAGAAAGCCAAAAGGGACATAGCAGACATAATAAGAGATGTGCCTCACGGCAGGGAGCAGTTTATTCTAATGATTATTTATAAACCCCTTTAGTTCCCCAAGACATGCTTTAGCAGTTGATTATAGTTTTCTTCAGCATTTTAGAAGCTGTTTCTAATAACATGGCAGATTTTTCTAGCTGTTAGAATTGTGCTTCTGACTAATTTTGCATCACTAGTGATACTAAGAGGAGATACTTGACTCTAGCCATGGCCTGTATAGCCAAAGAAAGGGAACTTTGCTGCTGAACACCTACCTCTAGAAGAAGCAAGCAGTAGACTGGCTTTCTAAGTTAAAACTCCCTTTGATTTCTCCAGACAATTTTTTTTCCCAAGTTAAGGCCTCAGGGCTTGGCTGTGAGTTTGCAAGTGCCAAGGAGCTGAACTGAGTTTTACTACTCCATTACTCATGTGTCTCTATTTTTCCCCAAACTCTTTATATAGCTGCCACAGTTCCTCTGCACCTTGCAAGAGATGGATGAGCCAAGAAACACCTCTTTAGCAATATCTGTAGCACTTGCCAAGTGCCAAGTCATCTATTTTACCTAGGATATAAGGAGTAGCTCTGTGTGCTAGACTGCAGGCCAACTGTCCTGTAAATAAATCCTGGTCTTTCCAAGTTGACCCTCTGCACACATTTAAACACTTCATTCTTCAGGACTCGGGGCTGCTCTGGGATTCACAGCAGCTCCTGAAGGAGTCTGCAGCCACAGACAGCCCTGCAGTGAGCTACTGGGGGCATCAGCAGAGACAGCTTCCCAGAAAAGTTTCTTACCAAAGCCAAGATCAGAATCTGGCCACTTCAGCCTGTGACCTGCTGCTCTCTCTTCCTGCCCAGGTCTGACTCTGGGATTACAGAAGTTGAAGTTTCCCTCACCATCCTTCTCAGCAGGTATCCACAATGGACAAGCTCACAGCAGAGCAGAGAGAACAAGGGAAATAAACAGTGTGATAAGCCAAGGCTTGCTGTTACCTGTGTATTGCATTCCCCACTACAAATGTTTGGCAGAAATGTTTGTTTCTTAGGAACCACTAAAGTTATTTGCAAGCTGCTTGTACTACAAAATGGCTGATTGTTCCTATTCATAGGCAGGGCTAATGTATCTTTCTGCCAAAGCAATTTTCATGGAAAAGAGAGTTTCAGACAACAACTGCAAAAAATACCTTCGTCACAGAAAGACACAATCAACTAACACTAGCCTCCCTAACCCTAGTGCAGAATTGCAGGTTTAAAGCAGGAGTCTAAAAAAATCTATGGGTGAGGAGAGGGAAATCACTGCATCCTTTCAGCACTACTTTTTTGCTCTTGCAGCACCTACTTCTCCAGTGGGCTGGATCCTGCAGGATGGCAGCAGTAGCTGTGGATTCTGTGCATCCAACAAGGTGAGATAAACTGTGTTGTGCTGACAAGTGATCCCACACAAGTGCTGTAACCACTACATGCACAAAGACACTTCAGATTGAAAAATCCTGGGGTATTTTATAGTATTGTTTCATTAGTGGCCATGCAGTGTCGGGGGAATCAAGCCCATCCCCTCTTCTGCAGCTATTCCTGTACCCCCTCTTCCCATTGAAGCACAGGCACAGAAATTCCTCTCTCAGCCAAGGAGTCTCCTCAACCCACAGCCTGTGCAGAACATCTCAGCACACCCAAGCTCTGAATGTCTGCCCTTCCCATGACCTTCTGCAGCTTGAAGTACCATGCCCTGGCTTATCCCTGGTACAAAGCGAAAAAAAAAATACTTAGAGTGTGCTTTAGTTTTCTTAGTCTGTAGCTTCTGGATTTGATGGGCTTTTCTGCTTGCAGCTGAGCTGACTTTCACAGCAAATAGCATAGATTAAGTTCTGTGCTCTGAGCAGGGATTTCTCATTTCATACATCATTTATAACTTTCTGCAGTGATTCCACAAAGTCTGTATCTCTCCATAACACAAAGATGAGAAGGATGGAAAATATAGCTGAAAAAGTGACAAACCTGCAAATTGCATTTATACAGAATTCTGTTACCACAAAGCTTCTACAGCAATTTTATGGAAACCTAGCAAATTCAGTATTACTAAATTTGCAGTTTAGGAAAGTTATGCATTTATGGATTTCAGCACAGTGTCATATTACAGCTTAGCAGACATGCTAAATATCTCTCACACAAAATGGAAATTAAATCTGCTGTTCTATTTTGTCAGATCAGGTCTTTGCCTATAGCACGTTAGATATAGATTTCACTGCTCCCCCCTCACAGAAGTGAAAAATCACAAACAAAACCGACTTTTGCAAAGGTTGCAAACCCTAATTACATCAGGTTGCTCTATAGCTGGCAAGTGATGTCTCTTTTCATTTTTTGTTTCCCTGGGATATTTCATCCATCACTCATTAACAGAACATGAACAGAGGCAACTACAGGAGAACATCACGTTTTGGTGACATCCAGATTCCAGTGAAGTAAACAGCAAAAATCCCACAGGTTTTATTATAGCCACAAACTGCTCCTTTGTACCGAGTTCTTGTTTTTATAGGCAGAGCCCGTTGCCAAAATGCTGGTCCTGATCCCACTTTCATAGCTGGATAATCAGGATTTACTACGACCTAAATCGGTGAAGTCAGAATGGTGCAAATGAGAGAAGTGGGGCCATCTGCTGTGAATTTCCAGATACCAAAGGCAACTGAAGAAGGGAGAGATTTTCTTAGGAGCCTTCAGTTCCTAAAGGACAAAGGTTTACAAAGGAAGTCCTATCGTGCCTGTCACCCATATTTAACTGTATCTTAAGTCAATAGGAAATAACGTCAGTAGGATATACACACTCACAAACACATACGTATGAAAACATAAAATTGAATTCAGGTTGAAATGCTTTTCATTTCAGTACATCATATTGCCATCAGATAAAGAAAAAATACATATTATTCTCTGTCTAGTTCTTCCAAAGGAAATAATACCAAAGGTTTAAGAACATGCATTGGCTTCCTTCCTGATAGGATTTAAAATGTTCTTTTCCAGTGTAAGTGCAAAACCAAACATTAAGGTTGAAAATCAAACACACTAGTCACGCACATTCAAAACTGCTGCGAAAAAACTGGACCTTCTGCAGCCAGTGGCACAACTCCCACTGACTTCCATGGGGCCAAAATTCCACCCAGCTCCTAGGAGAACATTAAATTGGCCACATTATGCATCTCATTTAATGTACTATGTTACCAGGCACGATTTATTAAGATTCACATTCAAGAAAGAAATCAATTGCATTGTGGAAAGTATTTAAATTAATGTATCTGTTGCAGCATATGTCTAAATTAAGGTAGCATTCAAAATTTTACTTTTGGTACTGCCTGGCTTCTTGCTTTCCCAAAAGTATTGCAGTAAGGGAATTTTGAACTTGATTTCCTACTTTTCCCACAGCAAAACAAGGGTGTCACCTACCATATGAGATTTATCAAAGCCGCTCTAAAAAAAAAAAAGAAAAAAACCTTCAAATCAGACTATATTATGGCACAAAATGTACAGAGGCATGAGTAAATGATTTAGTTCTTTTCTCTTTTTTTCTTTTTTTTTTTTTTTTTTTTAACGAATTCCCTGCTTATTTTTAACCCAATTACAAGTCTGCTGGCTGCCAGTAAAATTTGGATCCAAATTTTTCTGCTAACCAAGTGGAATTGTTTGGATAGTACAGTCAGGATTTCTAACATGTTAATCAGGTTTCTTTCTGACTTTTTTAATAACAAAAGTAATTGGGTACATTAAAACTGCAATTCTTGAAAGTCCAAGACAAACATCATAATAAAATACCAATTTCTTCAGGGAAGATTCTAGTATAATAAAGAAACCAAGAGGATTTTATTGAAATTATTTCCAAAACCTATAAAAGTTAACAGATTAATCTACTTTCCATAAGTTTTGCTGCATCTTGGGTAGTTTTATAAGAGGACTGGAATTACATATTCTGTTATGCGACCACTACACCTTTTAAAATGTTATGAATATCTTGTCACTTCATTGTGGCCGGAACAGACAAACATAATTTCGTTTGCCTTCCTATACTACAAAGTTGGAAAGACTTCACTCATTTTGCTTTGTCTAGTACCTTCCCTCGGCCTCAGGTACCTCAGTGAGTGAGTGGCTGAGTGGTCATGCCCTGCAGCTCTGTCCTCCCCTGTGACCCTGCAAGAGCAGTGCCTGGGCTGGCCAGGTACCAGCACCCTTTGTGCTACAAACAGCAGGAGAACACGGGTGAAGCACAGCACCAGGGTGACACTTCAGGTGCATTCAGGAGCTCTCACAGGAGGGGATGCACAGCACAGGACTTGAGGAACTAGGGCACCCTCTCTGCCCCAAAAATGGCAGACCCTGAGCATGTGGAAAGCATGCACAGAACAACCATAAAGAATGATATTAACTTCTTTTTTCAAATAATTGCCACCCCCAACCAGTCCCAAACTAAATATTTTCAGGCAAATCTGTTCTGAAAGGGAATAAAGTCTGACCACTGCAGGCAACTGTCAGAAATTCTAAATAATGAGATTTTGTTATAGGCATTTCTTAACGCGGAACAGCAGTAGCAATGAATATGCTGGGACAATGCAGGGGTTTTTATTCTCCTTCTATGAAAGAAAATAAATGGGGAACTTCATATATTCCTTGGCTCCAAAATCAAGGAAAAATAATCACAACCACACAGCAAAACCCGTTGCACAACCAAGTTGTATAACTTCTTTTGAGTGCTTGATTAAATATGCTCCTAAAAGATGTACTTTACTTTTGCCATAAACACATCAAGAGACGCCAAATTTACCACATTCCTTGATAAATTATTCCTTTTCTCCCTGCTAAAAAACTGCATCTTCTTTCAGGATTCATTTTATCTAACGTCAGTTTGCAGCCATCTCGTTATGCCTTTCTCAGACTGGAAAATCCTCAGCAAGAGCCTTGGTGAAGAACCATGTGACATCTTTGTTATGCCTTAAGCACCCTTTCTTCAAGCCCATCTCTCAACTTACCCTTTGATAAGAAGTGAACATGTTTGCAGCCCCTCTTTGCTCCCCAGCCCTTGTGGTCCTGTCCTTTACATCTTACATCTCTTGTAATGCTCTCTTATTTATGCTGCAAACGTCAAGAACCAGGAGCCTCCTGAACAGAACATCAGTATCCTTTGTCCAGTAAAACTCTCATGCAAACTGTTAACCACTGAAATATGATCTTCTGTTGTGTCTTCCCTGCCTTCCAAAATGGCACAAGAATGAGAAACTTTTGCAGCAATTTCAGTACTGAGTATTGTATTGTTTTAAACCTCATTCTGTGAGCACTCGGTGCCCTGGAATTCTCCTTGAAGTATCTTGGGAGATACAAACCATCACTGTAACTAGTTAGATTCCCTCCTCCTTTCCTTTTCCCAACCATGCTTCCCACCAGCATGGTGCTGGTGAGGTTTGTCCATGAAGCTGGACACGTACTGCCCTTCCTCCCTTACCCACTTTCCTCCAATTCCCAATGGCTTCATCTGGCCACAAATATTGTGCCTCACATTGTAACTTCTTTTAAAATCTTTATGTTTTTCTTTTTTCACAGTGAAAAGAGAATACAGTTTATTAGTTGGACCCTGTGGGGTTTTCTCAATATTACTGGAAGAAGCCAATATTTTGCTGACTAAAGGAAATTTATAAACAGCCAATTTCTAAATGAAACAGATGGCTTATTAAAAATGAGCAGTCACTTCTTTGGCACAAAAAAGCCAGTTTTAATTCTCTTTGTATTATAATATTACTGGTTTTGTGTATGTTAGAACTAAGAAGAGTGACAGTTATCATAGTCCCACCATGTTAAGCAACAAATAAAAAATAAACTGTGTGGTTTTGTTACAAATTGCAAAGATCCTGTTACCTTCACTTATGTGTATGTATGCATTGGGTCTGTGGGACAAGTTTCTGGTAATGGAAGGGGGGGCATCTCTGTGAAGCTGCTGTAAGCTCTCCCCATGTCCAACAGAGCCAATGCCAGCTGGCTCTAAGACAGACCCACCACTGGCCAAGGCCAAGCCAATCAGAGATGATGGTAGCACCTCTGGGATAACATTTTCAAGAAGAAAAAAAAATTATTAGGCAGAAGTAATTGCAACCAGAGAAGAGAGGAGTGAGAACGTGAGAGGATCAGCCCTGCAGACACCAAGGCCAGTGCAGGAGGAGGGGCAGGAGGTGCTCCAGGTGCTGGAGCAGAGAATCCCAAGTAGCCCCTGGTGCAGCCCATGGAGAGGCAGCTGTGCCCTGCAGCCCATGGAGGTGATGGTAATTGGTGAATGATCTCTCCCTGTCCTTATCTCAGCTTCCGAACCTTTCGCTGTTTTCTCTCCCCTGTCCACTTGAGGAGGGCAGAGATAGAGTGGCTTTGGTGGGCATCCAGCATCCAGCCAGGGCTAAATCACCACAGTGTAACAGAACTAAGGAAAAAGTATCAAGCTGGTACTGAATTAATGATCAATTGGTTTCATTTATTGTCAGACATCCCCAAAATTGACTCAGAACTGCTAGAGAGAAAATTCACTGTAATGGACTTCTGAAGCATCTGTTCATGCAATCGTGCCCCTTCCTCATCTAACTCAGGGTTAGATCTCCCTCACATGTTGTGGGTAATCTAAGTTAGCTTTTTTTTCTTCTTAGAAAGTGAAAAGAAATTATCACATATGAGACAGTCCTAACTTTGCAAATGCAAAAGTGAATAAAGACACATTTTCTTGCAGTGCTAAACAAAAATCTGGAGGAATTTCTTGCACTCTTGCATCAAAACTCTCCAAGAAAAGCTTCACACAAACTTCATACATATATACATGGACATATAATATATTATTAGAAGACTGAAAACATCACACTAGTCTTACTCACATGCCTGATATTTCCTAAGAGATGAAAACAAATTAAAAGAAGACAAGCTTGCCTATTCCTCATGCAAAGACTGGCTGTTCATGTGAACCAAACTTATCAGCTAAATCCTGAAACTGATGATAGTTCCTTTTCTTATCAGTGGGCTGTAGGAAACAAGCAGCTTTGAATATATTTGTTTGAAACTGAAGACTATTACTCTCTGAGAATACTAATAAACCTAAAGAACATTAATACATTTATATCTAGATGAATGCTATGATAATTTATCATTTGAAATCGCTATTTGGATTTTCTTCACAGATACAGAGTAATTGAGCTCTAGAATTATGTTCAGCAGAAAAAGGGGGTCACTGCAAAACCTGTGTACACACCAGCAAGCTAGCATTTTTTATGGCCAAGGATTTGCATGTTTGTTGATTATCTAGTCTGTGCAGCTTCCAGAAACTTTAGTCAAGGACTAACCATGGCAGAGGAAAAAGTTGTCAGCTTAGTCAGAAATACATACCCGTAACAGTTAGATTCCCAACCTTCCCAAGCCAGCCTACACTATTCTTTGCTAGAACAAAGTTGCTGACACTATCATGAGACAAGCTAAGTCTGAGGATTTCAAAAGATTTTCAAAGAAAGTAACCTCCTGACTTTCTGCAACTGGGTCTCTATGCCTTGATGCTATGAATAATGAATTTGCAGTAATTTCATTTAGAAAGAAGCAAAGGAAAAGGTCACTTCAAACATGGGAAATTAGGCAATGTGATTCTACCAGAAATCATGTTGAAAGGATTCATTTCTTAACAAAAAAAAAAAAAAAAAAAAATAGAAGAGTAGCTAAATATATTGATCTTGTTCCACAGATGTTTGATAGAAAAGAATGCATGAAAGAAGCCCCCAGCCTCTACCAGATACACTGCCACATCCAGGCTGTGACTCAACTGGACAAACAAAACACACATAGGCTGCATTCTTCTTCAGTTGTTGCCTCCCTTCCGTAGGATATTACACGTTGGGAGCACTGCAGCTGCTCCCTGCCACACTGAGGGAAACAGCACGGCCTCTCACTGCTGCAGGATTTGGTCCAGAAGACCTGAAGACACCATGGCTTTATCTTGCCACCTTTCCCAGGCATTAGCAGAATAGTACAGGGAAACAGAATACCAGAAGTCCTGACACATCACAAGTACAGTGATTGGATTTTTGAAATGCCTTTACCCAGCAGTACAGCAACTGGGGGCATTTTTAATGTCCATGTTTTATCAGATCATCCTCTGTAACCAACAGTAGTTTTAGACATTGATGTGTGTCTGCACATCCTTTAGCAGCTGGCCTCTCCTGTGATAAAACATACTATTTTCTATCTTGTAGCTTCTCCCCACCCTAAAAGGTTGTCATTCATGCATTGGTCATACTGGGTAACATTTATCTGCAGTAACAGTGATTGATATTTTTAAGTCTTAAATTATTAGCACTGTGGCAAGCATCTAATTGCTGTACTTGGTCTAAAACCAGAAATAATATCCAGTCTGAGCTGAATTAAAAGCCAGACAGTGACAAAACCAAGAGGATTTGTGTGTGTGACAGTGCACTTGATTTATTGCTTCAGATTGCAAGCAGTGAAAGGCAGTGTCAGTACACATTTTCAGGTGACAAAAAGATATAAAGAGGTTATTATAAGGACTCCAACAAGTTTCTACAGGTCTGATCTGGGAGAAGATAATAATGCCAGGTACTACACAGGGATGGAGCAGAAACACAAGAGACTGAAAATTACTGCCCTTGCAGGAGCTTCCCAGAAAGCACCTGAGGGCTTCAGCCCCCGATAACTGTACACATCCAAAATACAGATTTTCAAAGCTTTTATCTAGTCCGGAGGCATTTCAGCTGCAAACAAATGGTAAAGTCCCCAGGGCATGCAATATTTTGCTTCTAGGTGAAAAGCTGTGCTCAGAAATGAAGAGCTCAGCACTGAGCTCACACCTAACTCCCAGCAGGACTGGCACAGTAAGGTCCCTCCGTGGTTCAGCCCCACAAGGCCACACATCCTGGCAATCTGTGTCCCACACACAGCAGACAGCACACCCTTTGGATCATTCACAGGGGCTACCAAGAGGAATGCACTCACATCCCCGATGCTTACACAGCCCATTTCTCAGAGCAGGACAATCCAGCCCCAGCATACCCAGAGGTGAGTCACTGGCAATAAAAATAAAACCTCAACAGGGTCACATATTTCACACTTGTCTCTTTCATGCTTTCAGTAGGCCACTGAACAAACACGGTTTGTCTGTCAGGGTGGGCTTCACCTTCTCTAATTTCAACTGCCTGAAAGTTAAATGCCTATTCAAGGAGATACTGTTAACACAAGGAGAGACACTTGCAGGGAACAATTTATCCCATGCTTCTTGGATACACACCTTAGGTCAGACAGTTCACTGTCTCGAGGAGTCTCTCAGGGATTTGGGATATGTCTGTTCAGCAGCACAGTGCAACCCATGGTGTCCTGAAGTCCAGGTCACTCTGTCATCAGCCCAGAGGAATCCTGGGGCTCTCCCTGCACACGGGCTGAGGTTCTCCTGCAGAAACAGCCAGGGCACACAGAGGGGCAGGAAGAACTCTGGGTTTACCCTCAGATGTAGTTGGATTGCAGCTGGAGTAGACATCTGAGTATGAGCAACATGGAGTGTATTGAAGTACTACATACTGTAATATAAACACAGTCTGTTTTCATAGCTTAGGTGAGGACCCTTTTAGCCACACAATTAGGAGACATAAATCCAGAATTTAATGATACATACCTTAATGATACTTTTAATGGCGCTTATGAAACAAATAACACCAGAATGAAACATGAACATGCTCTCTCTCACTATCTTTCAGACTGAGTGGATACCTATGTCAAATATATTTTAATGCTGATTACATTTTTCTTTAATTTATTATATTACAATAGATTTTTTACAAATATGGGGCTGGATTTGAAATAGCTGTGTCTACAGTAAATACTCATTGAAATTTCACTTAAATGAAATAAATAAATTTTTTTAATCTGGTCACATTTGGTCAAACTTTTCTCTTTCTTCTTCAACTAAAATTGGCTAGGTCAGCAATTAAAAGAAGCTTGTTTCCCATTCTGTTTTACTCTTAGGTAAAGGTCTTAATTGTAACTTAATACGGTTACTTTTCAGAACAATTATATAAAATTATGCTTGAACTAGAAGTAAGAACAAGCTGCCTTCAAATACATACCATGGTATAACATGGCAGCATTTAACACTACAGTGTTGAGATACCTTTAGTAGCACTTTGTTTGCCACAATTAAGTCTTCAACACTGGGCTACCCTAATGCTTTGGGGAATCTGCACAAAAGGAATGTTATTTTGGATATTATATTTTTATTGAACATATAGGTGGACTAGATGAAGACTAGGCTATTAACCAAGTGCACTTACCCCAGGTTGTCACAGGTTTCTTTTGAATAGTCTTAAGTTTCTGCAGGATTTATGAGCTTAGGCATGGAGCTACCTGCATAACATGGAGTAGAGGAGAGGAGACGAGCACCATCAAAAAGTATTATTTTCACTTAGAAATTCTTGCTAATTTCTTGCTAAGAAAATGAGTTTTTCAGTTACTACCAAAGTTTGCCTTTTGAGAAAAATTTGGCATCAGTGGGAGACTCTCTCCCTTATTTCTGCTCTTTTCTTGATTACTTGGGGGGGCTGGTGACACCTTTGGGCTGTATGGTCTCCTCCAGAAATGCCTGGCCATAAATGAATAGAACTGCCACTAGACTTGGGGAAAAAAAAAAAAAAGGAAAGGAAAAGAATCATTTTGACAAAGTGACTAACAAATTCAGTCAGAAGCGGTAGTTGTAGCTGTGTGGAAATCCTGGACAAATGCAAATTTCTGCTGCATGGATTGACTCTAGAGTGTCTGCACATCTGTACAGAGAACTCAACAATTTTGGCTTTGCTGCTTATATCCACTGTCTTTGCTGGACATTCTGCACACATACCTGGATCACAGTGCGACTGTGCTCAACACATAGGTGTAAAACCTCTCTTATTTGCAATAATCATTGTGTGCATGGTACATGGCACATACACACACAGCCTTGCCCAGGAGAAATAGAGAAGCCCAGCTTCTATGGAACTGAGCCCCTTAGAAAATACTGACTTTGAAACAATCAGATAGGAAGACAATTTGTTCTAGGGCTTAAGAAAATAAATAAAATAGGTTTATCTGCTGCCATTACAGCTTTAAGATAACATTTTCTCTTCTGGATATGCAACCAGGAAAGAGTGCTGTGGGCCAGCACCGGGACTGGCCCCGTTATCAGTTCCTCTCTTGGAACCTTTGTCTGGCAGATGCTGTATGAAAAAGTATAGTTTTGTACCATCTACCTCCAGCACATGCTGCTGTGGGTTCACTGGAGTGGTTCTGATTTACTGTGTCTGGCCAGTGAACAGTACACTGAGCCGGGCAAGTCTCTGCAGCCAGGCGAGAAGCAGGACAGACAGGAACCTGGTGAGGCAGATCATTCTCAACAATAGTCTGTAATGCAGAATGAAGTGGCAGAAACAGTATATTATGGATATTATCATCATTATCTCTTGCTACCTCTAATAGGTTCTTATATCATTTCTCTCATTTTTATAGCTTGCTGGCTCAGAACCGACATTCTTCGTAATTCACTGGAAGAAATGCTTGATTTCAGCTCCCCTTGCTCTAACTGTCCACAGAATGGGTGAAATAGGGATGTGACTGCTGGAGTAGATCAACCCTTTCTTGCATAATTCAAACTAAGACATTTCTAAAGCATAGTATTGTTTATACACAAAGGGACAAAGGAACATTCCTTTTACATTTCTTTTGGGTGAACCCTTTTTTTAAAATTTCTTTCTTTTGATGAAAAAACCACAGAAAGGAGAAAACTAGGCAAAGCACCGTCCTCATGAAGCTGCAAGGAGGCATTCAGCAGGAAAAAAGTCTCAGAACACTATGTAAAATGGTTACACAAATTCCTGAACTACTATCTGTAGGATTTTCCCAGAAGATAACTGATAGTCTGCCTCTTTCAAACTGCCTTAGGACATGAAACAGAATGATACCTCATTATAGAAATGTCATAAATTGTTCCAGCATTTTTATCATCTGAATATGAAAGCTCTTCTATGAGAAGGATAACAACAGGTTAGCCATCTGTGTTATGATAGAAACTCCTCTGGAAATACAAAATAATTTAAAATCACCACTATCCTGTGGCTGTGCCAAGAGCCTGCATGGGGGCAGCTCTGGGGAGCAGGTAATATGTGCTACTTTCTACCTCCTTCTTCAGCTGTTTATTGGTTTTCCCATGTATCTGCTGACACAAGCAGTACCCTGGGTTTCTGCATGATCTGCAGGGGTTCACACTCCAAGGAGGAGCCTCAGGGAAAGCAGGGAGATCCCAGCTTGGAGACAGAGGGAATGGGGGGGAAGGGGTATTGTAGAGCATGGGTGAGAGAAAGCAGAAGCACTGGGGTTGCAGAGTGGGAGCCAGGCTGGAAGGAACATAAAAGCAGAGAGGCATGAGTGTGGGGTCTTGGGGGAGGAAAGCCAAGTCTGGAAACATGGAGCAAACATGGGAGCTCAGTGGGAAAACAGGATTCTGCACAAAGTGTCTGAGTGGTAGGAGGTCTGAGATGAAAGAGAAGGAATCTGCTATGCATACAGGAGAAAGCAGGGATACTGCCACCAGCAACACTCCGCCATGCAAAATAAAACAAAATTTAGCTACTGAGTGTCATTACTGAAAGAGGCAGTTTCAGGTGTCACAACCACTGATGTCACACTGTTCAGTCTTTATTAACCTGCCCACTCTTATTTCTTTTCATGCCCCAATCACACTGGTATTTCTGAGCATTCTGTTGGACCTGTCCTTATTACACTCAATAAGTATTCTTCAAAATGATTGTTTGATCTGTTATGGGAAAAGGAACAACTCACTAAGGAATGGAGGTGAGTTTCTGTCTTGCTTGCTCTGTATTCTTTTCTAGACTGTGTATTACTTTTATTCTCTTTAAGTACAGTCAATTCCTTGCAGTCTCTCTTCCTTAGCAATTTTTCTTCTGCTGTTAATTACTGACAGTGCCCTTTGCTATGTCCCTCTAGTCTTGCTGTACAGCTGGGCTGGGCCAGTATTGTTCCAGCTGTTCTAGCTGAGGTCCTGGGTGACATGACAGACAGTAGTCACACATCCCCTGAAATACCAAATACACATACATGTTTGTGTATTCAGTGTTTCGTTTTGGTAGGAGTTTACACATCATGTCTACATTTAATTATGCCTCTTAGACAAGTACAAAGACTTGAACTTGAGAAGGAAGATAGTACGTTTGGCATAGCAGATTATCCTCATCTGCTGTGGGTGCTTGTCTAATCTTAGACAGGCTGCCAAGAAACCTCCATTCCCAACACAGTCAACAAAACCTTTATCTGTAGGAAGTTCTGTTTTGCTGGAGACATACAAACTTTGCACATAGTCCTTATCACAAAGCTTTTGTTAGCACTGTGTGTAAACTGAATCCCAGCCATCGGAGGTCAGAAGCATGAGGTCCAAAGCCCTGAATTTTATTTGGACTTCTGCAGGTTGGTTTGGGGAAGAGAAGAGATATTATGTTGTGTGGGTTCATGTTGTTTTCTGCAATGTGCTGGAATGGTCAGAGTGCCAACCTCTTCCATGCTTCCCATATATTTATCAGAGATAACATCCTGCTGCATAGTGCTTCTTTTATTCTGAGGTTCCTGTATGCAAATGAAACAAACAGCAGCAAGGAAGCACAGATATATCTGCCAAACACTGTTTTCTTCTTCAAGTTCTGGAAAAGTTGTATTTGATGAACAAATATAGATGTGGTTATTACTTTAAGATGTTTTATTTCATTTGAGAGCTGTAAGTTTATGTAAGAATGTATTTAAGATCTGGAGTAGACTCTTTTTTTTCTGCATGTTTTGCAAAAAGAGGCAGTCAAAACCTCAGCCTTTCCCTTTCAGTTCTCCCTATTAAAGTGGATGTTGTAAATTTGGTTTTATGTCTTGAAACTGTTATTGGCAATACATTAAGGCCACGCACCACTGGTAGTTTGCTCATGAATACCACAAAACCAGTAGAATCACATTTTTAAACTGGTGGCTTCTCACACCACTGGATTTCTCTTCTAAAACTGGAATGAACTTCTGATGAAAGGGAGGCACTCATGCAGTTGCTAGACAAGAGCTGCACCTGTACAAAGCAATGGACCTGTGCCCATAGATTTCTTCCAGATGCCAGTAAATGCACCAGTCCATGTGTATTTTTCTTGGAGTTACTGATATACTATTTTTGAAAAATGAAAATATCTATGCATCCTGTCTGTAAATCAATCAGCTATAATTTTCAGCCTCAATAGCGGTACAATGTGATAGATAAAATACATTGCCAATCCAATTTCTTGATCACAGCTGACTGTCTTGGACAATGCTGTGAGGAATAAGAAAACAAAGCATTCCTATTTCATAGTAATGCCATGGTTCTTTAATGACAGTGAAGATTGTTGCTGAGAATCCTCTTTACAACACTGACTTCATACAGCTCTATCTTAGGATATGTTTTTCAAGTCATAATTATCTAATCATGCATTCATTCAACATGAACTTTGTCTTCACATGAAGAGATACAATATTATACAGTTTAAAATAAAACGTGGAACTGCAACCATGTATTTTACCTTTCCTTGCAATGCCAGAATACACAGTCATGCTAGCTTTTCAGAGGAAGCACAAATTAAAAATGCATATTATAAAATGCATTTCATGTGAACAAATGTCAAAATGGCACACAGTTTCACCACTTGACTAAGCTAAAGAATTAATTCAATATATTAAAATGAAACTACAGAAATTACAATAGAGAAAACATTGGCAGAGTACCAAATTCAGATCATTATTACCTGCTGTCCTACAGAGATTGTCTAAAAATGAAGGATTCTATGTTCTTGCTTTTCTACTTCAACTCATCATCCACCCCACTCATGGGTAGAAATCACTTTTAGTTTAAGAAAGATATACTGGGGTGGCAGACAGAGTTCACACAAGCCTATGGGTGAGCTGTAATGCAGAGTTGTTAAATCTTAGGAGCAACACTGCGCATTACAACCTCTGCATCACACAGCCCAGCGCCGAGACTGCAGGGATGCTGCAGGGTGAGAGCACTCCAAAGGTACAGCCCTGTTTAAAAGCCTTTCACACTACTTCACTAATACAAATTACAGTCAGACAGAAAAGAAAAAGATAACAGAGATTACCCTGTGCCACATTAACAAAATTTCCTACAGCTGTGGTTTTTTTAAAGGGTAAGCAGAATCTAAAATCTGTCATGCTTTTAAAAGATGAGAAGGGGTTAAGGCATCTGCACACATACAGCAGGTAGCTAATTTCAGTCCTTTTCTCTACATATATTTGGGAAAAACTAATATAAATATTAATAGCAGAATCCCCATTTTGGAAGCTTTTACCACCAGAAGGGAGTGTGTAATAACACTACTTCATGGACACTAAATGCACATATGACGTGAAGAAGCTAGAGAAAATAGTTCAAGTAATAGGAAAGCACACTGAGTTTAGCAGTTGTTTTCCTGACCCTGGATCCCATTCAAGCCATTAAATAAGGGCATAAATAGTTAAATAACAGCACCTTCTGAACCTCAGGTGCTCAGCTTGTTCAGGGGTGACCCAGAACAAGCTATCTACCCAATGGCCATTTACGCCTTCCTCCTGATCTGCTTACTGAAATGTTTTTCTCCACTGATAAAGGCAGTTAAGCGTGATTTTCCATGCACCTGCTTTGGGGACTTGCACAGCTCTGTAACCAGTTCAGCTACACAGGGGGAAGGCTGTAAGAAACTTGGGTTTCATTGTTTACATTTTTTAAGCATTCATTGGGCTCAGGTGAGATCAGATCTCATCCTAAGAGAGAATAAGACTGAACAATGGTGAGACTGAACAAGATATGAGTATTTAGGAAGAATAGACTTTGTCCTTACAATGAGGAAATGATAGCAACAGAAACTGCTTTCTGCTGGAGAAAAAAATGCACTGCATATGCAAAGCTGGAAGCTGCCTAGGGGAAAAGACAAAGTTGATATCAGTGTGAGTGGCATCTTGGGGAAAACCCCAGCTGACAGAAGGAGGCTACACAGAGGGAAGAGTGCTGGGAACTACTAGACGACTGACTGGCACATATGTGCTTTCTGGTGATTAAAATAAGCCATTTAAAAACAGACCTGCCTGAAAAGCAAAAAAGTAAATTACATTATACTGGATGGAGCAGCCACCAGATGGTCCAGTTACCAGCAGTTACTAGATTTTGGTTTTGTTTTTTTAAATACACACATGCACTCACACGAGCAAACGCTCATGGGCCAAACTGGACTGTAAAAGCCATCTGGCACTGCCTGTGTAAGTTTACTACACTGTGAAACCTCATTCCCTCTGACATTATTTGTGGTTAGAAGACTAATTCCAGTTTCAGCCAGGCAACTAGGCTGCAATCTGGAGCACAAGAATCAGAGGGCAACAGAAACAAAGAGGGAGCCATAGGGTGGATTTTCAGCTGTGAAGAAGCAACTTCCAAAAGGAAAATGAACTTCATTTTCTCAGTTCCTAAAATGAGTAATGGATGGTAAAGAGAAAATTTCCTCCATTCTTTGCTGTAAATCAAATACTGTAAAACACACGTGCACCCCCTTACACATGGCAGAGCTCCACAATCCTTTTCTAAATAGGATTTGTATTTTTTACAGTCACCCGCTGCTTTCTTCTGTCTTCTCCAACTCCTGTCCATTAGGACATCATAGTATTAGATGAGTTCTATTCTCTATTCACTCATCTATACTTCCAGTTCAATTCTACTTCTCTGCTCTGGCACATTAAGGGGGTCTGTGATCAACTCCAGGTGTATCCTAAAAATAAAGAAGTATCTGCCAGCATGCACAAATGACATTTGATATGTCATCAAAAAGCATTTATAAAATACGCTTACAGCATTCATCATATTAACGTCTCCTGTGCACCTTTCTCCTAACTTTTAAGGAAGGTGTTTAACAATTAGTATTCCTAAAGAATTGCATTCTTTAGTAGTAACTAGGAGTTATTTTTAAAAACAATCAAGGCAATAAAAAAAAGTTAAACACGTACATATCATTGCACTTAAGACAATGTCCTGCCCTGAGATCTAATCTGGCAAATAACTCAGTACAGTCAGAATTCAGCTTAGTTTCATTAAATATTCTCCTTGGCTGTAATAATTTTTTGTTGTAAAGAAGGAAAAAAAAATAAAATGCAAAGAACAAATTTCAGATCTACAAATATGCACCCACAATCAGTATAGAGCTAGGTTTCTACCATACCAAAAGCTACATCTACATCATATGTGTTAGAGGTACCTGTTCCTTCACAGCTGAGGATGTAATACCAGTGCTTCAATACTGGTGCTAGACCAATGTCCAGAGCCCAAAATGAGGTTTAACACACAGTACAAACACAGTCCAAAGTAAATGCTTGGCCCACGTTTACCTTCCAGTCCCCAAAATTAACTCACAAAACTTTGGATTGTGAGAGCATGAACTATGTCTGATCTTCAGAGCATCCTGCCAAAGCTTAAAGCACTGCAGCCAGTGGCCAAGCTACTGACATTGCCATATGGCCCACCTGTGAGGGCAGAGAGGCTCAGGTTTATTGAACTCATCCATATGGACTTGCCCTTGCTGTACTTCACAAAGAAAATTCAAGTAACCTAAGTTGTGGCTGAGCACATTTACACAGGCACTGGATGTAGTTCAGTTTGTTTTCAATATTCTGAGATGGCAATTTAGAACTCTGAATTAGGAGGTTATAAAATTTATGACTCTTCAATCTAACAAGAAAAATGCTTGTGAAGGAGATAGTGGAAGCTTCAAGCTCCCCGCTGTAAGGCTACTAAGTCTTCGCAACCAATTCAACCCAAACTGTTCCTAGGAGAATATAAAGTCAGATAAAATGTTATAAAAGGCCAATTATCACTATATAACTCATCCTTAAATTAATTCAAGATACAGATAATGCTTTGGTCACAAAAGATGACACCTGCAATGCTTCTTAGCCATTTTCTCTACAGAAATACTCTAGAAAAGTAAATTAAATAACTAATGTGAAAGCTAGGATAGCTCACTGGGATTTCCATAATCCCCTTTCCTCTCCTTCCCATCTTAAAAGCATTGTTTTCATGCTTGAAAACATCTGCTGAGGAGGCTGATCCACAGAGCTTCAACCCAATTCTCTCCAGAGGTCAGGGTGGGCTCAGTCCCACCTCTGATTGTTGTCTATATTTTAGAATTGAGATATCAGCTACATATTTTAGACTAACTTTAAAAAGCAGAAATATCAATATTTTGATTATAGTAATTTGATTATAATCAGGCTGTAGATATTTCATTTTACAGCAGTGATAATACTAATCTTTCATAATGATAATTCTGTGAAATTTAGAGAGAAAGATCCGTTCACCAAGGACTTGTGTATCTCTTTACCAAATGTTAGCAGGCCTCTGAACTCTAAAACCTAAAACACACAAAGTCTTCACATATACTTATGATGCCTTTAATGGAATTTCACTGATGGAGTATAGCTCTTCAAAACTTCTTGTTATAGGACCAGAAGATGACAAATGTATTTCTTTGCTTGAATTCCTGAGAAGCTGTATACAAAAATGTTCATGAGTCAGTCTGGAATTTCTCAGCTCTTTCCCAGTCCCACCACAAACAAAAAATGGGCTGTAGGTCTCACTTCTCCAACTTGTAATAACTCTTCTAGTTAAAAATAGTTACATTTTAAAAACACAGTTTGCAGCAGATTTGGTGTATTTTAATGATTTCTGGTTCATCTGTGCTCATTTTCTGATAACACAAACTAAGAGACATTCCTTTGGATTTTTAAGTTTTTGAAAAAACTAATCCTTGAGGTGCACTGATAGACACATGTAACTGGTAAGCCCTATCAAAAGATGAAACCTGGGCACCTTTTCCCAAGGAGGACATAATCAGATGTGCCATGGAACAGAATGCTCTGTTCCTGTGGTCATGGAATCCCTGGTTATTCGATACGCAACCTCCTATTTACAAGCAAGTGCTCCCACTAAAAGAAAATATATATATACATCCAAAGTTACCCTTCTGCAGGCACCTGTCTTGTCTTTTCTACTTGCAGTTACAGGCATTATCTGGAGGGAAAAGAAAGAGTTAATAGAAAAACAGCCTAATCCGCACTCACACATTTGTCAACTTCCCCAAAATAGCTGCAGAATTTAAGCATAGTATGCCATTTTCCTCCCTGACAGGTTAATCCGTTTATTATTCATCCATTTAATGAAAATACCATGTCTCCATGCTAAGAACAAAACAAAACCTCCAACAACACTGGTTGTCTTTAAATCACATTAATAATCTTGCACAATTTGATTTGTCTTTGAATTCAGCTTCATTTTTAACTCCAAGTTAGAAGCAGGAAACCTATTTCTTCAGATTTCATATTGCTGCCTCTAGCCACATTTATGGAATGTTTTCTGCAAAATTATCAGCATTTCATTACCTGGCTCTGCAACTGCCATGTATCTACTGTGAAAAGGTCACCCAAAAGTTAATGAACCTCATGCTTAGCCAAGCTGCTCTTCTCCAGTGGGACAGAAATTTTCATGAAACTCTGCAAGGCTCATCTTGCAAAGTTTCCTGAATATGCTCTAAAAAGAGAATCGTTAGTAAGTCATGGAGCAAATCTGTCTCCTTTTCACAGGCAACTGGCTCCATTAAGATTACTGTAAAAACTTGGGGCTTGAGTTCTCAATGGCATTACTCCTAAAGGGAAACTGAAGCAGTGTTTTGAACTAGTCACAGAACTATTATGACCATGTAGCCATACAGAACAATCATATTCGTTTTCAGGATTTCATTGTTCTGGAGGATTCCCTGTCTTCCCTGGAAGCACCTCTTTTAATACACAACACGTGGGTTTTTTACAGAATAATCATATTGGAAAACTGGATTCATGATCTATTCAGGTAGTATGCCTAGATCTTTCTCTCCCTCAAGCATTTCCTCATGATAACTACTTCAGGTACAGTAGAATTGAATAATATTTCATTTTGAACTAATGAAGGTCATCTCCTTTTACTGCCATCCTCATTTCCATCCCATATTCCAGCCTTTCCCTGTAAGAACAGAGTTGCCCAAATCCAGCCAACCAGCATGGTTCCCTGTGTTTCACAGAAAGCATTATTGAAGGGAAGAAATAGGAATGGCTCCATGAACAATATTTGATTAGATCTCTCTGGTACTTTCTCCAGCACTGCTGACTATTACCATGGTCTCTGCCTTCCAGTTCCTTCAGGTAGCCTCTATTCCAGCAGCTTTCACTTCAAGACCATATCAAAAGTTTGATATTATCACTGGGTGACATGAGAGTAGTCCAGCACAATTTATCCTTTGTGAGACTCTTTTATTACACCTCAGTTGTCTTTCTTAGGTCCCAGTACCAGAGAAAAACCTGTGACCATTTACTGCACATTTAGCTGGAGCTCACAACACTCTGAAACATCTCTGTGGAGTCTGACACTGTCTCAAAGGGAAACACTGCTGTGACTTAGATTGTGAATCTGATCTACTGCCTAGACAGAATTTGTGCCTGAACATCATGATCATGACAATGATGACACTTATTATTATTATTATTATTTTATTTAATTTTTTGAAGAAAAATTTTTTACCGAGGATGATATTTGAAAGGAAAATACAAAATTAAGAAGAAAAAAAAAAGTGTAAAAGTCAAGGGCAGTTGTTTTGGGGTAGTTCTGCTTTGCATTACAGGCAAAATGTCCCAATAAGAAGAGGGATGTTTTGTCTTTTTACTCTCAGAGGAAATGATTACAGCATTAAATGTCTGTAAGCAACTACAAACAGAACGAGACTTGAGTTTAAGGATTGTTAATTCAACTGAATGCAAATTCTGCTAGACTCTGTGGAGTCTGGATTTCATTCACTGATAAGCAGAGTTCCTAGTTCAAGTGGACTGTGATTTCCACCTGGATCAGGCACTCAGCTCAAACAATGTCATTTGCAAAACAGACTATGTTGTCTAATGCTTTCAGCTCATGATTAGGAGCTGGTGTTTCCCAACTAGATGAGGTTATGGAATTGAACAAAAGGTATGTTCTGATAAAAAACCAGATTAGCAACAAGGGAAAAATGCAATAGGACTACATAGATAGA
Organism: Daphoenositta chrysoptera; assembly: GCA_013397915.1. NCBI lineage: Eukaryota > Metazoa > Chordata > Aves > Passeriformes > Daphoenositta > Daphoenositta chrysoptera. Next base: position 974,670 of record VZRO01003393.1, on the reverse strand, counting down.
TAGATAATTTTTTTTTAAGGGGGAAGGAGGGAGAAAGCCAAATAAGTTTTTAAAAGCTGTAAAAGCTTCTGGTAGCCACTAGAAAAAGACTAGGCAAACCCAGAATATCTAAAGGTCAAAAATTCCATGGTGTGTCTCATTGGCCCAGAGATGCTAACCTTGTTTCATATGTGTCCTGTCAGTGCACCTCCTGGTTATCGGTTATTCTAGGATCTGAGTTAAAAGAAAAAAAAAAGCATTTCTTTAATTTTTCTTTGGAATGTCCAGATTTCAGCCTAGTACAAAACGAAAGGAATTTGGAGTGGAAAAATGGTTCCTTCTCCAGCTGCATTACCAAATCCCAATGTCAACACTCATGGGGGCCTCCCTGGGGCTTCAGCCAGGGTCACCTATTTCATGGTTTTCCCAACAGTAAGATGAGATAACAGCTCACAGAACGACTGAAGGTTAAGTGTTGTCTGAAGCACAGCTTGGAAATGACTAGCACTTGCAGACCTCTTAGGGCCAGGACTTGTAGAGGCACAGCAAGGCTTGGCCGGGTCCAAGGCTTGAGGCATTGCAGAGGTCTCTGTGCATGACCACAACAACTCGGGCTGGAAGGGACCTCCAGCAGGCTCCAGGCCAACCTCCTTATCAGAGCTGGTCAGCTGTGAGATCAGACCAGGTTGCTCAGGGATTTAGCTACTTGGGCCTTGAAAACCTCTGAGGAAGGAGACTGTAGAACCTCTCTAGCCAAAATGTGCATTTACAACATCTGTTGTTCAAGAGCTGCCTCAGAACAGCAGTTATGCCAGGGCTGAATATCCCACTGGTTTTAAGTCAGCAACCCTCTCTACTTATCTGTCTTGACAGGAGTCGTCACCATGGCATCCGAGCACCTGAAAAAGCTACCTGAGGAACAATACCGAAATTGCAAGGCAGCTCCCAGCACAGCTATGAGAACTCAAGGACAACGCAATACCCGGTGCAGTTGCAGGCTGCCAAGGGCTAACAGGATGCTCTTCGTTCTCTCTAAACCTGGGTGACCCTGCTCCTGCATGACACCTCCAGCTGCCTGCCTGCGGTGAAAGCCAGCAGCGCTTCCCAGGCTGCCAGCAGCTCGGTCATCGGCACAGGCTGCACAGGGATACACCCAAGGGTCGGGGCAGCACTAGGCAGGGCACAGACAAAGCAGGTGAGGTTCCTATGAAAGCAACTCTCTTTGAGAAGTTGCACTAGAAAATGCAATGACCCGCACTTTTTTCTTTGTTTCTGTAACTACAAACTCAACAAAGCTCTCACCATACATCTTTAACTGAACAAAAATAATGTTTCATCCTCTGCTTTTGACCACCAGACAGAACGAATCTCTGCAGGTTCATTTGTTCAGGTGGACTGCATGCCCTCAGCATAATTTTTTAACTTAACTGTAACTTAATTTCCTAATAATCCTCATCAAATTTTCTCAAGATGCCAGAATACAGACTGTATTTAAATAGCAAATTCTAGGTATTAGTAGTCCAGAGCAAATGGCAGTTACACAATGAAAAACCTATTTCCTCTTGACACTGCCAATAGACAAGCAATCATGGTATTTTAGCTTGCTTGTGTATCTCAGACAGAAAGGCTCAGATCAAAATACCTGTTGTGAAAAGACTTATACATATGTCTCTCCCAATTTCAAAGAGAAATTCAAATATCCCACAAAGCTTAGGCAAAAAAAACTATCAGTATTCATTCATTTTCATATGAAACTAGGACTGCTGTACATTTTGGTATGCAAAAGAGGTCTTAGAATGGGGCAGGGAGAGGGAATGTCAGTAATGAAAGAACCTTAGAGCTGCTTTGCAACGCTGCACTTACACAGGAGAGAGCTCAACGACTTGCTGACCTTGGGTAGTTACTGGCCAATTGTTCCACGAGGAAAGGACATTAGATTGCTTGGACCTAATAAGTGAGGCAAACTCTTAACAACAGGCATGGAAAATACCTGGTTTTTTTCCCATTCCATTACCTGTTTACAAGAATAATTTAAAATATTACTAAGTAACACTAAGCCTGGATTTTAGAACATTAAGTTAATGAGGTCTGAGTCCTGGCATATTAATTAATGCCTGTGGTTCACAGTAAAAGATATGATACACACAACTTAATTTATACGGCTGAGTGTTGAGCTGTGGGAGTTTCTGTCTGTAATTGAGAGCTGGGAATGGGAAAGGAACAACTATGACTTATACAGCAATAGGCTTTCTAAGTTCTGCTTTTAGAAATACTTTGATGACTAAGTAAGCGTTCAAATGTTAAGAGAGATTTGGAATGAGATCTGGCCCAGCTGCCAGTCAGAACACGCGATGCAGAGCAGACGCAGCTCTCTGAACACAGAGTTGGTGCTGTGGGGGCACAACTTTCCCAAAGTTCGGACAGAAAGTAGAGATTGCCACCTCCTGGCCGAACCCAGGGCAGCGCCGGGGACTCGCGGAGACATCCAGGCTCGGTCGAAGTTAAGTATGGGGACTTTATGAATGCCTCACCCACAGAGGCAAGCTTCAAACCAGAGCTCTTAAATACCAAAGCTAATCACTGCTGGATAATCTGGAGGAAATCAAACCACATCACAGCAGTGCCTCATACTTTACCAGGGAGACCAGGCATCATTACGTTACGCTGCTAATTCCCTTCCATACTGGCAAGAAGGAATAAATACTCAAGGAAATACTTGCTTTGTTTTCTTTCTGGAACACGAGTCTATTCCAACAAGACATGCATTGTACACACTACTAGAAACATGTAAAAATACAAAACCTAAAATACAAATTTCGGTTTTTTATTTTCCTTTTTTATTTTTCTGATTTTGGATTTTTTCATTCAGGGTTGGATTGAAAGCAAAATGTCACATTTTTCCAGCCTGAAAATGCAGCCTGATGTGCTCAGGGGCAATTGCAAGAGGCCACTGGACACTGGAGCTGGGCCATATGAGTCTGCCTGGTTCCAAGAACACAAACCACACAAAGAAAGTCAGAGCACATCTGGAGAGAGATTACTTTTGTATGGCCCCAAAAGACCTTGTGTGGACTAGTACCATGTCATCAGCTCCCAACCTCTGCATTAAACCACAATGCAGGAACTATGCTGAACTCCCAATTGTCCTAAGGAGTCCCTCCCTTTCTCCCTCAACCCAGGAGCAGCTGAGAGCAGCCCTGCAGAAGGGTCTGGGGGTGCTGGCCAGCAGCAGCTCATTCAGAGCCAGCAGTGGCCGTGGCAGCCCCGAGGGCAAACCCCACCCTGGGGTGCATCAAACACAGCACGAGCAGCCAAAAACAGGGGACTGTCCTGCTGTGCTCGGGGCTGGGGTGGCCTCACCTGGAGTGCTCCGGGCTGTGCTGGGCACCACAATTCAAGAAGGGTGTTCAGGTCTCTGAATGCATCCAGAGGAGGGTAACAAAGCTGGGGAAAGGGCTGGAAGGAATGTCCTGTGAGGAGTGGTGAGGACTCAGGGCTTGTCCTTTGGAGAAAAGGACACTGAGGGGCGACCTCATTGCTCTCTGCAGCTTTCTGAGGATGATGCCTTGAAGTGGCTACCTGAAAACAGAGGCTAGACAAGATTAAGAGAATAAAAGTAGGTATTTATTTGAAGGGCCTTCAAAGGTACACAGTGGGAGTCAAAAGCCTCCACCCAAGATGGACGACAGGTCACAAGTTTTTCATGCTTTTATAAGTTTGGTCCATTTGCATATCAGGGTTAATTCTCCAATTATAATTTCAGTTAATGATGTAATTACCCCAAGCTTACCCCCTCTCAAAGGCTTTAGTTTACATATTTTGGGGCCTGGGACAACAAAGTGTCCTTGAAGTGCAAACCTAGAGAGGGTTTGTTATGTCTAACCAGTGTGAGAGAACAGTAGCTAACAGGCCACACAAAATTTCAGAGTTATATACTAGGCAGTACAGGATTTGAAAAACATAAAAGTTAAAACATAGGGCATCAAGGAGGGGAGGTGGAGAGGGAGATACTGATCTCTTCTCCCTGGTATCCAGTGACAGGACATGTGGGAATGGCTCAAAGCTGTGCCACAGGAGATTCAGAGTGCATATTAGGAAGCATTTCTTTACAAAGAGGGTGGCTGAACACCGGAACAGGATTCCTAGAGTGGTGGTCGATGCCAGAAGCCTGTCAGGGTTTAAATGGCCTTTGGACAGTGCCTTAAACAACATGCTTAAACTTTTGTTCAACAAGAGAGTTGGATAGTAGGTTTTTTGTTGGTCCCTTCCTACAGTGATATATTCTATTCTGTTCTATTCTATTCTATTCTATTCTATTCTATTCCATATCTATTCTATCCAAAACTGTATGATAAGGAAAACCAGGAGTTCCCAGATTATCAGAAAATAATTTATTATTGTGAAAAAAATGTTGCTGTAATAATGCTTAAAGTGAAAAGAACTTTTCTGTGCTGCAGGCACAAGGGTATATACTGAACCTACTGGTCTCTCACAGCTAACTTGTATTCATGACTTTTAAGCAAGTTACTTATTTTGTACAGGTACATATTGGCCATTCACTCAACTCTCTTCCTTCCTCCTGCCCTCCCTCCTAGCCAACAGACTTGTCACCAATGAAAGAAGCTGCGATGTTTGTCTCAGAGCTGCCATTTTGCAACAAGTGGCACACAAATCCCAAATTAGCTATTATATGTGTTGTTGATGAGGTCCTAAGAATTCTGCCCACTTCAGACACTTGCCAAAATGTGTAAGTCACACACCACCGCACAAACAGAGCCATTTGTTGTGAAGGTGAATTTGGGGCTGAGGAAGGTTGGATGAGCTCAGTGGATTACTGCCTGTCTCTTCTTACACAGAACGTGGGAACGCTGTCCTCAACAACAAATTTAAGTTTTCTGGATATTGGAGGGAATGTGCCCCTTTGTATAAACACTGGAGAGCTTCTTTCACTAAAGACAAGGTTCAAATATTGCTATTGAGTTACAGAGGTGTCCTCAACGGAAGACTTTGACACAGCATCTTGGAGAAGACACAAGGAGAAAAACCGTAAGAGAACTGTCATCCTGGGAAAAAAATGCGGAGGCCATTGTTACAGACCGGAAGAAATGGAATTATATGGTCCTTGTTTGGGAAATGAAGACACTAGATTGAAAAAAAAATCAATAGAACTAAGCCCATACATTGGCAGAAGAAATAAATACTGGCAATAAACAGACCTGCAAATACTTTTGGTATAGACAATAGTATGCCTGAACTGTTTAAAGTTTACTTTATGTCAAACTGCAGGAACTGTGAAAAGAGGGTTAAATGAGAAAGCACAAGGAAATAAACAATTGGAAAGTTTTAATGAGTTTTGCAGTCCTTTAAAAACATGAAAGACCGCTGGAGATTTACAAACGAACAAAGGCAAGATAGAAAAGGAAATCAGGTGCATGGTAGTGGAGATAAGAGCAGCATGCAGCCAAATAGCAAATACTTAACAAAAATTTTCACCTCATTATGTTTAAACCTCGAAGAGAAACTTTGCTCTCTTACACAATCACAATATGAAGGCTAAAAGTAAAATTGTGCTTTGAGACTTTAAACAGATCATGACTCCCTGGCAATTTTAATTAGCATGCTTCTGTTTATACAAATGTGTCTATGGGGAGCTGGTATGAAGAATAGAATAAGCCTAGATGAATATATGGAATAATTTTGGTATCCATAACTTAAGTTTCCTTTGTCTGCCCAGGAGCAAAAGGACCCAAAACCGCATAAAATTAATATTTTTAAATTACCAAAATCCTCATTCATTTAATACATTATTTGCATTTTCCTAGCTTGCTCATATGCTAGTGCAAATAGCCATCTTAAATAGCATCTCAAGTACACAGAGCAGTATCTCAACAGAATGTAATTGTGAGAAGCAAATTCTAACTGCAGTTAAACTGGAGTTTAAAAAGATATGGAGTGGGGGGAGAGAGAGAGAAAAAGGAGGTGGGAGGGAGGGAGAAAGGAAGGGAAGAGGGAAGGAGGGAAGAAGGAAGGAAGGAAGGAAGGAA
>VZRO01003393.1:906396-960134 GCA_013397915.1 Daphoenositta chrysoptera | reverse complement strand
GGCCGCGCGCACGGGCACACGGGCACGCGCCCGGTTCGCGCCGGGTCGGGCGGGCGGCGTTTAACGGGAGCGGCTGCGCCTGCAGGGCACCGAGGGGTCCGACGGGGCTCCCCGCTGTGCCGGCCTGGCCTCCGGGAGCATAATCAGCCTCTGATAGAATCCCTCCGGTCCAACCTCTTCGCTGTTGCTTTGTAGCCTGCCTACCAGAATTTGAGACAGCGCGTTGACAACTTTGTTTCCAATCACTTGGCAACTCATACCTGGAGTCCTCATCTGAACAAGAACCAGCTGAGAAATAACATTAGGCAGCAGGTTCTCAAGTAAGTGACAGTTACGGGTTTTTTCTGAACATGCTTGTGTACTGTGATGGGTGACAAATGCTCTGGGTCAATGTAAAGTGGGCTACTTTCTTCAAAGGAACATCTGAAGAAGCTTTTTTTTTTTTTCCTCAGTGTTTAAAATGTGATATTACTTGAGGTAGTAAGTTGCCATCAGTATAACTCAGAATTAAACTAGAGACGTTCTTTGATCTGATCCAAGTTTATGCAGGGGTGGAAACCTTGATTTTGACTTAGGATGTAACCCTCTAGTTAAAGGGTACGTTTACATTTTCTTTTAAGGGAGGTATTAATAAAATTGTAATTATTGTGTTTAGAGCTAAGGAGAAGTATTTGACAGACTGAACTCTGCAGAGGACAAAGCTAAAGTCGCAAAACAGAAAAATGGATTTAAATCTAGCTGGGCAGATAAGAGGTTTTAAGAATTGGTTTTTTGTTGAAATTACGTCAGACACTTTAACCTGATGCTACATTATTTCATGAAGGTTCCTCCAGTCTCTTCTCAAATCTTAGACTCATAAGAAACATTAGGAAATTACTTCGAAGCACTATGAGTTTGGCCATTAAATTGGGTCAGACCAAGGATTTGGAAACAAACTTACTTGGTTGTGCTGTGGTGGTACCATCAATAATTTGTACTGAGGACTGTTTGGTTTGTAGGGAGGGGAGCAGTTGTTTCTTGTTAAAGAAGCAATGAGGACAAGAGGTAGCATTATGTCCCACGAAAGACTATAGGGGTCTAAGCAGATAAGCTTTATAGCTGTAGGTTTTCTTTTCTGTTTTGTTTTACTGAAGATTAGGTGTGTTCAATAAAGCTGCAGAACTTGCCATCTTATACTGGGCAGAAAGTAACTTAGGGTAGTGATGAGTGGTTTAGTAGTTATTTATACCTCATGCCTTCTATAGTTCACCTCTTTTATGCTGTGGGAATTGATACTATAGGGTTTCTTCTAATTTTTTTCCACAAATACGGTTTTTGCAGTCAGATTAACACTTGTAGGTGTAACCAGTAACAATGTAACAACGGGCTGCTTATTGTGTTAACTCCACGTGCTGGGATTGTTTTGTTTCTCTAGCACATTTTTTCTTATGGGTAAGGCACAGGCTAAATACATAGCTGTAGGGGTGCTCAGAAAACATTGGTGCTTCATTGGAGGTTCTCATGAGTGTTTACGTCACATCTAAGTGATCAAATGTTATTGATACGTTCTTGAAAACTGATTTTTCATCCTAATTTATGTAACTTTGTTCCAGGTCTGGAATGTTGGAATCGGGAATTGACAGAATTATTTCTCAGGTTGTGGACCCAAAGATCAACCACACATTCAGACCTCAGGTGGAAAAAGCTGTCCATGAATTTTTAGCCACATTGAATCACAAAGAGGAGGCAGGCCCCAGTACATCTCCAAGTGAGGAGAAACCAGATGCTTCTGTTACAGTACAAGGTATTCTACCATTTCTCTGACCTATTAAAAAAATAGTCTATTAAAAAAAAAAACGGGGTTGGAGAGAGCAGAATCATTGACTAGGTTTGCTACCACAATAACACTGTTAGTATCAGCATTAGCAAGCTGAGCTTCAGGCAGTGTGCTGTAGCATTTGTCTCTTACTGTATGTATAAAGGTAGGAAGCAAGACAGATGTCACCCTGTTATGACCATGTCACTCTGTCACTTCTGCTTGAGATTATGAGGGATCAGTTTACTGTGGGGAGAAAATTTGGTGTCAGTATTATAGGAGCAGATAAGACATAGCTGTAAGAGGAGAAAGTTGCAACTTTTTGGTCCATTGGTAGACAGGGAAAAAATTACTTACGAGACAGTTACCTGTGCAGTTGCTGTGTGCCATAAAGTTTGGATTGCTGAAGTCCTCATATTACCTGTATCACCTTCTAAACACTCCTGCAGGTAATTGTCCATTCTTTCTTGTTCTAGGAGACTCCATGGCCATTCATCTATTTGTGACCTTTACTTAAATCCCAGCCTTTTTCCTGTGATGCCTACTTCCTTTAAAATGGGTTACCAAGCCAGCTGCAGCTCTTAGTGCTAGTCCTGTTAACTCTTAGTCATCCATCTTCAGAGCTGGTTCTAAGATGATGGGAAAGTGATATGGTAGTTCTGATAGTCCTGTTGTTATATAGTCAATATGCTGAATCGATTTTCCATGACATTTATGGAGATACTAGAGGTGTGAGCTACCGACTTCCTCCTTCATTGTGTGTATAAATATAGAATATATATTATATGCGTACACATTTTATCCAGAGTTGTCATCCTACTTAGGATGTTGGTGAAGTTGAACAAGGACTGTGTTCAGAATGTCCTTCCTGTTGACAATCCCCACTTTCTTTAGCAGACCTCAGGAACAGTGGTGTGTCACAGAGCAAAATGAATCTCTAGTAATCATATGGTGTTTGCTGCAGGAATTCAACTTCCTGGAGTTCTTTTTTTTTTTGTTTTGTTTGTTTGGTTTTTTTCAACCAAAATCTGTCAAGGCAGAATGAGTCAAATATTTTAGTTAATTATATATATTTTATAGAGAGTGCTTATTCTGTTTCTTTTCACTTGTTTAGCGTTCTATCTGAACAGAATTACGGAAACTAGGGTGAAGTAAAACTGTTCTTTTTTACTGTTCAAGGTGTCTCTGCTACAACTCCAAATGCTAATGTAGCTAGTGATGCAATGTCCATTTTGGAAACAATAACTTCTCTTAACCAAGAAGCAAGTGCTGCCAGGGCTTCAACAGAGACCTCAAATCCCAAGAACAATGACAAAGTTGCAAAAAAACTCTCATCTCAGCAGAGTGTGGATGGTAGCACTGATAAAGAGAGAAATGCAGAGGACTTGCCAGACAGAGAGAAAGCAATTTGTGACCTTTCTGGAGAAGGGGCTGAAACACTTGCAAAGTGTGAAGATTTAAATGAGCTTCCCTGCCAAAGTGAAGAAATGAAAAATTCAGCAAAGGATACTAATATTTTGACTTTTGCAAGTAAGGATATTCAACAGGAAAGCGAAGATGTAAAGAGTAAATTATTGGATAAATCTGACAAGAAACCAGACAGCAGTGAAAAAAATGAAAGAAGAAAAGAAAAGAAGGAAAAGCTTGACAAGAAGTCTGATCATTCAAAGAAAAGTGATGATACTACAAAGTCAAAAGAAGAAAGGCAACCAAAAGAGTCGGAACCGGTGAAACAGTTAGTTCCAGAAAAAACTAGCAATAAACATAAAGCAGCTGAAAGCACTAAAGAAGGTATGGTGTGGGCAATGTTCTTCCTCAAAATACGGATAAGGAGTAAGGTTTTTAAGTTTATTCTGGAGTTGAATCAGAATATTTGGTATCAGTATGTTTGGAATGTAGGTTTTCTGCTAGTTGTGGCAAACTTGTCTGCTAGTGACAATTGGACTTAGTCCATCTCTCTTAAATGAGGTACCTGAATTAGGAATTGGATGTCCTTTGATTCCTCAGGTGTGTGATTGGTCATCTTAATCTGGCAAGTTCTCTCAACAATTTCAGTTCTCATTTAAAGTTTATAGTTCTACCTCAGAGTGATTTTTGTTTTGAGTAAACCAGAGTTAGCCTGGTTATTTCATTAAGGTGTTATAATTTTGTTTTCTGATTTCTAATTCTTAACATAGTTTTGCTCTTAGTGACAAAATTGATGTTTTGGTAAGAACGCTTTCACAAACTCAGTGTGGTGCCTTACAGCTCTTTGTTTTTACTTTTTCCTGTGCAAGAAAATACATTAATAGATTCAGATATGGATGTACTCAGTGACATCACGGTCAGCTCTGTCCATACCAGTGACCTTTCTTCCTTTGAAGAGGAGAGCGAAGAGGAGCCTGTAATTTCTGACAGTACTGAAGAGGGGGAGATTACATCAGGAGGTAAAATAGTTACATTGTTAACTAGCAATAAGGAGTATGTAAAACCTTTGTTGAGTCTACTTCATTATAAATTTGAGGGTTTGCAATATTGTACTTACCTGTTACAATTTGAATATGAACTGGATTGTATTTGTGCAGTTGGAAAAGATGAGTAGTGGATTTACTTTTTGAATATTTTTATTCAAAAATCATTTGTTATATTCGAAACATTGTAAATCTTTTTTATGCTACAGTATTACATAGATGAGAAAAGCACTTAATGGTGAATGTCACTGTTCTGTGGGGTTTCTTCCCCTCCATTCTGCCATGAACTTTGTATAACACTGGAGTGCTTTGTGACCCCAAGGCAGTGGTTGTAGCCGACTTTGTAGATCAGGTTCGGTTTAGAGCTTTAGGATTTAGGAAGTAAGTTGGCCACAGTAGAAAGAACAGGAATGGATCTAGCTTTAAAAGTTCAGAAACACTAAGTTGTTTCACTGAGTGTATTGCCTTTTTGTGTTCTCCCTGTGTAGTACAGACTTCAGACTCTTGATTTCTGCAGTTAATAAAACTTTCCACTTCATAATGCAAAATGCCATAGTACCTGAATGAGTTCTCTCTACTGTGCTCACAGGTTACCTTTTCTGCTCTCAAAATATAATTTAGAAGCACTTAATTACTTGTTCTCTGCCTTTGGTCTTACTTTGAAACTTGACAGATTGTGTTCAGTTATGACTAAATATTTATGAAACTAAAGTAAACCTTTAATATGTTTCAGGAATACAAATAATTAGTACAGTATTGCAGTATTTCTAGTAATTCTGATAAAGCTAAAATAGATTTATTTATTTTTACTCGATTAATACTTATATGTGTGTAACCAACAGTGTGTTTCATGTATGTATTTCAGCAGGCCAGCTAGTTTTTATGTATTCAAATACTGTACTGATATTTTTGATGCGGGGAGAATTATAATTTAATACATAGCAGAAATTTTATTGACTTCTCATGCATAGCTAGCTACTAAATACTATGTGTAGAGGGGCAGTGGGGTTACAGGCAAGAGAGTAAACTCAGTTCTTGTGTCCTGGTTTATTACCAGGTTTGTGTCATGCAATTTTTTGAGTGAATTATGCACACAAACACATGAATATAGCTTTGATTTTTTCATAATCTAGTGATACTTGGATGCTAAAAGGGTTTGATTTTTTTAACTGTTTATGGTTTTAAAGTAAATAGTTGTTAATACATTTTGAGTAGCTTTGCGTCCTCAAAAGTTAAGTTGGAAGCACTGCCCTAATTTATCAATATGTCTCTACACTCACTAACCTTTCTTTAGATGAAGAGGACAAAAACAGTCAAAGCAAGACGAAGCCCAATGCTAACGAGCTGAGTGATGGGAAAGCCAAGCCTGTTCGCCATGCTTATGTTCACAAGCCTTTCCTGTACTCCAAATATTTCAGTGATTCCGATGATGAACGAACTGTAGAACAGCGCCGTCAGTCCATTGTAAGCGTGGGGTTTGCTACTGCTTACATCCTGGCCCTGAAACTTCTTAGAGCAGAATTGCCACTGGTTTGGTGGTGGTTTGCATGAGGGGGAGTCTTCAGGGGTTTTTTCCTTCTTGTATGACAGCTGCCCTTTCTTCAGGTTTCCATCAGTATGGCACAATCTGCTCTCCAGCACAGCACTTTGCTGATTATAGTTTGAAGGCTTCAGGCAGTGAAAGCAATGACAGAGTGTTCTATGTCTTTCCCCTCCCCACAAAATAAAATTTGGGTGAAAAAGTAGCCCATATGTACCTGCAGCCTGCCTTCAGTGGGGTTTTTAGATCAGGCTTGTGTCGAGTACTTCAGGCTACTTCATTGCACCAACTCTTTACAAATGTAGTCCTTGCTGACCATGAAATCAGAAGTTTGTAGCAAGTCTGCAGCCACTGAGAATGGAAACAGAGATTTAAGCACGTGCACTCTGTTCTGTGGCAGAAGGGCCTGCACAAAGAAGAGGGAGCAGCAGTTTTTTTAGATTTTCTCCTTTGGCCAGTGTTAAGATCCAATTATGATTAAGGTTCCTTGGAAGTTCCACTGCCTGAATTAAGGTGCAAACGAGACCATGTGCCAGTAACAATAGTATAGGTTTTATTTGATAGTAAATAGAGAGAGAAAGAAAGAAAAGGAGAGAGAGAGAGAGAGAAGTAGAAGTGGGGGGGACAGAAAGAGAGAGACAGGGACAGAATAAGGAAGATATCACTACTCAGTGGATCCCAACGATGCTGCGTCGGTCCTCTCCACCTGGTGTTCTTGGTGGTGAAGGTCCCCCAAAAGGCAGAGAATCCTATGGGTATATATGCTCAGGCGAGGTGGGATGTCCAGGCATGTCCCCTGGGGGATGGTGTGGGCAGTCCCTCACAGCTGGCTCTGGGCCTGTTGCATCCATGCAGTCCTGTGGTGCAAAGCCTCTCTCGTGAGAGTCCCATGGATGGGGTTGGGGTTCCACAGCTGGGCCAGTTTGTGTGACCTGACTTCAGTGAGGTGGGCTCCTTCCCCCCATCCCAAACTTGGCTGGGATGGTCGCTGGAAGCCTATTATGGATGCATGCCTTTCTCTCAGCCTGAGGTGATGGAACAATGGGTTTCTCCTTATCTAATCAGCAGTTACAGTCTGCAGGCCACAGTTCTTCAAGGAGGTTTCTGCGGGTGTAGCTTCTTTAAAACTTTATATCAATGTTTGAGGCATGAATTATTTTCAGTCTCTGACAGCCAGGTACATATATTTATAGTTATATGTATAATCTATGTGTATAAAATATGTTGTGTATATATTGTGTACACATACAAATAAAACATCCGTTCTTTGAGAAGGTCTCATAGCTTCAGTCTGCAGTGTTGAGCAGCAATGAAATTCTGGACCTCAGCTAATTTCACTTCACAAAAATATTAGAATGTTCCATTAACTTTTAAATGATTTCTAAGGCACATTTATGTTTTTGTTTGCCTTAAGCTACAGTGTTTTGTTTTCTATGGGGTTTAGACCTATATTTGTAGACAAAGAATGTTCTTTGACCTAATGATAAATTGTTCTCCTTGGTTTTGTATCTCTAGGCCAAAGAAAAAGAAGAGAGACTCCTTAGAAGACGCATTAACAGAGAGAGACTTGAAGAAAAACGTAAACAGAAGGCTGCAGAAAAGACAAAATCCCTAAAAACTGGAAATCAGAATGCTAAAGGTATGAGAAGAAAAACTGTGAGTAGCCCACACCACCCTGCTCTCACTTGTTCTCCACAGAATAAAACATTCAGCTTTGAATAATGGTCATACAGGCCTGTAGTAATTTCCTTCCATTAATAACCCAACATCTCAACAGTGATGTAACAGAAAAAATTATAAAGCAAAATACTAGCACAGAATTTCTTCTTCACTTTTTCTTATATCCATTACACTGCTTAAGCTCAATTAGTACCTATATAACTGCCAGTCTCTGCTACACCTTAGTACTCTCTGTACTGCTTTCTGTCATGTTTATAGCTGAAACACTAATATAATGATGTGCATGTATTTCACCATTTGTGTATTATTTTAGGAAAAAGTGGCTTGCACTTAGAAGAACCTTCATTAAAAAGTGTAAAGTCAAAAACTACTGGTACCAGCATTAAGGATGTGCTTAAAGAACAGAAATTTTTGGAAAAAAAAGTGGCCCTGAGCAGAAAAAGAAAAAGAGATTCAAGGTACTTAAGTATTTGCTCAAAAGGACTTAAGGTTTTGAATATTCATTTTTGCAGACTGTAAAGGTTCTTTTCGACTTTGTACTTAGCCTTATCCATTTTAACAGTTTTGTCTTAAAATATTTGCATAATTTTGTTACTAATAAGCATGAAATTCAAGCAGAAAAATTATAGCTGCTTAAATACATTGCAGCTCAGACTGCAGTAGCAGTCTTTATGTGGCTTTTCATAGAATGGTAATAAAGGCATGAGAATGGAGACCTTTTACATCTTTGTGCATCTGATAAGCAAGTCAGGTTGGCTTCATCTTTAGATTGATGCTTTATGTAGATATGTACCTGTGTACATAACTGTCTACATACAGGTAAATATGGAGCAAGGAGAACTCTTACCCATTCTAAAGGGACAATAGCAGTACTAATGTCGTACTAATACTGCTTTAAAGCACTGGTATTCAGGGTATTTTTGAAGTTGATATATATAATTTTACAAGCAAAAAAAGCCTGGGCAAATTGGTTAGAAGTTTGGTGATCACGTTCTATTTCTGTATTTTTAGTGGGCATTTCTCTCTTGTGCTCAGCTTTGAAAGCAGAAATTTTACAAAGTAATGTTAGGTTGGTACTGATTGTTCTTTATTAAATTGTCCAAATACCTTTTTCAGGCATGCTGAAGATAGCTGCAGAAAGAAAAATGAGCCATCTGAAGAAGATTCTAAAGAAATGCAAAAGACAAATGAGGTAGGTGTCTCTTAAATATAAACCTTACTATCTTCCTTTTAATTCTAATAGTACTCTTTCATATGTCCACACCAAACTGCATGTAATTGCATTTGTTGTCCCTAATAAGTTTTTCCCTGCCTGTTCCTTCGGTTGTTTCAGTGATCTGACATCATTGTAGTAGTGTTTTCTGAATTCCAATAGCCACTGAAATACGGTCTGTGTATTCAGTCCTGACGCGTGTTGTAGTAGAACCTGAGATGAAATTTGAGCCCTAATCTGTGAAACATACTGGGTTTTAAAAAATAGCAGTGTCTTTTATATGCAAAGACTTGAGCTTGATCTGTTTAAACTTCTCCCTGGAAAGTTAAACTGACTGTGCGCCAAACACAGAAAGAAAATTTTTATGGTGAGAATTTTATGAATAACATTGTTTAAATTTAAAAAGGTGGGAGTGGAAATTCAAGTAGCAGTCTAGATTTATCTTCTTTAGGTTTTGGTGTGGTGTTTAGTTTTGGATTTTTGTTACGGTTTTGTTTTACCAGACAGCATAATGGCTATTTAAAGGAACTTTCAGAGTGCTTGAAATTGTAGTTGTCTATTCAAAAATCAGTTTAAGTCATTTTAGAAAAATTATCTTATGAAGAAAAGATAATAAAGTTCAGACAGGCTGCTTAAGGGTAACTTCTTTTGCTTTGAATTTTTCCACAATAGTAGATAGTTGAAATGAAAACGGCAGTTTTTGTTTTCTGACTGACTATATTTTAGGTGATTTTTTTATTACAATGTTAAGTGTATTCCCTAGTGTATTGTTTTTCCTTGAGAGTTTGTGCTTGCCATTTCTGTTCAGTCACATAAGTGAAGGAACTGTGTAATATGTACTTAAATATATAAAAAAATCTCTTTTGTAGACTTGTGAGAAAAATTCTTCCAAAGAATTGAAGCACAATCATGGGAAAAACGAAGTCTCTAAACAACTTAGAAGACTTTCAGAATGGGGGCATTCAACTGAGGAAAGCAAAAGTGATTCTAAAGCAGAAAAAGAACATAAAAGAAGAACCTCCACTTCTCTTCAGGTTGAAGGAGCTCAGCAGGACAGTGAAACAAGGGATGCAAAAAAACAACTGGATAAAGCAGAAGTCAATACTGAAGAACCACAGAAGCAGAAATCCATATTTAAGAATGAAAAACACCCCAAAAAAGATACTGACACAGAAATTCAACATACGAGAAATTCTGCCAAAAAAGAAGCCAAGTCTTTCAGAGATAAAAATGAAAAGGAAAGAACTGCTTTAGAAGATAAACTTTCTTTAAAGCACAAATATAAAGGAGATGGTATTCACAAGTCAGGTGAAGATGTTGAACTTCATTCATTTGAGAGAAGCGTGAAAGGAGAGGATGCTGGCCAGAAACATAATCAACAAATAAAGGTTTCCTCAGATGACAAATGTGAAAGAAAAAGTAAACACCGAAGTGAACGGAAAGTATCAGTAACAGGAAAAGATGGAAAAAACCCTTCTGAATCAAAAGCTGAAGAATTGCTGAGGAAAGAAAACAAGAAAGACAGACATCTCTCAACAGACAAATCAAGAGCAGAATGCAAGACCAAAAGGTCCTTGAGTGATTCTAAGCCACAGAAAGATTCCCTAAGTGCCTCAAAGCAACCTGGTTCAGCATCACACAGAAGGAGCGAAAGCTATTCAGAAGATAAACATGAAATAGATTCAACTAACTCTGATAGTAATGTAAAACATGAAGATGGTGTTCATAAAGATAGACGAAGATCTAAGAGCCTTGCAGAAGACAAGATTTTGTTAAAGTCCAAATCAAAGAGTCATAATAAACAGTTCAAAGCATCTGAAACAGAATTACAGGAATTAACAAAACAAGACATTGGACAGAAACTAGACAAAGATAAGAGCCTGGAAGACAATGATTCAGATAAACAACACAAATCCAGGAGTGAAGATAAAGGTTTGGAGGAGAGCGGTGCTGAGTTTGAGCTTGCAGGTGGCCCACAGTCAACTCAGGGATCACAAAAAGACTTCAGTCACAGAGTTAAGTCACATTCTGGAGAAAAAGGGTCTGTAAAAGAGAAGTACAGAGGTGATAAAGATGTAAGTAATTCCAAACTAGAAAGAAGGTTCTCTACTGAAGGTCATAAAAGCAGGAACTTAAAACACAGCAACAAGGAAGTAAAGAAGAAGGAAGAGAGTGTCAAACTGGAAGATAAAGATACTAAAGAAATGGATAGTGGGCATGAAAGATTATCAAATGTCACCGTGGCAGTAGATAAAAAACAAAGCAAGAAGGTATCCTGCGAAAATAGAAAAGGCAGTATATCAAACCAAGATTTACTTAAGGAGGAAAAGCAATCAGCTAGCACAACTGAAAGCAGCCAGGCTCCAGCCCCTCAAAAGGCAGCTATGAATAATGATGACTTGCATTCTGGTCATGAGGAAGAGCTGATGGAACTTGATTTGAAAAAAACAAAAGCACAGGAAGCATCTAACATTGAAGGAAAAAACATCCAAAACTCTCTCCAAGCCACAGATGCCAAGTGTGCAGTAAAACACAAAGTATCTCGTTCTACTTCAAATAAGGAGTTAAAACACAGCTTGGCAGATCTTGAAGCCTGTGAATCGCAGCTTCTGCCTGCAGCTGAAAAGACTGTTGAACAAGGAGATACTTCTAATAAAAAAGTTGGTGCCTTAGACACTTTGTCCAAAAAAGCTTCCATGCCTCAAGGACCCAGTAAACAAGGGGCTTCTAAAATGAACATTGTGTATGAAACAAGTGGTAGAACCTTAAAGAATGTGTCCAGTAAGGATCAGGCTTCAAAAGATAGCAGAAGACCAAAGAATTTAAAAACTGTGATAAATTCTAATTCAGATTATGTTCCTTTAGCAATTAATTCTTCAAGAGAAGATGCTGCTGATGCAAAGTCCATGGACACAGATATCTCAGATGTTACAGATTCTTTAGGTAGTATGTCTAAAGAATGCCGTAATTCAGATGGGACTTCCTTATTGGAAGATGCTTTCCGTTTGAAGAATGATACAGCCCAGGTTGTATACATGGAGCAAGATAGTGCAGGGCCCAGTTCTGCCATGAAAGGTGATGGTGACACCACCATCATGGCAAACAATATAGAAAAAGATAATGTGGTGTCCCAGCCTGGTGAACAGGCAATGGAAGATGGTACAGCTGGGTTACGTAGTCAAGATTACAATGAAGCAGCAAAGTCAGAAAGCTCTCAAGATAGGGATTTAAAAACAAAAGAGGAAAACTTGATGTCTGACATAACTGAAGATCATGGAGATGTAACAACAAAAGAACTTATCCTAAGGAGAAAAGAAAGAGAGTGCTTGAATACAAATCCTTCCACTAAGCGAGAAAGAAGCACAATGGATAGTGTGGAAAAAAACAAGGTGCATGACACTGATGATATGATCCAGTCTTCCTCTGTTTTAGTGCCTGAAGGAGTTCCTGATGAAACTCTCAAAGGCTCTGTTACGGCCAATGGGCAAGAAGGGACTAATGTGGTTGGCATGGAAGACAAAAACGAAAGTAATGCTGTAGGTACCAGTGCAGGAAGTAGTAAACCTAGTTCATTGTACAGCAGCCTACAAAATACTCCGGCCACTGTGATAGGAACTAGCACAGAAAAGATCACTGAGAGCACTGCAATGGCAACAAGTACAGGAGGAGAAAGAGCTGAGGGTACGTCACATTCTGAAAAGGACAGTGATGCTACAACCACTTGCTCAGAAGAAGAAAGTGAGGTGACGGTAATCTGCACAAGCATAGAAGCTGATGAAGGTTTCACAACAGGCGTATGGGTGAAAAGTAGTAAGGCTTGCAGTTTTGTCACTGGAGCGGATATTGGTGACTGTACTGTTGCAGCAGCTGAAGAAGGTGGTGGCAGTGTTGTCACTGAAGGATTAGCAGAAAGTGAAAGTTTCCTAACAAGTACAGAAGGAGAAGAAAACAGTGACTGTACCATGGTTGATGCAGAAGAAAGTGGTAAGGATTCAGTGAATCCAAGCAGAGTAGAAATTGAAGACAGTGTGAATAGTGCTGGGACAGAAGAAAAAGATGATGCTGTGACTAGTGCAGGCTCTGAAGAAAAGCGAAATACCTCAGCTTGTGTAGATACAGGCAAATTTGAAAGTTCTGTGTCCTGCTTAGGTGAAATGGAGAGTGATGGAGCTGTAACTAGTGCAGGGACAGAAACAGGTGAAGGATCCACCAGTGGTGATAATTCAAGTGAATTTAGGGGCAGTGTGGTAGCTGGCCAAGTAAAAGAACACGAAAGCACTGTGACTTGCACAGGTGCAGAAGAAAGAGGTCATAACTTCATCGTCTGCTCTGTGACTGGTACAGATACCCAAGGAGAAAACACTGTTACTGGTGAATGTATTGCAGTGGTCACAAACAACAGTGCCACGGCAGGAACTAGTGGTGACAAATCTGAGGATACTGTAAATGGTGAAAGCACAGTGACCAGCACAGGTATAACCCCAGAAGATGATGCTGAAATTTCAGCAGTCTGTACAGGGCTAGAAGACAGCAATGAGGGATTTGTAGTTTGTTTGGAAACTGAAAAATGCGAAAGTCTAATGGACAGTACAAGGGCAAAGGAAGAAGCCAGTATCACTACAGTCAGTGTGGGTCTGTGTGATGATGAAGGTTTTGTGACTAGTACAGGCTCAAAAGAAGAGGATGAAGAAGGTGAGGACATTGTGACCAGTACAGGAAGAGGAAATGAAGAAAATGAGCATGCTTCTACTTGTACAGGAATGGAAAGTGAAAATGCACTAATTTGTATAGGTGCAGAAGAGGGTGAAAGTTCCATTATCTGCATAGTTGCTGAACAAATGGAAGCTGAGTCAGGAGTGGCTGGCACAGATATAAATAAACTTACTGTCGACAGCATGACAAGTGCAGAGAAAGAAGCTAATTGTGGCACAGACTGCAAAAATTATAAAGGCATTGTTGAAAGCAGCGTAACCAGTGCAAGTGCTGGAGATGAGGGTGCCTTAGCTGCACGGACAGGAAAGCATGAAGGTACCTTGCTTCCCTCAGATGCTGAGGAGTGTGAGGGTCCCATGACTAGTGCTGTGGCAGTGCAAGATAAGACTCAGTTTGGTGCTGAGGACAAACATGAGAATGCCATGACTTCCTTTGACAGCAGAGAACTTGATGCCTCTATAAGTAGTGCAGTTCCAAAGGAAGATGAGACTTCTCATAGTCCTTCTGACAGAGAAGTAAAAGTAAAAGGTGATGTCATCTCTACCAGCACAGTGGAAGATGCTCCCTTACATTCAGCCATGGATGATGAAGAAAGTCCACTTGCTGTTGCAAGAGTAAATGAAAGTGGGGAGAGCTCTATGATCTTAATAGACACTGAAGACACAGTGCCTATGCCCAGCACAGCTACAGAGTTTAAAGAGTGTGTGAATACTTCTAGCAGTAAGCAGGAGAAAGATGAGTGCACTATGATTTCCACCAGTATTGTGGAGGAATTTGAGGCTCCTATGTCAAGTGCAGCTATTGAATATGGTGGTCAGCTCCCCTCTGTGAAAACAGAAGAAATAAATGAGAATGCTATGGTTTCAATAGATATGGAAGTATATGAGGTTCCCATGCCTAGTGAATCCAGTACAGGAGGAGATGGTAACAGTAATGATGGGAGTCACCCAGCTGCCAGTGGTAAGGAAGAAAAGGATGAGTGTGCTATGATTTCCACGAGTGTTGTGGAAGAACAAGTAATCCTAATGTCTGGTGAAGTCACAGAAGAGGCGATTCAACATATCTCAGACACGGAGTCAAAAAATGAAACATTAATGATCTCTACAAGTACAGCAGAATGTTTTGAAGCTCCTATGTCTAGTGTAGCTATGCAAGATGAAAACAAACTCACTGCTTCAGAAAGTGAAAGATACGAAGCTGCTATGATCACTACAAGCATGACAGAAGAATGTGAGATAGTTCTGATCAGTGCAGCACCACAAGCTGAAAGTCAGCTCATTGTAGCAGGAGATGAAGGTGCCGTTCTCTCTCCAAGTGCATCAGAGGAATGTAAAGTTGTGGAGACCACTGCAACTGTAGATGAACAATTTGGTCTAGCTGCTTTCAATGCAGATGGGAAAAGCAAAGGTTCTGTGATTTTTGTGGGAGAATGTGGAGCTCCTGTGCTAAGGGTTGCAACTGACAGTGAAGATCAACACACTGCTTCAAATATAGGAGATAAGGAGGAGGGGGCAGTGATCACTCTGAGCACGATGGAAGAATGTGACAGTCTATTCACCTTTACAGTCATAGAGGAAAGTCAACTTGCTGCTGAGAGTACAGAAGCAAAAGACAAAAGTGAAGAAATTTTTAATACTGCTAACCAGATTGAATGCATCCTATCAACTGCAGGCCCAGAAAAAAGTGAGAATTCTTTGCTTGTTATTGGGAGAGAGAACGAGACATGCGAGAGTGGGGTGAGGACAGAATCGGCAGCATCTCAGGCCACAGTAGACAGTGAAATCACAGAAACAGATGAAAATGCAGTGAACCTCATGAGTGTGGATGAGGCCCTCTGCGTGGAGATCAGTACGGAGACTGCTGAGAGTCCTTCCCCAGAGGCAGGTGAGGATGACGAGCAAGCTGAAGATGTTTCGCATGAGGATGTTGCGTCGGAACTCTCCTGTACGATTTCAGAAGCAGTGACAGAGGGTGAAGCTGTGAAGAATGTAAACTCTACATTAAACTCAAACGTGCTTTTAGAAAGTGACTTTTCTGAAGTAAGGACTCCCCTGCCTAAGACACAGGCTCTTTCCTTAGTTTCTGCAAATGAAGTGACTGTAAGCACCAACCATGGTAAAGTAACAATAGAAGCAGAATTAGGGAAAAAAAGGGACCTCCCTTTGTTACGTGTAGAAGAGCCATATGACAGTGATGACAAAACCAGCTTGGTCAAAACAAATGATAGTGGCATTGAAGTTGCTTTCCAGAAAAGTAATGCAACCTTTAATTCAGGTGAGGATTTTTTTTTTAATTCTTCACTTTATAAATTGTCATAAATAGATGCATTTTACCAGTATTACAGTTAGAAATAACTTGTACTGTTCAAATACACCTCACTTCTTTGTTAGTTGCAAAATGGCCATTAATAAATTTAAGAATTGTTGACAAATAAATAAGCATGTGATTTTGGACAAATAGGACCAACTGAGCACAATTACCCGAGTTATGTTGGAAAAAAATATTAGAGTACAAAAAATTACTAAAGTACATTGACTTAAAGTTGTGAGCTAATATATAAAGTGATTTGCAAGGGATAATTATTGTGGAGCTACACACAGGTTTTGTTTTTAACGTGTTACGAAATTCAAAAAAGTTTTTTAGGAAAGAAGATGCATTTGGTTTTGATATATGTTCACCATTTTAGAAAGATAACTTCATAGTAATTTTAAAGGTTAAGAGTGGCCATCCTTAATCATAACTGCAGATTTTCTCTGGATGATTATTTAGTGGTCATGTTCAGATTCACTGTCTTACACTTACTTTGGTCCTGTGAATACACTTGAAATGGTTCTGCTTTGTATTAGAAAGGAATCAGACAGTCATCCTAAATAAGTATTTTAAGTGAGCGGTAGGTGTCTATTTGAAATAGAAAATTATAGTATATGACATTAAGTATATCATACTCTATATCCAGATCCATTCTTCTAAGCTAACATTTGAAATGAACTTGCATGGTCACTGGTTCCTAAAATACAGTGTAATGAACATCCTACTATTTTTGATCTTGCACCTCTTTGACCTTCCAAAGTAGCTGAAGCACCATTTTTTTTTTTTAATTATTGAATTCTGTAGATGCAATAATGAAGTCAAGATTAGGACTTCATTATAAATTTTGGAGAAATTAAATGGTAGAAAAATCTGTTTATACCACAGGAAGTGGAATGATGCTAATCAAGTACTATTTTTTAAAATCTTTTCCTTCTCATGTCTGTCTTTGCTATTATTTCAAAAAATATTTTATAATGTGGCTTTAGGTCCAGTTTCTCAAAGATTGGCTTTATTCTCTAGTTCTTTAGATATTTGGGTTGAGAAAGCTGTCTCTGCAGAGTCTGGGATTTTGGGAATTTGTCTAGGAAAGATTCCGATCTAGTAAACTTGAAAAATGTTATTTGGTGTTTATACAAGAGACAAACATGAGCCGTGAAAGTGTAAAATGTTACACAGTAAAGTATTCCTATCTCGGTACTTGCCTCAATCCTTGTTGTCCATTGATGTAGCTTTTGTAAGTACCAGTGGTAATGGTGCTTATTCTGTGAACTGCAACCATAATTTAATCACTTCACATGGATCATTGGTGAATTATCATGTTATACCTATTTCGTTTTGTTTAGGAAAAGCTGTCTAAACAGGTTTCTGAAATAGGTTTCAAAAAAATGCTATAGAAGTCATGTGACAATGCTGTTGCCATGGCCTATTTTTCAGATGTTGCAAGCATACAGTTGTTCCCCTGGGGTATGAAATGGGAAGGGGTTTTAAGATTTTCTGAAACCATAATGATGCTAACAGGAGCTACTGAATTTTCAGTCTCTGTAGAAATTGGACATTTTCAGTGATTATGGTTCTAGAGCTGACAGATTTAGACCTAATTGCCACTTAAAGCAAAATATATCCTTATTATTAACTCTTATCTCTGCATTCATTAATATAGAGGTAGTTTGCTTGGTAGTTTGTTTAGAAATGGTCCAAATGGTCTAAAAAAATTTATTGATGGTTTCTTTTTGTATGAAAAGCAAGAAGAAAAAGCCAAAGTTAGAATTCATAAGCAAGCAAGAAAAAAAGCCAAAGTCAGAATTCATTAGTAAGCTGTGGTAAATCCTGATACCCCATACTTTCCAAGCCAAGTGTATATTAGGAAAACATAGAAGTACTTGTGTTCCTGCAAATGCCAGGTTGGGGTTTTATTGAGCTGGTTTGCTGTAAACAGACTGGCTATTGTTTCTGTTGTCCCCAGGAAGGGTTTAAATTCATGTGCTGTATTAATGAGGTAGTACTGAGAAATAGCATTCTGCTGTAGCATGAGATAAATGCATAATGTAATCTAATAATTTTAACATATTTGTATTTCATTAGGCAATAATGCAGCCTTACCAAAGTTGGCAGAAGAACTAGAAAGTACCTTGAAAACTGGCAAGGTATTTATGTTATTTTGAAAATTTTTACTGCACTGTTTCTTGCTTATTCATACATCTTGCTAGGACTTCTTACTGTACCTTTTGATTATTGTGCAGCAAAAATGGCATTTAAACTAGAGAACTTTGAAAGAGTCATTTTTCAGATTATTCAGCTGTAGTTTTCTAAGCAGCTGGCATTTAAATTGTGGGCTGTCCATGTTACTCTGTGTTAGGAATAATTCCCTCCTTCAGCCATACTTCTTCTGTGACCGTGACATCCAAGTTTGTTTTTTTAAAAATTGATAATACTGTGTGCATGTTGCTTGTGATAGTGCTTGTAAAATAACCATCCACACCCCAGCTCTTAGAGCTGGCAGATGTTGGTTTAGTTCTTTGCACCAGTAAACAAACCTGCACTGCTGTTCATTGCATTGCATCACCTCCTGGCCAGTCTTCAGACTTGGACGTGCACGGTGTGTTTGAGCAACACTTGCTGTTCTGTTCTGATAACTACAGCCCATTCTCTGCTGTCACAGGACAGAGAGGCACCCTGGGTAATGCAGGGTGTTTGGGCTCATGGTCACCTCTAGCTTGTGCAAGATCAGAGCTGAGTCTGTGTGCCTGGGCTGTGATCCATGGTAGGCAGAATGCCACGTGGGTTAATTCTTTATTCAGATGCAGGAGTGCGTTCACGAATTTTGCCCAGCTCAGAGAGTGAGTTCTTGAGGGATAACATGGTTCAGAGACTCCCAAGCATCTATGAAAGGGTGGACTTCAGGAAAGTTTTAAGTCAGCTTCAGTCTGGTGGGATTTATTGGTAAGAGCTGAACTCCACCTGCAAACAGCTGTACTGTTTACCAGCATAACATGGTTCTAGAGTCAGTATAGCCTTAATGTGGAACTGTAGCTGAGTTTACAATGTTCAGATAAGACCTAAGTATACTTAGCTCCATGTAGGATTATTTATGCAATAGTAACTTCGAGCTGATCTGCAACTTTTTTTTTTTTTTTAAAGCAAGCAAACCTAAAAAATCCACCCAAAACACAAGTTGAAGGGAGGTCATTGTACTTCATTATACACTGCAGATCCTTTTTCACTGTATAGGTGAATATTTCTAGACCATTAGAGTAGCTTTTGCACCTTGAATACCTGAAATCTGCTTTTTTAAAGCTAATCTCTGGTACTAATGTTAACTCTAAGGTAAAATCTAAGTACTGCTCTGTTGACCTTAGCTCTCTGACTGTTCCTTCTTAATATATGTACTGATACCTTAATAAGAAGGCTTTTGAAGACTTCTGTAGTTCATGATAAGACAATGTTCATCATGACACAAAGGAGCAGAGTGAGACATACTTTTTCTGAATATCTGCAATATTTGTTTCTTTTGATTTTGTATTTAGTCACAACAGCCTGAAAGTGCAAGACATGAAGAGGGATGTGTGGATCTTCAAACTAAAGAATTGCAAAAAGGTGATTTCTATACTGAGAGCGATTTACTTTCATGCTTAAGGGATTATTACTTATGATGGGAGGGTTGCAGATTTGTTACATATGACATATAAAGGAAATGAAGAAAGCCTTTAGAAATCTTGAAATGTTTCTAGTAGTTCAGGGGGGCCTTGAATTTGTGTTGTGGGAAAGGAGGGTCAGAATTTTCTTCCAACATGATATGCTGAAAGTAGGAAAGGATTTTATAATGCAGCATTTTTTAAAAAGTAGACTGCTAATATTCTATTTAAAATGAATAAATACAGAAAAACATTTGTCCAGGAAAGATACAGAAACTTCCCCAAGGAATGGCTTTCTTTCTTAAAGATTTAGAACATCCTGGCTTTAGGGTGTTGTGACAGGTCTTGTGAGGGTATGAAAATAGTAAGTACTGTATGACAAGTCACAGAGACTTTACAGCAACTTTCTGGGTTTTTTTTCTTCTTGGTCTCCAAAAGATTAAAATATTTGTGGCCATCCACTCAAATTTGAAGAGCAGTTATAAGTAGGTAATCATCTAGTTAGAAACCTCAATTAGTCACCTTGGATCTGTGCTCAGTAATTCCTTTTCCGTGTACTTAAACTAATCTTCAGTGGGACGAAAACTAAAAAAGAATCCATTCTTTCCAAAACCAAATTATGCATTGCAATTGTTTGGCTTTCCTGTTAAAGCAGAAACAAATGCCTGCTTTGTGCCCATCAAATGGGATGGATTTTGTGCTCCAGATGCATTACAAAGATGTTTACAACACTACCGGATGAGAACTAATCCTCAGTTGTTGGAATAACGAGCAGACCTAAAATGAATCTCAAGAGGTACCAGCGTTACTGCTGCTTATATTGTCCAGGGACGTTAAAGATGCATTTCCTCTTACAGAAAGTTGCAGCTGAAAGCCTACATGCTGTGAAAGGACACACTGTTAAGCTCACTTCTAAATTCTTAAACATACCAAATAGACATACCAAAATAATAACTTAACAAATGGAAAACAAAAACAGCAGTAAGGTGAGATATGAGCATTGGTATAAAACTTAGGAACTCTTTTTTTTTTCTTTCTCAGGGTAGTTCAGATTCATATTCGTGGTTATAGGGTGGTGTATATTCAGCTGAGTGGTAAGAGGCATGCTCTGCTCACAAGAAAGCAAATGTAAACCCTGAGAATTGGTTAGAAGAATGTAGACTTCAGGACAGCAGATCTAAAATTCAAACAGGTTTTTCTGTACTGTGAGGTTTCTTTGAAGTGCCTTTAAAACTCCACCACTTCTCATCACTCAGTCACCCAGACAGACAGTACTTAAAATTTAAAATGTGCAGATTGAACTAGCTGAGATAATCTTGTTTCTTGTAAAATGTTTAACAAAAATCCATTTGTTGTGTAAATCATGTTGGATATGACACATACTGGAGACTAATGCTTTGTAGGTCTTGGTAGAGAGGTTTTTTTCTCCTCCACAATAATCTCTCTCATATGTATATATGCATGCATATATACATACAGCTCAACATACGTAAAAGGAAGTTGTTTAAAAGACAAATGTGTGTCCTGTCATGAGTATGAACAGCAGACACAGTAGTTTAGTAGTCCAAGATTCTTTGGAATGTAAACAAATCATTGCTGTTTGAGTGGGTAGGAACTAGCTCTTCATTTAACACTGCCTTAAAAATTGAAAGATGTGCAACTCAGCAGTATAGCTGTGGAAGAATTGTTGCTAAAACATGTAAATTTAAGAAATGAGCTACAAAATACATAAAACTCTATGTAAAAAAGAGCGGGTTTATTGGACTTTTAGGTTTATGTTCTTACTGTAGCTGGAGGGAAAGTTGCTTGGAATGTTTTAGCAGCTTTTTTTAATTAAGGTACTAATTCAGTGCTTTTATGAATCCGATTTTAAGAACCCTTGATAGACCATCTTCTTTATAATTCTCTTTATGTACTGGAAGTTACAGAATTCTTTCAAAGCTCCAGACCACTCATCAACTCTCATAATTATTTTTCTTACGCTTGTGATGTGGAAGGCTGAGGCTCTACTTCATCAAAGTATAGTAAAGTTTAGCAATTGGACAATTTCCTTACATGCATTCTATGAGCTAGAGATCTCACTAGTACAATTATGCAAACTTTAGTTCTCTGGAAGCATAATGTTACAGCTTAGCTTAATCACATTTTACTTCATCCCATGATCCAGTATCTAAGACAGTGATGGATGAAATTCTGATTCAAATGGTAGAACTATATTTGAAATGTCAGTTCCCATAAATTTCAAAGATGACAGCCAGTTCATTGCCTGTATTTCAACCATAAAGTGATTCTCAGTTATACTATGCTCAGAAATTCATATTCTTGTTCTGTGGGTATATTGTTAAAGAGAAGATTACATGTCTCTTATTTCCAACATTGAAAGTAAGTTTTACATCGTTTCAGGTTCTCTGGAATTCTTTCAGGGAGGTGAAGTAGAGGATACTGTGATACTTTGCTCTTGCTTAGCTTTTCTGATTGTATTGTAATTATTTTTAATAGATATGCTGCAGAGGAATATTCCTTTAGAAAGAGAAACTTCTCATGTAAGTTCTTGGTTTTTAAATTTATTCTCTAAATCTGTGCTGCTTTTGTCATACTTGAATTTACTTCTATTTACATTAAATATTCTCTAAAGGAAAATATTTTTGTATATGCAGAGCCTATGTATATTGAGACTCTGCAGCTGTGAAGGTTGATATCTAATTATTCTTTCAAGTCTGCCAGTAAATAAATCTTGTATTGTTGTTCCATAGTCTGTGACTATTTCGAGACTGTTAACTGGCAGAAAAGAGAAGCTTGAGTGATCTCCATGAGAGTAGACGAAAAAAAGTAGGGATTATTCTTGGAGGTTTTGATCACAATTAGAAACCTATTTTAATGCACTCTGCTGTCTTTCAGAAGAACTTACAAGTATAAGAGGGATAACTGGGAAACTTGCAAATGTAAAATGTATCTTAGGGAGCAGAAACAAGATATTTAATATAGGTAGCAAGCTGAAATTGTGTTTGTGGTTGCTTAAACTTGGGCAGTAAATTTATTTATTACTATATTGAAATGCTTGTTGGCCACATTTCTGATGATAATGAGATACACCTATTGTTCCTGCATGTAGGAGAACGTCCTTTAAATCCAGAAATATTTTATGTGGTTTACTGTGATGAACTACTTTTAAAACATGTAGTAGGGTGCTTAATTCTGAGACTTTTTCAGTGAAACTATCAGTCAGAAATTCTGAAAATAACTGCAAGTTTGAAGTTCTTTGATTGTGCTGTTCTGTAGTAGTAATGTTGCTTGAGTCCTAGGAATAAATTCCCTTTTTAAACTGCTGCTTTCCATTTTAATGTATATTGTACTTGAAAGTAGCAAGTAGGGAAAAGTTTCTCCCTTCTGCATTTATAAACTGTATAAATATAAATATAAACTGGAAAAAAAGAAGTTATCTTTCTTTGTTTTGTGTGTAGGTGGAAAACTTGGCTACCCAAATAACTGAAGAACATAGATCTAGAGGAATACAATGTAAATCTTCAGAAACAATGGATAAAGAAAAACGTAAGTGATACGGAAGTACACGAATTTGTGCAAAGCTTTTCTGTGGCAAAACCAAGTTCTACTGTGGTTAGGCCATAAAATGGTATTTTTGAGAAAAGAATGGAGTATGGGAAATTCCGAAGTCCAAAGCAATTTATATTCCCAAAACAACTTCTAATATTACAGTTAATATATTTGATAAAAATATTATAACAAATTTAATTACTGCACAGAAGAGCATTATAGTAGTTTTTTCAGTCATAACTGAAGAAATATTTTTGTTTAGTCTTTAAAATAATTACTAATTTTATCCTTTTAAAATAAAAGATAAGGAAGCTGATCATTAAAAGAAAATCTAAACATTCAGTAGACTTTGTGGGGCTGGATGCTTCCTTTTCTTAGGTTGGAAAGAACTACATTTTAGTATAGCCTTTTATTTGTCTGGAAGCAAAAAGAGAATGAATTCAGTCCATTGAATGGTATAAACATTGCTAAATTAAATTTAGATGAAGTCAGCATAGAAATAAGTTGAGCATTTTGTTGATATAGTAGTTACAAGACTGACAGTGTAATATCTCTTCATGCTCTGGATTCAACTTCTTTCGTCTTTGCAGCATCAGAACAATTTAGAAAAAGAGTTAGTATAATTAATAATAGCATTTTTTTAAACAACTTTTATTCTTCTTCTAAGAATTTTGATTTGATGAAGTGAGTAATTAGAAGTCACGTATTCATTAGTGTCCCACGTGACATTAACCGCTTTCCCTGTCTCTGGGTGAGTTCAAGTTAAGGTTGATGTTCTATTTCTTGATGTGGTCCCACCAAATTTCAATTTTGAGCTTATGTTTCAAAACAAGCAAAAGAAACCACACCTATAACATACAAGAAACATGTAATTCTCCTTTGTTATTGTGTTGTCTTCCCTTTTCTAAGAGTAGTTAGAATAACTATCTGTTCATCTCTAAGTAAGATTCTGCTTTTCAGACTTTTGAATCTCAGTAATAGTGAGCTGATATAAAAGTGACAAATGTGGAAGACACTTTTTTAACACTTCAATTGTCACTTGATTTGCAGGCAACCAGCTGATTGCTCAGGATGTGCTAAAAGATGATGAACAAAGTCAGTGTTCCAAAATGAAACCTGATAATGTCAAGGTATTTTAAAGAACTATTTTATGTTCCGCAGTTGTAAGTAAGGTGAAAATCTAAGTCATAATTTCTTCAGCAGTCTATTTTGGGAGGTATTTTCATAAATAAGCTACTTTTGCATTGTCTTGAATACAAAATAATTGACTAGAAAATTATACTTTTCAGTGGGGTCTGTGTTGAATCTCTTTGAGTCATGGAAGACTGAGAGTACTGAGCTGAACAATAGTTAGGAACTTGGGATCTCATGGAGCATTGTTGGATCCCATCTCTCTGGTCAGTTCAGCATCTACATGGACATTCTGATCTGAGATCTTCAAGAGTGTATTGCACTTCACTTGAATTCTGACTTTGTACTGATTCCTGCTAGATCAAAACAGGAATTAGGACAAAATATATGTTCTTTTTAGGAGTATATGCTGTATATTTGGGACTATCTCACATTGATTTGTGATGAAGCTTCTCAGCATCAAAGCTTTTAAGAGACAGTACAAAATCTTGATGAGTAAAATAACTACTCATGTATCAGGGTGGGTTGGTTTTTTAGTGTAGCTGGCAATGATTTTCAATGTGTAGTAAGACATCTTTCCTCTCTTGTTTCAAAATAATGTAGGAAGTTACTTCAGGTGATGCAGCAGAAGTGTCCAAAGAAATTGATGTAACACAAACACCTCCTAGAAGTACTGTGGAAGAAAAAGGTAATTTAACTGCCCACCATGGCAGATTTTCTGAACCCATACTGAATGCTCATTTCATTTGAATGATTTTTGAGAGAAATTTGAAACTTGATCCCAACAAATATACTTGCATGTATTCTCTAGTTGACTGCTTTATTACTGCTATCAAATAATGCATTAATCTTAGTTTCTTTAATGGTGAGAGAAGTTTTGGTGTTTCTGCTGTGTTACCACCCATTCGCTCCATTATTGCTTCAGTATGTACCTTGGGTAGGAAAGCTAATGGGAAATAAACAGGTAGGTGGGGAAAATAGCACAACCAGCATTGTGTGATAAGAACATCTCCTAACTCTGACCACAGTAATCCATGACATAACCATCAAATCAGTTTTGTTCGTTTCTGTGGAGCAACCAACCAGAAAAGAGTGCAAGTTGCACTGTTGTAATTGACTTCATTGCACTAAAATAAATGATAGAAGATGGCGTATCCACAGTATTAATATCTGCTTTGAGGTTACTTCAGTCTGTCTTTTTGGAAACAGTGTGAGAATCTTCCCTTATGTTAGTTTAACCTATTAATAGTTTTATTTCTCATGTGAGCAAGTTGACAAGTCTGAATCTGTTCTGTAATGTGCGTGTATCCTCAGCTTCCTGTTTCATGGAACATGTGAGAAAATGGAATAGGGTCTTGTATTTGTTGTACCATTCTATAGTATGTCACAATTGTGAGCTTTTGTTTTTACCTTAAAATAGAAGACCTGCCTAACTCATCTGGTTTAGGAAAGCATTTTGGCAGACCAATATACTGTTGCTACAAGGCAAACAGTGTTGATTTCTGCTGGGTGTTTTCAGGAAATTTTGAACTAAGGAATGAAATAATGTTTTCAGTGTGGAGGTTGTGGCTTGTACGATTTCCTTTGCCTAATAAAACAAAGGTATACAATTTCTTTTTTTTTTTTTCTTTTTTTTCTTCTGTATGTGTGAAGATGAATTTAACATTGAACAGGAAATTTCTGAAAAGAAAAAGCACAGTCTAGAATCAAATGAAAATTCTCCAGAGGTGAGTGATCTTATTCATGATAACTCACTGAGATAGTGCAGGTTCACAGTACTCTGGCTTTGCAGTACATAAATACTTTGTATTTTGTTGACAGCAATATTAAAACTTTGTCTTCACCTACTAAGAAGTAGTTGTGAGAATTTGTTTGGTACTGTAAAGTACCAAGGACTTACGTAGCTCTGTCACAACGTACAAACTCTCAGACCGTAAGACGTCAATGTCAGATTACCAGAGTAGGACTAACTCCCTTCCTATGCTTAATAGTGCTTACAATATGTCTGGAAAGCAATTATATAGAGTTGTATTATATAGAAATCATGTTTTCTGAAAACTTTGTAATTGACGTGGACAGTTTAGTCATTAACAAATACGACTTGGCTTTAAAAAATACTACCTTTGAACAATTTTTAAAGTCTTTATATGATCTCCTAGGCCGCACTTGTGATATTCTACAGTATGGGTTGTAAACAAATGTCTGAACCGTAGAGGTTAAAGTTGATGCTGGCCTCTAGAAATAGAGACCGATCTCAGAAAGGTGTTGGCTTTCATCATTTGCTTTTTTTGCCTCAAATTTGGAAGTGAAAGAAAATTTAAAGAATACGTTTTTGTTTGTTCACTCAAGGCTTGAGTCTCTTAGAACCATTCTGGGGGAGATTCTGCTAAACTTCAGTAAATGCTGAATGAGGCATTTAATCTTTCCTTGTATGTAAGAAAATCTGTTATTGGGGATTTTGCAATCTGAGCATATGACTGTATTTATTATTTAAAAGTTGTCTTTCAAAGCTTAAAACTTCAAAGGAAGGGGCCTTTTTTTGATGAAGATCCTGTTTACATAGAGAATATCAGCAATCTGTGTATTGCAGTAATTAGGATGTTAACTGTTTGAAGCACTTACTCAACTTAGAGGATGTAGCCTGTGCTATATGGCACTAGGAAAATGGGCTCATGGGATGTAGTCTGGAATTCTTGTATGGGGTAAGCCAGTAGCATTTGTGAGACCAAATGATAGAGATTTTGGGGCTAAGGGAGCAGAAGGCACTGCATTTTTAGACATGCTTTGTGCCCGAGTCAAGTCACAGAGAATTTTGTATAATTTGGAGTTGCCTTGTTTCTTTTCACCTATATTAGTT
This sequence comes from Daphoenositta chrysoptera, assembly GCA_013397915.1. Lineage (NCBI taxonomy): Eukaryota > Metazoa > Chordata > Aves > Passeriformes > Daphoenositta > Daphoenositta chrysoptera. The sequence goes on along the minus strand of VZRO01003393.1, from coordinate 933,261 downwards.
GATTTCATAACAGGCACTGTCTCTTCCTATGAAACTTGCCTCATCTGTTTTCTAACTGAAAAGCACTACTTCTGCCACTGTCCTGTTATGAATTCAATTAGCAGTCTTTGTATTGTATTGCTCAAATGCCAACTGTCAGTTACAGTAACTAAAATATTTTTGTCTTTTATTTTCAATAGGAAAATCAGCCTGTAGTAGTGAAACGCAAAAGGGGACGGCCTCGCAAATACCCTCTTGAAGCAGTACAGCCTGGTGGTAAGTAGTGCATAATACCTGTGTGGAAAAACAAGGATAATAGTGACATTCAAGTTCTGAACTCATATTTCTTCCCTCAGGTGGGGAGTCAAAAGCTGATATGAGCACTGGGAATGTAAGTGCCTTTATTTTGTTTGGGTGCATTTAAACACAGTATTTCAAGAGCCATTTATCTGTTTACCGTTAACAGCATTTCAGGAACATCTTATGGAAAACTTGATAATTGAGTTCAGTCTAAGCAAACAAAAACAATTAATTGTCTCTCTTAATATAGATGAACTTTTTAAGCAAAATATAGCGTTAAGTCAGAACATAGCAAATTACCTATCAGCTTTAAGTGTTATGCTGACTAGCAATATATACCTGTGTGCGGGGTGAATTTTTGGTGGTGTCCATATGTGTCTTTTAGTTCATGCTGAGAGTAATTTTGGCCTGAAGAGCAAGGGTGACTTTATTTCAAAAACTAATTTTTTTTCCCCTCTGCTGAATGTATCATAATAATAGCACATAGTATCTCCTCATAGCTGTAAAATAAAATAGTATGTAAAGCAGTTGTAATGCAAATACATTGCAACATTACAGTTCATGCAAGAGATAGACATAGTGGTGTGTAACCTAGGAGCTCATGAAGCATACCTCTGTCTTTTAAAGCTCAGTGGTGGTTTCATTTCCTAACTCCTGGAAAGGACATTCACAGCTAAGAAAGTGTTCTGTTGGTATTGTTTCTGCAATCCAGTTGAATTACAGCACAGGGCAGTAATGGGTCAGGCATGTTTGTGGAGTACAACCAGGTGGATTTATTCTGGTTGAAGGCTTCCCTCCAGGGAATTCCTCTAATTCAAAATCAATGTTATTGCATAGAAAAGGGGTTATTTTAAAAATGAAGTTATGTTGAAACACGTTTTCTTCCTGCTTGCCTGGTGAGGCACCAGGTGGCATGGCTGTTGGAAATCTTGGGAATTCACCTAGTTTATGGATAACAGGAATTATGTCTCTGCTTGTTCTGTCCTTGTATTTCAGGCAGCCTTTTGAGTCCTGTCCTTTCTTACAGGTTGGCTGGAATTCTGTTTCAGAATTCCTAGTCTTTCCTAATTGATTTTTTCCAATATTAATTTAATGAAATGTAATTTGATCTAGTGTGGGGTTTGGTATTTGGTTTTGGTGTTGTGGGTTGCTTTTTGTTTGCTTGTTTAGAGGGGAAGGGTTTGTCCAGTTAAGGATTTAAAACAAATTTTTAAATCACCCTCAAAAATAGGTATACCTTGGCACCCTCAGTACTGGAACAGAATCATCTTGTTCTGGTTCAAGTGTTTAAAGGTCTTGTACCTCTTAGTGATGAGTGAGTGATTGGTGTCAGCTGCAGGCTGGCTCAGGGAGGGGTGATACCTGCCCTCCATCTGAGATAGGGGTTCTCTAAGGTGAGATACCTTTACATGACAGTTTTCCCAGGGCTGCTTTGGGAACATGTTGCTTCTTCAGAGGAACCATAGGCATCCTAGTGCAGTCATTCAGTGGTGAAAGCACTGAGGTTTTTGGGCAGTCATCATAGGACATTGTGTAATTATACGTAGCTTTTCCTGTATTATGAGTAAATAAAAAATTTCTGGTGATTTGTAGTTCTGTAAATCTGTGTGTGGGATTACATAAAGTGTGCTAAACTTCTTTGTTGATAAGTAAATACTCAGAAATGTGTTTGACTGAAACTGCTTTTATCTTTTGTGTCTTTTATTGCAATGATTTCAGTGTCAGGTTACTGAAAGTGCTATGATTGGTTTATGGGCTGATTTGACTCATTTCAGTTCTTTATCAAAATGGAAAAATGCATGCTACTGTTAAACTCAGTACAAACTTTCTGTGTGCTCGTTAGAGTGTTCACATGTTCTAGATTTACAGATTCATTCTGCAATGAATGTGAGCAAGTTTCTTTGATTATGTACTACAGTGCTGAATTTTTCTGATTTTCTTTAAATGCAGAAACCCACTTTTTTTAATTTCAGCCGCAGTCTCCTGCCTTTGCAAGTAGAGGGAAAACATCTCAAACAGGTAAGCAAATTATATCTGCCTCAACCTATAAAACAAAAGATGGAAGAAATAGAAGAGGGTTTTCACAAAAATCACATGAGAATCACTTTCTTCATCCTGATATCATGTCTGGCAGTCAGTGTTATTCGTGAATGCTAATGTCCGAAGAAAGAGATGACGTGAAGACTTGTTCCAAATTGCTACCAAGTTTTTCTTTTCAAAAAAAGAGCAGCTTGATAAGAACTTAGTTCAAAGATGCAGCAGCGCTGCTCAGTGCTGAATAATGCATTGCAGAATATCCCAAATGATTGAGTGGGCTAAGTACATGGCAGAGCTTCAGAGAAGGTAGGTACCCCATCAGACTGGCTCTTAGGGACTGTTTGCCATTTCTGTGTGCTTTCTTTCAGACAGTGACTATCAATCACTCTTACTGCATTTCAAATTTCTGTTCAGTTAATTGGTTTATCTGTGGATATATATCTAAAGAGCTTAGAGGTATCTTGAGGGGATATTTCTTTCCCTTTTCACAACTGCTGTAAGATCTGTGGAAGATGGTTGCTTAGCCTGACTCAAAACTGTACTCTTAGTGCTTCAAACTAAAATACAATTAAGTGAAATACCTTTCTGTTTCTCTTTCCTAATTTTTCTTGTGTATAGAGTCTGAACTGCATTGGTTGTTTAAATGTGTCTTTTTAATTATGGCGATTCATAAAATAAAAACCCATTTCAGGAAGCAGGTGAACCTGAAAAGTAGGTTAATAAATGGCATGTAAACAAATGCAAACAAACATGCAACAAATCTGAGAAAACAAATCTTCAAAGCAAATCTTCTGGAGTTTCCAAAAGCTTAGGTTTCTACAGAGATACCAATTTGTCTGCACTGCACATATGGACTATTTCCTATTTTCTCCACATTTGTTAAAATGTCAGCTTTAATCCATATGCTTCAGAATTGTCTCTGAAGGGTTAGCTCACTGTGTGGTACTTGACTTCTGTGAACTGCAAAGAGAACAGACAAGCATGTGAGAATGAAATAAAAGTGCATTCTGCTTTGCTTTTTATTCAAAAGGACAGACACCTCACTGCGTGCTTAGTTTGAGTGTGTTCTGTAACATTCTGTTTTCCAGGTAAAAGGCTGCTGATACCACAGCAATGTTAAGAGGAGTGTATAAAGTGGAATGTACTGTTAAACTTTTCATCCTGTGAATATGAAATATAAATGAATTTATATGTTGAATTCATGTGCATAAAGGGGTTGAAAACCCCTGACAATGAAAAGGAAACCAAGTTGAATCCCTCTGTGCAGTTCACTTATTCTGGTAATTTCTGGGTTTTCTGCATAAGGATTTGCAGTAGGGACACACCTACATGTGGAGTGGGATGCAGAGATTTATTTTTGGTCACTAAAGCACATGCAGCTAAGAGACATGTTTTCTGAAGGCATCATCCTCCCGTAACACTGACACTGAACTTGAAACTAATTTCTTAGCACTAATCAGCAGTTGCTGCTCTAAAATTAGTAGGATTTTTAGATACTATGTCTTACTATTTTTATATTTACCTTTAGGCAAAAGTACTACACTTTCATATTTTACAGAGGGTTGTCTGTTAAAGGCATGTCATGGATCTAGATGGGATTATTCTTGAGTCAAAAACCCCTTTGCTACAAATTTGCCAAAATGTACCTGAATTTTGAAGTATCTCTTTTGAACACAACAGAACTAATACATGGTGGTTGTATTATGTATGTACTTATGTTGTGTGAAAACTTAATACAGTGGACAGTCCTATGTTTTATTTCACTTATTTTTTGAATACTTAAATATATTTGTGTTTTACTTCATTTGCTTTTGTATAAAGTTTTTCCCCATAACCTTACAAAGCAGTGCCAAAAGGCTTGTGTGTGAGTTTTAGGATATGTTTCTGCTCTTTGAGATCTATTTTAGATCCATTGCATTGATGTTCTTTTGTTTGTTCTGTCAGTCTAATTGGTGAAGGTTTTAGAGTTTGTGTCCTCTTTTATATAGCTTTCAGACATTAGACAGAAATTTTATGACGGGGAAAAAAGATATAAAAACTTGCTTTTATTTAGGTTGCTTCTCTTTTCTATTGCTAAGGATTTTTATCCTTGTGGTCTTAGAGATAATTCTGTTCAACAGAGTTCAAAAGCTTCGTAAAATAATCTCTCTCATCACAGAGTTAGGTAGAAGTGGTAACCACAGAGAGAAGCCAAGCTGAGACATGCAATGTAGAGTTAAAAATCTGTTTTAACATTTATAGGCTAGCCTGTAAAAATTATTGAATTGGAAGTAAGAAGTATTTCAGCAGAGAAAGTAACGTAATTTGCATACCAGGTATTAGAAAGGTTTTTAATAGTGTCTTCTTGAGCTTCATCTCAGTCATCTTGATGCTTCAGCATGGGCACAGTTAAGCACTAGAACAAATTGCTTGGAGGGACCTTGTTCTTGGGGACTTTCAAAATTGGACTGAACAAGATCTTGCCCAGTATGATCAGATCAATTAATTTAGCCAAGCTTTGAACAGGAGATTGGACTAGGTGTCCTCTAGAGGCTCCTTCTAAGCTGAATTTTTCTGTGATTCTGTAATTGGTTGACAGTAGTTAAAACGGGTAAGTAACTTTGCTTTTCCATTAAAACACAACAGCATATGCAACAAAGTAATAAATACTGTCAGTCATATAAAGCCTTAGTGCTTAAAAAAAAATTAATCATTGTCCCAGTTTCTGTATATAACAAAGTATAACAAAGCTATTTTCTAAATTAGAGAGAGGCTTTAAATGTTTTCTGAGCTCCTGTGATGTTTATGCAAAGTTGAGAGAGTATGAAGGAGCTCCCTTTTAAATTGATTGGTGAAAGATTTGAGGTTCAGGATTAAGTTTTGTTCTTTCTTTTCGTTTTAGGTACAGACATACCTAATAAGAAAGAAACAACAAATGTAAGTGCAATTTGTAAATTTACAAGCAGTATGTCATGGAAAATGTCTTGTCTTCTATGTAAAGTAAATAGTTCTTGACTTACTTGGTTCCATTTTGTTTTTTCAGGAAGATGAAGCTGAGAAAGCAGAAATGGTTGTACGTAAAAGGGGAAGAAAGCCCAGGCGTTCTCAGGTTCAATCAGAGGAAACTGGTAAAAGCAAGAAACTGTGCTACTCCTAACAGAATAAGAAAATATTGCTGTGCCTTTCTGTTTACTAATAGCAACAAGATAAGCTTTATTCAATTTTCCTTTCTTGAGGAAAAATCATTGAGTTACAGCTAGTGTAAATATTATGTAAATATGTGTAAATTGCTGTAATCTCATGTCAGAATTGCTACATCCCAGATGCTTCTATAAAGCCTCATGAATTTTCTATGAATTCTGGCTATGAGCTGTGTAAGTAAACTGGTGAATGTGTTAGCAAGATTAAGTCAAACAAGTGTGAATTTAAAATGTTGAAATATAAAGGAAATGGAAAATTGCTTAGTGAAAATGGGATTTGTGACTAGAATACCTTCTCTAAATTAAGTGTTCATGTCCTTTTGGAGGGCTTTTGGAAAATTATAGCGTATGTGTAAAATTTTACATGGCCAGAAACACTGGAACCAGAGAAGAAACGTCGGAAATTAACATCTTCTGAAGATGAACTAAAAGAGCAAGAGGAGGGTGAGGAAGAGGATGGTGAGGAAGATGATGACGCACATTCTGGGGCCACAACTAGATCAGCCACAAGATTAGAGGCTCAAAGGTAACTCAGAGACTCCAATAACAAGCTTTGTTCTACATTGTTCTCGGCTGTTTTGCAGGGAAGAGGTTGTTACTTCCTTTTTTTGCCTTTTTCTGTTTCTTTGCTTTAAATTGATAAGAGCTTCCCAAGTAACTTTGATTTTAATTCTAGTAGGACTTTTCTAGGGATGAAGGGACAAAAAGTGAGGTGGGGGGAAACTGCTAGGGTCTCAAAAGGCATACTTGAATATTTAACAAGGTAAGAATTGATCCTGTTGGCACTCTTCATCCTGGTGATGACTCACTAGAATTTGAGTCTAAGGACACTTGGTTCTGATGGGTAAAATGGGACATCTGTGTTGACTACAATTTACCAGTTGGTGTTGGAACAAGGTGAAAATACAATTATCCCTGTTGATGTCATTAAGTACTGTCCCAGTTAAATAGGTGCATCTGCAGTACTGGAGGATTTAATTTCTAGTACAGTGTTCTGCAAGCTTGGAGAACAATCTTGCTGCAAAAGATGTGTAGTAGCAAGAGTTCTGTTTTCAGGAAGTCATTCTTCATCTGCCTTAGCACAGGTCTGCCTTTTTGTGAGCAAACTGAATTCTAACAGAGCTCATCCTCTTGATCTTACTGTGGAAACAAGGGAAGATAGCAGCTTTGGGAAGTTTTAATTTATGTTGCTATCTTTCAGAACAGAATTGGAGTCCAGGCTTTTATGTTGGTGGTGAGATTACTTTCAATTGACCATATTTACTTCACTCCTAAGGGTATTATATGTCATATTTTATATATGATATGTTAGCCCTTGGGCAGTACTTGAAGCACAGTTTGCACAGAGCTCTTGAACTGATAATTTCAGAACTGAATCTGAAAGTAGTTACATGATTCTTGGTTTACATAAAAATTGTGATGGTCTACCACTACCACTTAGTAAACAACAGTGTTGTTTTGGTGAAGGCAAAGGGACTTCCTTTAGTCTCACATAATTGTTAACCCTAAAGTTGTAATAAAGGTTTAGATATTTGTGGGTTTATTCTGTTTGCTTGTGGAAACATCTGCTTTTTTATAGATTTGGGATTGTGTCTCAGAATTCCAGTGCTACCTTTCTAGCTCTGATTGCAGCAAAGCATCTCTACCTTAAGGTGCTGCATTTTATAAGTAGCATTTGGGAATAATTCTGTGGAAGGGGATCTTCTTCATTTTCAGCATTGCTGGATTTCTGACTTAAATAATCTGTTTTCTAAACTACTAAATTAATTGCCAATAACCAGTTTTTCATGTTTCTGGACTTGTGGGTACTGAAGCTTATATGAGTGAGTTCATACTACAAGATATTCTTTTAAACATGGACACTTATGTACAAACATTATTGCAGATTTGGAATGGGTGTTTTGTTAAAGACCAAAAATGGTCACTAAACCAGCCTTTTGATTCTACATTTGATACGAAAGTGCAGCTTGGCATTGCAGTGTGTCTTGAAGCAGGCAAATAGGTTTTTTCACTGTTTCTTTGGCAACTTTGATTTACTTGTTGCACATACTGTGCAGTCTTAATTATCTGCACTTGGAATGCAAGAAGAAAGTGACTTGGTAAAATTATTTTGTTATATATAAATTCATCCTTCTTTTGTATTACAGAAAACAGCCCAGCAAGCCAACCACACGTGCAACTTCTAAAGGCAGCAGTCCAAGTTCAGTTTCTCCTAGAAAACGACAGAAACTAGCAGCTAAGAAAAGATCTTCAACTGATGCAAAAATTAATAAATCTCCTCCATTGACACAGTAAGTATTAAAGTTGAATCTGCTTTGAGTATTTGTTTTGGAAGCCACTACAGTGATCCTTTCCTTATATGTAACATACTGCTTCAAAATCTGAACAGCAGACTAGTTTTGTTCTGTTCTTTTGTGATATATAAAAGCTTTTAAAGGATTTTCTTCTGTTTACATTTTTTCTTTTTCTTCCTTTATTTGACATTTGGAAGGCTAGTTTTTTTTCTTTATATCCTTGGAAACTTATTGGGAGAATCTGAAAATGCTGTTTATGTAGTATTTTAACTTCAGCTGTGATTCTTTCCTGGGTGGGGGGTAAGAGCATTGGTAGTTCAGGTTAAAGCTAAATATGATTACATGATTCTAACGCTTCAAAGATCTAAGCTGATAAAAAGAGGAAAAACTCTGAGAGCCCTTAGACCAAGTTTTGAATATATTTTCCTTTTCCTTCTTTCCTGGTATTCTCCTTAATTTGTAAAGCTGAGATCACAGTGCAGAATCCCAAGGGAATAAGCAACAAATGCGATGCACAGTTGCTCTGCATCTTGTAGTTTACCTGTAAAATGTGGTGTATGCCAAACATGCATAGCTGTCATCCTCTCTGAAATGTGTCAGTGTCTTCAGGCCGAACCTGGGGAGCGTGTGCATTGTGCACTGATGGCTGTCACAGTTCACCTCAGCTCCATTATTTTGTGTGCTTATGAATGGCCAAGAGTTTCAGCCCACTTACAGTTAGTTGCAGCTGAAATATGGTGAGCATACAGATGGGTGTGTGAATGCACAGGGTAGGGGTATGTGATGTCTGCCCTTTACTCCCTCTTGTCTATGCTGGGCTTGAGACACTATTGCTGTGAGACCGGGTACAGGGTAATGAAGGCCATTATGTTCTGTTATAAATCCACAAATCTTTCCAGAGAAAGAAGAAGGAGAATTCTAGCCCCAGATTCTACAAATGGAGCACTCTCCAATATACAGAATTAGTACTCCATATCCTGTTCAGAAGTGTGTTTTAGTAGTAAGCTTTTATGTAATAGATCCTTGTAGCTCATCAGAGAGGGACAATTTAGCTCTGCCCTCTGAACAGAATTGTGCATGACCACTCTTTGTTCTACAGGCTCTACCGTTGTGCAAGTAATGATTAATCTGCTTTTCAGGCTAAAGGTGCAGTCTGCCAAGCGTAAAAGGGAGGACAGCCCAACAGTGGTACGGAGAAAAGGCCAGCAGAAAACAGAGGAGACGCCAGTAAAGAAAGCAAAACGATAATCTCTACCAGCCAGTACTGTTCTTGGAAGAGTCAAAAGGAAAACAAACACCTGTGCTTCTATTTTTTTTAAAGCAAAGGGATTTGCACGTGCTTGTTTCAGAGGTCTAAGTTAAACAATGCAGTACTTTTAAGTTACATTTTAAACAGCTTTATAAACTATTGTTTATACAGAATATTATGTACATTTATTTCAGATGAAAAATAAGTTTACTTTGTATCTGAATGAAAAAACAAAGTAGTTATATATTTTATCACTGACTTGGAAAGTTGGAGTTTCCCAATGTGACATGCTAATGCAGATGCTTCCAACCCATAAGGCACCCATGTGCCTACTAATACACTTTGTACATAAACTTGTAAAAATAGGTTGTATTTTACTCTGTGTATGAATCTAATCAATGATGGACATTTTATTTATTATATGGAAAGCATTGGTCTGTAAACTTTAGTATATACCTTAGGGTTTTTTAATTATATATTTTACATTCTATGCAGATGTCAGTAGGAAACTTCCCCTGCGCTCCCCCAGGGCTGTCTAAAATCTGAAGTTCTCTAAAATATGCTCAGACAGTTGGTAAAGTATTTTTCTCGCATGCATTAAAGTAGTTTAGCATAGTGAAAGGGACTTGGCTCCTTTCTGTTCACATTTGTGACAAAGTATGACATTTAAAATGTAATCTTACTAGATTATATTTTCACTTGTAAATTTACTACCAACTTCAAGAACTAAATAGTAATAGGTTAGATTTATTCACAGTCAACCAATACCACCCTAAAATGAAACAGTTTTATTTTGAAACTAAACACCTGTTCTTTCAGTATTTATCTTTTTCAACAAAGAGGGACCCATTGAAATGAAATGTCACTTCTCCTAACTATAGAGCTTCAGCATTTTATGTTACATTTTATACACAGGTATTAAAAATAGAAGCTGGTATTATTGCCAGAATCTTTTTTTAATGTATATTAACTCTGGTAAGAGCAAATGTTCAAGTGAAGTTGTATATAAAGTTAAACTTTTCTTATGATCAAATGTGTCTCTTGTTATGATGTGTGAATTGCCAAACAATCTGAGATTATTTTAAGTGTTTTGTTGATATTCTGGTTTATAATTAAAAAATATTTTGGGGGTTGGAACTTTACTTTTTTTTTTTTCTTTATTTCTCTTTTTTTTTGTGAGTTTTTTTGAACTTGATGTAAGGCAGATGTTTCCGTCAGATATTCTGCTAGGTTTCTTACTGAGATTTTTATATAAAAAATATAAAATGTTTGCCAAAAACCTGAGTTGCCTTATTTTATTTTCCTTTCATTGTTTTACTGTGGAACTTGTCTTAACAAATGTGTCTGGTTGGAGTCATGTCTATAAGCTTTACCTGGTTAGTGTCTTTAAAAAATGTTCACAGGTGCTTATATTTTAGGTGTGCAAACAGTAGGGAAACTGTGTAACTGTTCACCTGCCTTAGTACACTGTAAAAGTAAGTGCACACATAATACTTTTCTAAGCAAATTAGTCTGAAAGAAGAAAATATCTTTGCTCTGAAAATTAACTCCTTTTACTTTCTACCGTAACTCTGCTGCCGTTTTAGTACATACCTTGCTAACATACTGTTTGATATATTCCTATATATTACTAATACTGATGTTTATGCACAGGTGTGGGATAAGTTGAACCTTTCACTTTTTTGGGTTTTTTTCCCTTTGCCCCCTGCAGTATGCATAGACCAAAGTTGTAGATTTCATCTCAGCCTTTGTTCTGTAAGGCTAAACAGGCTGAACTGCGTGTTTTTTCATGAGTGCTTTCCAAATTTTAGACGGAGTCCTCCCCTGCACCTGTTCTGTTTGTTTCCTTCACCTGAATTCAGTAGTGAGATTGCTCAGGAGGTTCCTAAGGAAACCTCTCCATTACACTGTACATTATTATCATTTATTCTCTCTGCTGGCAGTGCCTGTCCTGCCCCAGGACAGTTCAGATTTGCCTGTTCACAGGCACAGCTCTTCTGATGGATTATAATGATTGACAAAGCTCCAACTTGTGTCAGATCCTTTTGACTGGCTCTTGTCTGATGATCTCAGTAGAAAAACAGCTCTGAAGATGGGTGTCAGTCTCTCAAAGCTAAGCTCCTGGGAGGTAACTGTCCTTCCCCCTAGTGATGGATAACATTAGGAATAACATTTGGGAACATCTTCTTGTCTATGCAATGTATCTTTGATCATTGATTAAATTATTCTGTAATATGAAGGTGTTAAAGGAATTGTCTTTCTGCAGGACAGGCACTAAAAGAGAGGGTAAAAACTGCCAGTTCCACAAACTTTCAGCTTACACACATGCCACTTGCTGCCAGCTTCTTTCTTTGTCAAAGAACAAAACAGACATTTATGCTAGGCCACATCACTGACAATCCATACTGGGAATTTTTTCATTTTTTTGCTTAATCATTTCAAAGTGTCGTCTAAATTACTATTATACTTTACAGGGACAGTACTGGTCTGCTGTAGTTAAGCAAAACTTGAGAGGTTCAAGTTGGACATAAGGACGAGTTTCTGCACTGAAAGGGGTGGTTAAGCATTGGAACAGGCTGCCCAGGGGGGTGGTGGAGTCACTATCCCTGGAACTGTTCCAGGAATGACTGGACATGGCACTATGTGCTGTGGCTGAGTTCACATGGCAGTGCTTGATCGAGGGTTAGACTCAATGATCTTGGAGATCTTTTCCAACCTTCACCATTCTATGATTGAATGTTTGTAATTTCCAGTTCTTTTGTACCTTCTATCTCCCAGAGCCCTTCTGAACACAACACGGGGAGGGGAAGAAGAATCGGCTTTCCTTGGGTGCAGCAGGAGTCGTGGTGTGGCAGAGTAGTAGAGAGAAGACTCAGGCACAAGAAGTCTGATTATGTGGATGATTATGATTGGATTTATTGCTGATACAACGTCTAAATATTGCCAATGTAAGACAAGCAGGTCTAAAGGGTTATATATAAGAAGAATGAGCTAGAAGTGTTTACAGTCTTTGGCCTTGCAGAATGCAGTTACAAAACCATAAAGCACCTCTGGAACTACTTCAGGATTTTATCTCCTTATGTGACAGTTCCTCCTGCCATTCTCACCTGGTTTTCATCTTGGGTATCTTTATTGCTCATCAAAGACAGTCTTTTTCACTTCCTCCCCCACTCTGCAACTGTCTTGCCACAGTCACACACACCCATCTTGTTCAGAAGTTAAGCTTGTACTCCACCTTGAATCTTGACACATGTATAAAGCAATGATACTTTCCTAGCCCATGCAAATTTAGAGAGGTCAGGAGAAAAATACTGCCCACAGAATGTCCTGAAAGTGCTTTGTGGAGAGATTTGCTTAGGGCCATTTGGTGCAATAACATGGCTAGGCTGCAATCCCAGTAAATTTCTGAACCACTTGGCTGGTTTTTATGTTTTAGTGGCTGTTTTTTCTTCCCGTTCCTTCTCTTGGAACAACTTCATTTCTCTGAGTATTAAAATACTGAGTGAACCAGAGATGTGCTGGTGGAAGATGGAGTTCAATCCTCCTGCTGAGTTTTACAGAACAGGACCTTGAGTCCTGCTTGCCACAGCTCAGCTGCCTGTGTTCCCAGCTGGCTGTTGGCTAGCTCTCGGGATCTCTTCACAGTTCTAGTGTGTTCTACTTAAAGGCTATTTACACCTCTTAACTGTCTTCAACTTGAAATACTATGGGGTTATGTACGATATGGATTTTAAATCACACAAATGGATTTTATTTGGTTGTTTTTCTTTGTGGTGGGTTTTTATAAAAACAGCTAGAGGGTCCCCAGTTACAAGTTTGCAGTTTTCATTTTTAGATGGAGTCTGGCAAGCTTGTAAGTCTTGCAACTGGTGAAATTTCCCTCTAGAGCCTGATCCGAAGTCAGTAGGTGCACTCAGCAGCTGGGGCAAGGTTTTTGCTGATTCTGGCAGATCTTTGAGTGCCTCAGTTTTCTATTCCAACAACTTCTCTAATAACACATCTACTTCTCTGTTGAGGGAGGCAGTGGTTAGTCTGTGACATCCATCCCAAATACACATCTATGGTTTCTTCTCTCTCAACCTGTGCTCCAAGGCCATCCTGTACAGAACAACCTCTGGCCCCGATCCCCCGAGGTTGCATAAGGTCCTGAGCTGCTTTAATCTCTCCAGAAACTCAGTAAAAATTTGTCCCATAAAACTTGGCAACCAAGAGCAGCAGGTGATCCTGGTCATAGTGACAATCAGCAGATGTCCACTGTGATGCAAGTCCAACACCAGCTTGGGTGTCCACACTAAAAGTGGCCAAAGTCTGATACCTGTATCAAGTCCTGTATTAGGAAAAGATCATTTGCCACCACAGACTTTCGGTACTCCCTTGCTTTTGGAAGAGGTGGTGGCACCTCTGTGACGCTGAGTGTCACTGGTCTGAAGAGAGAGAGTTGCTTCCCTGAATCTGGGATGCACTGAGTGACTTCACAGACCATTCCAAAGCAGTGCTTGATTTCCTTGAAGATGTACCTGTTTACACTGAAAAGAATGAAAGTAACAGGTATACTTTTGTTCTCTTCCCATTAAAATTTTCTGGTTTAAGATTTAGTGGGACCATCTTGACAAAGGTGACTGCACATTCATACAGCACACACCTACTCCAAACTCTTGATAACTCTGGTATCCTCATAATTGCCTGCTCATTCATTTTGTATACAGCCCAGAAGACTCATACCTTCAGTTTCAACAACCTTCCATCTGTTTCATTTGCTTGTAGCTTCAGTTTGGAGGAAATTGCCCATGTCAGCCTTCTGCAGGTCTTGGCAACTTCTTAAAGATACTGTGCTCGCTTCTTCCAGTATATTCCTTGTCCCAGCTATGTATGTCACACTCCATTACTTCCATCAGCTTCTCAAAAATCTGGGGTCTGTTTCAAACAGGGTGGGTTTTTTTTCTACTGAAACATGAAAGTTTAAACACCAAGGAAATTCTATCTCCATTCTGGTCTCTGTTTCAAGATGTTTCACCAAAATTCCTTGAAAGGGTATTTCTGATTTAAACCCCTTTCCTCATTCAAATCTCAGCTTTTTAGTTATCCTTGCTGGCTTTGTGAATAAAGTCCAAAAGAAAAACATAATAAAAATAAATGTCTCGCTAGGAGTCCCTAGATAGCTGTATTTAAAGCTAGGAACATAACACTCTTGCCAAACAACTGGGGAAGAAAAATATGGTTTGAAATGGCCGTAACTTAGTAGGGCAGGAATAGATTTTTGGCACTGACTGTGCAATTAATTAGGCAGGGGTGGGGTTGCATGGTCAGGCTGTGACTGCAAGGCACTTTTCATCTTCCATTTTCTGCCCCTCAGCCAGTGCATTCCTCCATGCCAGTATTGAACAGTCACAGGCTGCTGGATCAGGGAGCTTGAAACTACCCCTACAAACCAGAACTGCAGATTAGTTTTTTATGTGATCAGTTTACTACACCAGCTGCTGATGGAGCTGGGCGAATACTGCTGCCTGCACAAAGGAGATGTCCATGTGGCAGAGAGGGACTGTGAAATCACCTTCCCATTGTACCATGGATTTGAGTGCCCTTATGTTGGTCATCCAGGTGCACCATTAGCTCTCCCATGCGTTTATAGCACCTCTGTATCAATAATTGATGTATAAGTGAGGTAATTTGTGGGGTTTATCTTTCCTAGTGACAAAACAAAGCGGCTTCTTGCAATAAGGATGGATTATCCAACTGTTCAGGGATCCTTGCCATCTACCATGTACCAGGAAGAGATTATGCAGTTTTTGAAAGCTGAAGCCAGACTAATTTAGACTAACTATAATACGCTGTGCCACTTTTCAGCAGTGCAGGTAGTTTAACACAGAAATGGCTTGAAGGGGTGTGACAGGTTCTCCCCTAGAGGGGTGCTTTAAATTCTGCCACGGGACAAGATTTTCCAGGGTTCTTTAGCTACTGGAGCCCCATTTCTAAAACAGATGTAAATGTTGAGGCTGTGCTTAAAGGTTCAACTGGACCTACTGTTGAAACATCTGAATTTAGGCCAGCTGGCTCCCTGCAGGAGTTAGGAATCCAAATGAAGCACCAGAGATTCCTGTAGTGTTCGACTTAGCTCCTCAGATGCAATCCTCAGAGCTGAAGAAGCTGTCCTGGCAGCTGACAGCACTGGCCTGTAGCTCCTCAAGGACAAGCGTGTGGAACTTAAACCTACCCATCTCAGCCAGACAAGGCTGTAGGGTATCCAACGGTGGGTGCTACTTTCTCTCCTGTTAGGATATTTCCCATTCTGTGGCATGCCCTCCTTGCTGATGCAGCGGCTAAGGGAGCAGGGCTCACTGTCCACATTGCAGCTGACTGTTCCACTCCATGGCATATTGAGGAAATGGATGTTAGGGGCATATGTGTACCACCATCTCATTCAGTTCTTATCAAAAACAAATGTTTAGGCCTTTAATTTCAAGGTAGACTTCCTGTCTGTGGCCCTGAGCAAGAGGAGGCATCCCCCTCCACCCAAGTTAGGTGTTAAACAGTCTTTGAAGGCTTGTTTGTCCAACATCTCACCAGACACCTGGTTGGGCTGGCTGCTTCCCCAAGCACCATGAAGGATTCCTGCTGAGGTGGTGTGACACACAATGCATATCTACCTCCAGGGAACATACCACAATAGTAATTATTATTAATATAAATCTTCTTATTATCACAGGCCTCCGGTTTTTCTGTGGCCTCTGCATTGTGGAAATTCTTCTTTTGCTGCTTTCTAGAAATACAGTTTAGGCCAGGGCAGCTCAGTTTTCACAGGATCACAGAACCATAGTTTGGGGTAGAAGGGACCTTTAGAGGTTAACTAGTTCAACCCCCTGCAATGAGCAGGGACAACTTCAACTAGATCAGGTGGGACACAGCTGAAGTGAAGGTTATTAAAAATAAAACATTTATAGAAAAGAAAATGCATCACCAAGAATGAGGTTTTATTTTGTGTATTTGTTTAGGGTTGACAAAAAGTTATGCTGGCAATTGAAGGGTGTGCATCTCTGCCCTCACCATCAACATCTCGTATCAGCAAGCTGAGGTCCCCTGAAATGCAGAAAAGCTGTCTCGGAGCCCTGATCCCTGATGTCACCAAATACACTGAAAATAACTGTGCTTTCCACTGGGGAAACATAAACCTCTCTGTCAGTTCAGTTTGGAGATCAAGTACCTGCTGCAGTCCTGGTGAGCTCCATCTGGGGCTTTCCTTGTGGAAGGACAATGCTTACATGTGGCTTCAGCTAAGCCATACACAAAATGCAGCTCTTATCCAGCTTAACTAGCTGGTGGGAATATAGCTAAAGTAGAAAATGCTATATAACATATTTCAGAATAATTTAGGCCCTTGCAGACCACATGAATAGCCAAAATTGAGCCGTATTTTTAAACACCGCTCCTTTGCTGATCACACAGCCAGACAGCACAGGCACTGGCTGTACCTCTGTACATGTACTGAGGGTGTAACTGAGAATGGATAACAGAGGAGTATCAAAGCTATCAGTCCTACTGTCAACCAGACAGCTCAGCCCTCCAATGATGTCCTTTTCTTTTCTAGATTTCATTGTAACATGTCACACATGCTGTGCAATGATTTATGTAAGTCAACATATATTACAATGAATGAATAAAGAGGAATACATGAAAGAAAAATGCTCTGTGATCACATTCATGATACTCCAGCATCAGTTCCAGTATATAAACTTGAAAATGTTAAAATTAAATAGTCATTCCCGCTTTGGTGCCCAAAGCAAGCAGAGATCTGGAATGTGACTTTCCTTTCAGACAATGATAGGTTCACTCTGCTCTTTTTATATAAACAAGAGCTAAGAATTGCTCAGTAATATAGTGCTTATTTAACTCTATTTATTCAGGATTTTTCAGGCTAAGTAAATAGGCAATATAAGACCACTTTTTTTTAAGAAGTAAAACTTATGCTAAGACTTCTTTCAACTGATTTTGAACTTAGAACTCTATGTGGCCCTCAGTCACAGGAAATATCCTCTTGGGGAAGCTCTAGTCAAAGTAAAATGGTACTCATTCACTCCCAGTGAGATGCCACCTCCTTTTCTGGATCAGGGGAGGGCCTGGGGACAGAGACTGGCATGAAAGTGGAAAAGAGGAGCCACCAGATATAAGCATGAAGGGCCACTGAGCCAGGGAGGCCCTGGAGGTTGTGCCCTTTCCACACCCTGCTGCCTACAGTGCTGGGTGGAACGGGACTGCCAGAGAGGGGGCTGGAGGCTGTGAGAAGTTGGTTCATTTCCTTATGGTTTGGCACCAACAGCTCTGGGAGTCAGCCACAGGACAGCCTCTCTCTTGGGGTGGGGAAAGACCGGCTGAGCCACTGGGCAGGTTGCTCCAGGTTGTTCCAAGCATGTCATGTCTAACCAGATCCCACAGATACCCAGTGATGGCAAAACACACGCCACCCCCATGTCACCCAACTCTTGCTGCTGATTAGATTTAAAGAATTTTTTTCTAACCTGAAATTGTCTGTTGCAATTTGTGTCATTTTTTTCCTTGTATGACCATATCTCTTAACAGCCAGGTCCTACCCACTTAAGACTTGCATTTTGCTTGATCTAGTTTTGTTACTTTTCGGTTTTCAAAAATCAAAGCTGTTTTTGTTCTCAGCTTGCAGTGGCTCATGTATTTTCCTTCCCTCTTTCCCACCGTNTCAGCGCGGTTTGTGCTCAGGACTCCCACACGGCCCGCGCTCTCACCGCCGCAGGGCCCGGGGAGCACCTCCTGCTTTTAGCCAGCCTGTGAGCTGAGGCAAGGAATATTCCCCTACCGGCACACCGAAATCCTCCGGAACTCCTTCTGCTTCTCCTGGAGCTGTTCGGCCCGGCTGTGCTCCGAGACCCAGAGCATCGGAGCCCGGGGCGGGCGGGGAGGCTGAGGGGACGCCGCGCCCCGGCCTCGGCCTCGGGAGGGGCCGGGCCAGCTACAGAGGGAACTCTGAATCCACCAGCTTTCTCTGCACCAGGGACGTTTGTTATCTAACATTACTCATTTTTTCCTGTGCCTTGTGGGCACTTTGTTTGTTAAATAAATAATTTTTTTCACTTTCATCCAAGAAATTCCTTTCCCATCGGTGGGGGAGGGAGTGCCAAAACCGTGTTTTTGGGGGACACATTCATTCTGGAGCATTTTCTTCCTAAACTTGTCTCAAACCGAGACCAGGCAGAACAGCATGAAGTCCTCAATTTAGGCAGAAGCATAAAGCAAAGTTTTCTTCTGTTTTCAAATAAACATATTTTAAAAGGACAGGGTTCTGCATTAGAAAGAAAATAGAAGGTTGGGGTTTTTTCTTTGTAAAACATCTATGGTGGGGTTTTTTTTTCATACAAGAGCTTCAGATTTTTGCCCTGCAATCATGCTTTGCAGGTATACATTGGTTTGCCTTAGCCTGAAGACACAAGGATCCTCCTCAAGTGCATCCAAGAAAGAAGAAAGGCAGCTGTGCCATGTAACACATGCACAAAGCTTTGCTGGTACAGACATATAATGAGCTTTGTTTTTCTTGCATGAACAAAATACTTTCCAGTTACTGCTATCACCTTGTGGTGGATGTTCATACAGTTCTGTTGTATTTCCAGAACTGGGGAAGTTTTTCTTCTGAAAACAAAAATAGGCTCAGTGTGTAAGTGATAAGTACTTTAAGTACCATTGGATATTATTTGCTGTAATGATTATATACCACAGTGGCAATAACCCAAATTGGAATAATCCATCATGAGTGAACACAAAGGCAAGGAAATGCTACCACAGTAAAGGATGTGGGGATGTTCTGTTTTGAGGCACTCTGTGAGATAGAGAAGGAAAATTCTTCCATTCCTTCATAGTGGTCTCCCTTTCAAGAGAGTAATATAATGGGGAAGGTAGGTACTCCACTTTTCCAAGTAAGTTCTCCTAATTATTTTCTTAAGATTTTTCCTTGATTTCTTGAGATAATGGGACTGTTCAAAGACACCAGTGAATAGAGGGCATGCTTCACAGATCTCATTCCTTCACCCCTCTCCCTCTTTTCTCACCTTTCTCAAATTTTCTCAGCTTTTATAATCTCTTTTCTTCAGGGAAAAAAAATCGAAAGTGACTAGCAGCTCTCTAAAAGGAAAAGGAGACCAATTACTTTTGTTTTCACTCAAAGGCATCAGTCTTAAACTGTCCATCTGCACCATGTCTTCAATTCTCAGGGGCAAGGGGAGAGGACTGGTCTGGAGCCAGTGCAACATACCCATTGGACCAATATTTGCTCTGTGCTTGCCCATCAGCTAGGGTATTTTGTCTTGGTCCGGTTGGGATCTAGCAAGGGTGAAAATACTAAAATATAATGACAAAAACTTCCAGGCTATTCCAGAATCATCGAAAAGTGAGAGGTGAAGATCCCACTGCTGCTGAGCTCCCAGTACGGGAGCCAGCCCAGCAGGGCTAAGGTCTCATTCGGCTGCTTTTGAGACTTTCCCAGCCTTCTCCTTCTGTAAAATGCACACCTAGAAAGCAGGTGAATAACCTGTCTAATTGCAAAGTAGGGCCAAGCTCTGGATGCTACAGAAAGGGACGCCCACTCTTTACCATTTTCTGTCCAAGCATCAGACCCTGTGCTTCTGAGCAAGTCACTCAGGAGCCTTTGGGGGCAAATCGTGGAAGTCTTCTCTAGAAAAGCAATTGCTGGGTTGCAATTTGGTTGAAAGAAACCTGTTTTCCAGGCACAGAGAGTCCTACGATAGCCACTAGATGGCAACGGGTGCCTGCCAGGCTGCACGGCCGGCACGGCGCACACAGGCAGGCACGGGCGGCATCCCTCTCCCAGAGCCTGGGGCAGGTTCTACAAGACCCACCCGTGCTCCAGGGAGGAGCAAGGCAGGGCTGGCGTGCCACGGTCCTGGGGCCGCCACTCCTGGATATCCTGAGCCACCCACCCACCCGCTCCTCCTGAGCTGCCGCTCTGCACAACACAGGCAGGATTCACCCCTTTCAGCAGAAACATCTTTCTTCAACTCTGTTATCCATGAGAATGCTGTGTAGCATACCACACGTGAATCCACATCCAGCCAGAGTTTTGTTTCCAGATGCAATATTAAATTCCATATAACATGGATCTATCTTTATAGGCACATCAAACTTCTTCAGGAACAGTGCATTTAACTTTTTTTTTCCTCAAGTGTAATGAGTTAAATTTGGTGATTTGATTAATACAAGCCATCCATTTCATTCCGTTCAGTTTCCTTGCTTAGGTCCTTCTCATTTCTCTCATTTCTCAGCCCCCTCTTCCTAACACTTTTCCATTCTAATTCACACCATCCTCACATCTGATCTGACCTGTCTTTCAGTGTTCAATGTCAATTTGTTCCCATCCATGCACTTCAATTCTCTCACAGGATCCCTCAGACCTCAGTTCTCCCTTACCCTTGTCTTTATCCTTTCCCTTGTCCTTTCTCTTTCCCTCATCGGCTTGTTGCATACTCCTGAATCACATATATATGTCACCTCTCATATAATCTCATATACATGTGACCTCTCCTCTCCTTTCACCCTTGTCCTCTTCTCATTTCTTAAAAAGTCCTTTCTTCAGCTCCATTCTTCCCTCCTCTCAATCTTCTTGCCATGACCAAGAACTTTTGTGGATGAAAAAAGCACATGGATGTACTGACATTGAACCAGGTTAGACTTTACCTAGGGGCACTCTACCTTATTTGTACTAGCCTCTGAGAGTTAATATGATGAGAGAAGTTGTGAAAATATCAAGTAAAGAAATCATAATCCCCTTTTCCTTAGTCATCCTTCTTCCTTATTTCTTTCAGTTAACTCTGATGTGACTGGAGTCACCATTCAGGCTTCCAGGATGCAGCAAACAAGAACTGGGACAGACTCAACATCAAACACCAGCTGAGCCAGCAGGTGGGAACATAAAACCTGTTCTACAAGGAAATTATTGAACACTCTCTGCCTCTTGGAGAAAATGCACAGGGGATTTTTCAATGTCGGCTGGGGCCCAGATGCTTGGTCATATGACAAAGGATATGTAGCTAAGTGAGCTACAGCCAGCAACAACCCAATAGATTAATAAGCTGGTCTTATCGTGAGTATCAGAATCAACACTTTTTGGAAAGAATTTATTAAATACAAGAGCTTGCCACTATGATGTTCACAAGTACCACTACAACATACCATGTCCAAAGGGCTGAGGCTGTGGGAGCAAAACAATGCACAGATCCCTGTCATGACATTGACTTGTCTTTTCAGTTCCACAGCTGCTAGACTTGCCTCCTCCTCACTGAAAGGATCTCAGTGTCTCATTATCCAGGTGTTCTGACATTTAATATATTCTCTGTAAAAGCAGCTGTTATGTTATCCCAAAGCAGGTACCTGAGCTGCCCGGACCTGCTTCTGAAGTGACCATATACTAGAAAATGGCCCCAGGAGCTGTAGTGGTGCACCTGGCTGTATGCAGACCAACGAGCAAGGCATCTGGGGTTGGAAGGTGGAAGTTCTTCCATATCCTCCACAGGCTGCAGGATGCCCGATCTTCCCTCCAGCATGCTGCTGCTCTTCCAGAGCCTGCCAACAGCTCACAGGGATTCAGGGTCAACACACCTTATGCTTGCAGAGGTTTGTTACAGTTTTCTGCTGAGGAGACACTAAAATAGATAAATTAAACCCTTTGTAAGAAATATTACTGTATGTGAAGGTCCTTTGCCTTTGGGAGATTTTTGTCCCCTGCATGATAACGATGGGTAAAGTCAGAGATATGGATATCCACGACTGATCCATAGACATATATACCATCTGTGTTTGGAATGTCCAGCCAGACCAAATCATCAACAGTACAAAGACCTTGGACTACAACAGTTTTGCTGCTTGTTTTGCAGAAGACTACACTGCAGACATCTTTTTGGAGCTATGAAGCATAACACTTCATTTCACTGAGTTGTATTTCCTGATGGGGGAGCATATCTGGCACAAAACAGTCTTTGACAGAGAGGTGATGCACAAAGTGTACAGTGTGTGAAAGAAATAGAGACACATCTGAAGTCCTCCAGAGATATGAGAGTTGAGAGCAACATTTTTGACCGAAGACTGTGTTTTAATGCTTCGTACAGGCAGCAGTTTACTATGGTCCTGTACAGGTTGGAATGCTAAGAGTTCATGGATAAAAGAGTGGTGTTGTTAATCAGCTCTCAAAAAATACAGATGATACTATAAGGCACCAAAAGATCGCACTACAGCCTACCCGCCTTCCAAAGCAGGGACAGCAGAAAGCTCTCGTTTGTCCTGCCAAAAATAACCTCATCCATAGTGCAGGATATCACAGTTTGCCATCTTGGAAGCATTTCTTCCAGACAGCACTCCTCTACTTCTCTGTTTCACTTGCAGGCACATTTCTGCATCCTTTTGTTGTGAAAAACCTGAAGAAATAAAAATATTTTCTTGGTTTTCCAAGGAATACATAACTGATCTTTTGTCTACCTACATTTCTGTCCATCTCACATCATAAGAGTTTTTCACTAAGTCACAGGGATCCTTTAGTACTGGATACTTTTCCAACCATCTTGTTTACACTTGCTCATGTAATGGGTAGCATACAAACTGCTTTTGTCATATTACACGTTTTTATTTGTCATCTGTCACCTGCCTTAATATTTTTTTCCTGTTAGGTAAATCCCAAAACATTTCTAGAATAAATTCTAGAAATAGCTACTTCTATGACAGGGATACCTTGAGAACTTACTCAGGAGACAACCTATAATTCAGAATATCTAAAATTAGGCAAAAAAAAAAAAATACTAATGAAGACAGAAATTCTGAGAGGAAGGAATTGAGCATCATAAGGACAAGACAGGGTGCTTATTTGTAGTCATCCACAACTGACATGCTCAAAGTCTCTTTCCTCTAAGAAGCACTCAGAAAATATGAACAATACCTGGATTGCCTGCAGACAACTTCTGTCACGTTTGGTTTTTTGGTTTGTAATTTTCAGGCAGCCAGTTAAATCTGCAGGTGTACTGAACAAAACAGAGTCACTAATTTATTTGTGAAGTTTATGTAAGTATTTGTATTCTCACTGAGCAAGCCAAAAGAATTAGTGATTTAATGTAAAAGCTGTGTTCAGATGAAACATACAGTGACTGTACATACAAAATCATTGCCAGTGGAAACAACTCCCACAGTGAACCTGCTAATTGCCCGAACTTCATAAACTCAACATTGGATCCAAGCTCTCCATGCTCAAACTGCTTGGCTTGGCTGCTCCACCACAGCTTGTTGGGCAAGGCCAACGCTGTGAACTTGCAAAGGCAGCTGCAGGCATCGACCCCTGTCACACAGCATGTAGAGTTGGGGGCCTTTTTTCCACCAGAAATGCTGTCACAATGTCACAATGCTCTCAAAGAGGCAGGGGTCCCTTCAAAGAACCAGGTCTCACATGGAGTGAGACTCTTGGTCTAAGCTGCCAGGCTTCCTCCTCTGCTGGGCAGCACGATGGGTGCTCCTGGGGAGCAGACCCATCACCCAGTGCAGCTGCTTGCACATCTGGTTTCCTTCAGACACAGGAAGTCAATCACATAGGTCTGGATCCAAAACAGGACAGGTATTCCACAATTCTCATCTCTGCAGCACACTGTGTTTGAGACACCTGAGTCAGCACAGGAGCTCCTGAGTCAGGTCTGCTCCTCAGAGCAGCATCCCAATGGCCAGCACTGCATGCAGGAGACTGCCCAAAACACACACAGGAGTGCCACGTCCTGTCTCCACGGTTTAGGATTCCTTTTCAGTATGAGAAGGATATGAAACAAACGAGCCCTTGATCTCAAATTCTGAAAATTTTGAGTAATCAATTATCTGTGTAAATTTATAACTGATAAGTTCCAAACACTCCCAGATTTTACCTTTTGTAGGATCTACTCCTGATATGAATAATAAAGAGATGGAAACATTAATATAAAATGACTATTGACTTGCTATCAATAAAGAAGTGACTCTTAGACAAAGAGGTAAAATCACTTTAGAAATGTAAGCAGTGCCAGCATCCTGAGAGGCTGACTTGATTTACCTAAGCATCAAAAGCAATAAAAATATTTAAATGTTACCCCAATGTAGCCATTGATTTAATTACCAAGTTAGTCCACAATACGTGAAAAGTGAGCTCAACTATTTCAAACAAAAAGTAGGAAAGTTTATTACTACTATATAGGTGGAAGAGCAGTGGTAAAGGAAACCTGGACTTCATATGATGTTGTACCAAATAAACATCAAATTATTTAATCTGTGCTAGGAGTGTTCTTAAAAGCATAGAGACTTGCACACAGCATCTACTGTAATATGGTGAATAGTCATTAAAATGTTCTACTAAATAATAAGGGAATATTCAGAACAAGTAGACACCCTGTATAGATGACTCACACATACATAACGTAAGTATTTCGATCTGTTTCTACTTCAATTTTTCTATCAGGGACTGCAAATAAAACAAATTAGAAGCTAAATACAGGGTCTAAAAAAGCCTTAATTAATGACTGTAAGAAGCACCTGGCCATTTGCATCTGCTGATTTGTTTTTTGTTAGTAAAACAAGCCAATCTTATCCGGGTTGTATTGCTATCCTAGGGGTAACTAACCAGAAAATGAAGAATATATAGCCATTTACTTCTTTAGTAGGAAACCTAGCATAGAAATAAGGAGACAGTCAAAGAGAAGATTCGTTTCAAAAGCTGGTGGTGCCTGAAGGTGACTGTGGGACAGGGCTTTCCGTGTGTACAGAACTGGTTGCCTCCTGGCACTAAGCATCAGAGACAAGCTTGCAGCTTCACTCCTTCCTGGGACCAAGATGTGGCTAGACAGCCCATGTCTTTTCCTTTTCAAGGTCTTGCAAGAAAGAAGAATTCAGGAGAAACTGCAGTGAAGTGAATGAAATGTTGTTAGGTTTATTTTCATACTTGGTACTCTGCATGCCAAGCCTTCACTTGTTAGTGTAAAGGTGAAGAAACAAGAGGGAGATTTGGGTTGGTTTTCCCAGAAAGAGCATCTCTGAGCAATAAAACTGGGAGAAATTGCGTCACTGTATATATGCAACCAGCAAGATTCAAGCAATATTTTCAGTTTGGTTGTAAACTCCTGTAGGAGTGTTTTTGTTTGAACCTCCCAGCCCTAAAGGACATGGGTTTTTCCCCATATAAGGAATATGAGCAGAGAAGGGGATTGTAAAGCAGCTATTAAAACCTACTGAGCTAATTTGCTAAAAGGTTGTCAAGTTAGTGAGAACAAAGTTCTCATTGTCAGCAATATATTTGCACATATTCAGTTTAATTCTAAAAATCATTGCAATTTTTCTCTTAATTGTAGGAGGTATATCCTTCTCTCACTCAAGTCTGGAAGCATCTTACCGTTGACATCTCAGCAACAACACAGGATCCTAATGTCAACTGCAAAAAGCAATTTGAAGACTGAGTATTGCAGCAGTTACTTATATGAGGTCCGTCATGAAATACATGCAGAAATCTTGACAGGAATGTGGTTTAGAGATGTACAGCTGTCACCTACTCTGTAGTTACATTTGTTGGAAATAAATTGTTATTATTCAAGAAAGAGAGTCGAAACTCGTTCAAAAGCAGATGACCTAAGATTTTCCTGCAAAACCAGCATCCAGGACATGTTTATGTGCCTTTTTTGCACAGCCAGAGAGCAGTACAGCTGAGGTAAAAGCCGTGAATGAAATGTTTCCCATTACCAACAAGGGATTAAAATTCCTTATAGAAGGGAGTACTGTTTGTACCACTGCTATCTTCCACCTAAACCCCTGGAAGACCCAGCAGGAGACTCAGCAAGGATTTGCATTTCTCTGCTGAGCAGGGAGGCAAGCTAGTTTAGGGAGACATCTTGTGTCTAGGAAAAAAATCACCTCTAATAAGGTATGGCAAAAGTATTACCTACCACCATGCAGGCTCTGGGAGGTGCTGCCAAGACGGCTACAGTGTGTGGTAGCCCCTGGCCATGAAACTCCTTGGCCTGCCTCAGAGCTGAGAAGAGCTTGGAAGGCAGAAGTGGTACTGTGCTAGCTTGGCTCTGCCCCAGAACTGGCACATGGAGATTACACCACTAATTATTTTCCCATACTGGGCAAATCCTACCCTGAAGGAAAAGTTATAACGTTTCCTTTCCCCAGTGCAATGTACTCCCACCCAGGGGATCATCTGGGTCTTTTTATACAATGTTATGTATTATGTAGAAAGTGTGTGCTCTTTACAAAGGCTTTTTTAAGGTTTTGCAGCCACCTTTCTTTGTGCTTTCACACGTGATAAAAAGCCTTTCACAAGCTGCCCATGAGCAGAATACATCTTTCCCCATTTCATCACCCCACATGTCACATCCAGTGCTTCTGTGAGCGGGCTGCCTCTCACCTGGCGAGTAAAACGGCTCAGGTGGCTGAGAGAAGCCGCCTCCCGCTGCAGCCAGGCAGGCTCCGCTCCCGCTGTCCAGCTCACGCCGCGGTTTGCCCCTGGACACCGGGCACTGGGGCCGTGCCTTGGCACCCGGGTGTCCTTGCCCCGACCGCCCCAGCCCCGCTGTCCCCACGGCCCCGGCGGGCGCCCCGGTGAGTGCGGGGCCCGAGCCCAGCCCCGAGCGCCCCGGGCCGGGCAGTGCGGCCAGGCCGCCTCTAGGTGGGGCAGCCCGGCCGCCGCAGGGCCGCGGGAGGGAGCGCGGCAGCGAGCCGGGATCCCGGGATAGGGAGCCGGGGGTCTCCGGTGGGCGCGGGGAGAGGCAGCTGTGCGGCACGGCGGGGTTTGGGGTTTCCCCCGCTG
>VZRO01003393.1:674329-903037 GCA_013397915.1 Daphoenositta chrysoptera | reverse complement strand
CTCGCCCCGTCGCTGCGGACTGGCCGCAGGCAGCGCGCCCGGCCGCCGTGCGCGGGTGCGGGCCCCGCCAGGAGCGGGATGCCGCCGTCCCGGTGCCTGCCTGCCCTGACCGCCGTGCTCTCGCCCTGCCCGCAGATCGCAGCCCCCCGGAGGAAGAGGACGGAGCGGGCAAGTGCGGGAATCTGCTGCCGGGGGAGGAGGAGGCGGCGGCGGCTCCCAAACCGCGGAAGAAGCGCTCTCGCGCAGCCTTTTCCCACGCGCAGGTCTTCGAGCTGGAGCGGCGCTTCAACCACCAGCGCTACTTGTCGGGGCCCGAGCGGGCCGACCTGGCCGCCTCGCTGAAGCTCACCGAGACGCAGGTGAAGATCTGGTTTCAGAACCGGCGCTACAAGACCAAGCGGCGGCAGATGGCCGCCGACCTCCTGGCCGCCGCCCCCGCCGCCAAGAAGGTGGCCGTCAAGGTGCTGGTGCGCGACGACCAGAGACAGTACCACCCCGGCGAGGTGCTGCGGCCGCCCTCGCTGCTCTCCCTCCAGCCATCCTACTACTACCCCTACTACTGCCTTCCCGGGTGGGCTCTGTCCACCTGCGCCGCAGCTGCCGGCACACAGTGAGAGGCACACATCCGTACCCCCCCGACACCCCCACCATACACACTGGCAGTCGGGAAACCCATCTTCCCTCTGCCACCCCACCATCCGTCAATCCATCCATTCAGCTTCTCAAGTCCAGAGCCCCAGCTGCAGCTCTCAGTGCCTCGGACAGTATTTATTTTTATTTTATTATTATTTTTATTATTAATATTTTTGGATGGTTCCTCACCCTCTCCTCTTTCAACGTAGGACTTCTCGGCCACCCCCACCCTGACCCTCACCCTGTCCCCACCCCGCCAGCCGAGGACTCTCGCGATTCGGCAAAACTTGTTCATGGTATCCATGTTGTCAGTGTATTTGGTGTAGACTTTTTGTTTGTTTGTTTTATTCTGCTTCGAATCGGTAGAGACTCGATCTTGTGTGGAGAAAAAGAGAGAGAAAACAAAGGAGAGGAAAAAAACGTACAACCCGCAAAACCAAATGCAGCTCAGAAGAGGAGACCAAGGACTCCTTCAGTGGATTGTAAGGAAGATTATTTTTGTCGTCTGAGTCCTTGGTCTTCCAACTTGTTGCAAACTGAGTGTGCCTTGTATGGTGCTGAATGTAAGGAAACCTCTTTCAGGTTTTCCCTGCTCTTGTTGCCCATGTTATTCTTGTACTCCATGATCCCTGGCAAAGGATAAATATGTCACAAAAGGGTGAGACTTATATCGAAACTCCTGACTTCTTGTTTTCCTTTTTTCCTGAGATCTTTCCGTGTTCGGGGAGGGAGGAGTTACGGATTTTTCGCACTTTCCAGATGTATTAAAGTTGTTATTATTTTTATATTCAATGTGAATATTTCTAGTCAGGCTTTTTAAGAAATCGATGTAACGGGAAACTTTAATACCATCAGTGCCTTTTACAATTCTTCTGCAGAGTTCTCCTCCAGGGGCGGGGATTTCTGATCTGCTCAGCAATGTAATTACAGTCTCTTTCTTCCAAAGTAACTCTTTGCTTCTTTTTCCCCTTCTTTTTTTCCCCCCCTCAATTTCTCTTTTAATGGCACTGTGCACTCAACTAGATTATTTACTTCAAATGAATTGTGAATGTTTGTAAGCTACCCGCTGTACTTGTTTTGGTTTTTTTTTTTTCTAATTTATAAAATTTAGTTTAACACTTACCTCTGCTGCTTGTGTCGTTCCTGAGAGCGGACACGGATTTCCCCAGCGATATTTTTCCCCCGCAGCAGACCTCAGGCCGTAGCTCAGACCACATCGCTCCTTTTCCCGCTCGCGGGGAGGCAGGCGGTGCGGATCGCGGGGCCTGGCGGAGCTCTGGGCCGCCTTGCCCGGCCGCGCCGATGCCCGTTCCCTCAGTGGAAGCCGGAGGGGGCCCAGGAGCTCTGGCCCGGCGCCTTGATCACTTCTTTGGTACCGCCTGTCCCAGATGGAGCGATCCCCCGTCTGCCGGAGAGCCGGGATCCCTGGCGGAATTTACGGCTGCCGACAGCGGTGAGGACGTGGTGCAGCCGGAGGAGCCACGGGGACCTCGAACCGCTTTTCCCGGTCGATGGCGGCCTCGCCGTGCAGGCTGCGGCCCCTCTACCGAAGGCCGTGCCGGTTTAAAACCTTGGCGGATCCCGGGAGAAGTGCGTGGGTCGGCGGATTGTTTTCCCTCTGCTGGAGCCTGGCGGGGAGACCGGGGGCGCGGGCTCAGGATTGGGCTGCGAGAGGCGGCTTCGCAGTCCTCGAGGAGAGACTGCTGAGGCCGTCTGTGTCCCGACACAGCCGCGGGAGCCACTTGGGGCAGCCTCCCGCCTTGGACTGAATCGGCTCCACGCCTCTGCTGCGAGCCGGGCCCCCGGCGCGGTGCTGGCGGCTCATCCCCGCCGTCGGCGGCGGCCCTGGGGCAGCGCTGCCCGAAGGGGAGGGCAGCCTGCCGTGGGGTGGGCAGCTCCAGCCGGGAGCCGGGGCCGGGCAGTGCCGCTCGGAAGAGCCGGACCCGGTGGCGGCTGCAGTTGTTTTTCTGCGCCGATGGAGCCCTGCCCAGACCACGCTCACAGGCGGCCGCCTTGCCTGGGCGCCGCCGGTTCTTCGTCGCTGCCGGCTTCTTTCCTTTCTCGCTGGTTCTCACGGGCTTTCGCTGCGGGCACGGAGTGGGTTGCAGGAAGGCCCTGCTGCCCCACCGCTTGCCAGCCGCCCCAAGATGCAGCCGGGCTGTTTCCCTGCCAGCCCCTCTCTCCGGCCCTCCCTTGCTGTCATTTCGCTGTCCCAGGCTCGGGCACCCCGCAGGTTAGATGTCCCGGGCTGGCACCCCCAGCAGCACTCGGCGGCAGGGAGAGGGGCGGCAGTGGCTGCCCGTGGGCTGCCCAGCCCCAGCACGGGCTGGGGACGAGCTCACTGTTCCCAAAGCCGACAGCCGTCGTGACATGGGGGAAAATGGTTTGGGTTTGGTTTTGCTCCGCCGGGCGTGTCGGCGGTCCTGTTGCCGAAAGGAGTGCTCCAGGTGTAGCGGTCCCTTGGCAGATGCGGGAGGACTGACATTTATTTGGCCCGATCCCGAAGCTCCTGTCTCTTCTGTCTCTTCTGTCATTTTCTTCTTTCTTTCTTTCTTTTTTTTTCTTTTTTTTTTTTTTTTTTTTTTTTTTTTTTTTTTGGTAACTATTTCCTTCCGACATTCCCAACACTTTACTTCCTGGGAAAACGAAACTTTTGGATGGGAGAATCTGGGCCCCCGTGCACTTCGGGAGGTGAAGAGGTGCCACTGCTGCCCCGCAGTTAGCTTTTTCCTTGCCCCTGGGGACGTTTCTGTGCCTGTAGCCCGGTACAAGACATCGAGCCGCTGACTCCCATCTCAGGTTCGGTGGGACACTTCGCACCAGCAGAGGTTTTGTCCCCGGCGGGGGTGGCTTTCGGCAAAGAAAGGCTATGGTTCCTAGCGGGCTCCCTGTTCGAGGGAGCGGACTATTTCTAAGCCAAATTATTTTTTTTTCCGTAGGTCACGGTATTGTATTATTTTGATTCGTGCTTGCTAACGGATGTAGTGCTCGAAGGAACCTTCCAATATGAAAGAGAAGCGATGGTTATTAGAGATTCCTCGGGTTGTAACACTGGGTAACAGACTGAAAGTAAAGTGTCAAACTATTTTCCTTTGAATCAGATAAAACTAATGTGCGTTTTACTCGAGATAGAAGTTGCTGGAAAAGCTGATCCGAGTACAGTTGTCCGGAATTTTAGTATTGGTGTTTAATATCGAATATTTACTCATTGACAGTGTCTTCTTTTGACATTGACAAAATCCGATATCTGAGAAACGTCAGTATTTGATATTGGAAAAATTTAATCGATAATTTAATTTATTTTTTTCGGATTTTGAGGCGTCTCTGTTCCTGTTTCTCTTTATAATTTTGATTTTTGAAATATAAAGCAAACTCCCTGCATTCTTTACCTTTTCTTAATGGCAAAATCCCCAGTAACAGGCGTGTAACTGTGCCAAGGCCAAAGGAACTACTCTATATTTTCGGCGTTTAAGTTATCAGCAAAACCTGGGCTCTAACATGCTCTCTCCATACACTCTCAAACACACATTCAGCTCATCAGCACATACATGGCTGCAACGTAAAAATAATCTCCCTAACGATGTGTCCCAATTTCGGCCTCTCTCACAAACCCCGAATCTGTACAGGGGCCGTGGGAATCATTTTCCATCTCACCATGGGCAAGCTCTAGTCTTAAAAAAAAAATTCTTGCAAAGACAAGAGGGAGAGGGGGGAAATACCGCAGCTACAAGAAATTCGATTGTTGAAATGTAATGTAAATTGTGTATATCTTTGCATATGTCTCCATTGGCGCTTGTGTTTTTGTATTAAACAGTCGCACAGTCGCAGAGTCCAACTCTGCAACCGGGAGGCTGCCTATATTTAGCTACCTCCCGCTCGCTCGCAGGGTAATAAAACAGGAAACCACGTAGATTTGCCCCCCCTGCGCACATACAGACACACGCTAACGCGCTCAGGTAGAAATCAGCGACACTTTCTGGGAGGAGGAGAAGCGGCAGAAGATACCGGGGCACAGGCAGACCCCCGGCAGTGCTGCACCTGCCCGGCCTCCCAGGGGCTCCCGGGAGCAGGGGCCAAAGGTGGCCCGAGGTTAAGGGCCTCTCCCCGGCAGGCTTTGGCAGGCTTTTTCCGCTCCGCTTCTCCTGTCAGTGGGACGGCGACGCGCCCCGAGGGCGGCCCCGGGCCGGCGCCACGGGGAATCCCGGCCGCCTTTCCAGCGGCTCTCCCGGGTCTGCAGCACCAAACTCTGGGAGGGCTCCGAAGACAAGGACAGGGGTGCTCCTCCGGGCGGCCGGAGAGCCAGACCCCGCGGCCTCCGGAGATCCAGGGCGCTGCCAGTAGTGGCTCCATCGAGCAGCCCGGCTTTTCCCGAGGTGATGGGAAAAATAAAAGGCAGGTCTTTTGCCGCGGCCACTCTGGGAGGGATATTACCTCTCCCAACCTCTCCGAAAGCGGCAAGAAAGCGGACTGTTCCTTCGCGTTGTCCGCTGCTGCAGCAAACAACGTGATTAACCGGGGAGCAAGGTGAACCAGGGTGCAAATGACACGTTTCCCAACCGAGTGTCACGGCTGTCAGTGCCGGGACACCGCACCGCTCCGGGACGGGGAGCTCTCCCTCCACCAGGGGCGAGCAGAGACGCCGCTGGGCCGGCAGGTTCTGCCCGGGGCCCTCCGGCCCCGCTCGGGCCGCTGCCTGCGGGACCCCCAGCCCGCTCTGCGCCCGGGCAGCCACCCCGACCCGCAGCGGGCGGCTCCGCACCGCGGCCGGCCGGTGCCTTGCCGAGGGACCGCGAGAGAGGGCGGACTCTTACCCGCAGGTGGGGCTTGTCCTTTTCCTAGAGCGTTTAATATCTGTGGTGTGGGTTTTTTGTTTTGTTTTGGATTTCGTTCGTTGTTTTTTTTTAAGGGAGGGATGGAGCGGATAGAGAGGGCGAGTTCACGGCCGGGGCGGCCCGGGAGGGGGGTGTCGCGCTGCCTGGGGCAGGCCAGGGACGAGGGCAGATCTCCCCCACCCACAGCCGCAGACACCTCCCTGGCTCCCTCCTAGACGGGTCCTATTGCCCACAACGGAAAACCCTAGCAGAGGATGAGGGGTTTGGCTCCTCGGTCCGAGGCCTTTGGGGTGGCTGAAGAATCATCCCCGGCTCTTTGTCCAGTGTTTCCCCAGGCCTGTTGCCCCATTCCGGAGCCGCTAGAGGTGTTAGCCATCCCAAGCGATGCTGGCGATAGTCGGGGTGAACCTTGAAAAAAATTAGAATGGGGAGTGGTGGCTGCAGAGCTGCAGGTTGAGCCATTTTGGGGTTCTCAGGTGCGCCTGTGGTTTCTTGCCTAAAATCGGACTCGGTAGTAAAGAGGCCACGGCTTGGGCTCCTGAAGGACGCTGATGGCAGCCAGCAACACATCCTGTGCTGAAACAGAAACTGAGCCAAGGAAGTCTCTCCTCTCCCGCAGCAGAGGCTCGGCGCTGGGAGAGACAGAAAGGGGCGCAGAAGGCGACGCGCAGGGACTACCTGCTGTCTCCAAAGGGGTGCAAGTAGCCACCAGAACTGGTGAAGGATGTCCTTCCCACCAGAGCAGGGACACAGCTATTAATAATAATAAAAATATGTCTAGGTACTTCAAACATTTTTTTCTTTATTAAAAAAAAAATAAAAAAAGAAGAAAAAAAGAAAAGAAGCATGGGAGGAAGGCCACACGCAGCCTTTTCATGCACGGCCGATTGACAAGTAAAACAGTGCTTCCACACCGAGCAAGAATGGTAGAAAAGCATAAAACGGGTGGAAAGGCAAAGACGGGTCTGATTTTCAGCGTTCCGGGTCTGAAGGACAGACGTGCGAGCAGGGGCCCCGACGGGCGGGGGTGGTCGCCAGGCCGGGGCCGGCGCTGTGGCGAGCACTCACGGGACAGGAGCCGATGCTCCGCGGGACGCGGGTTACGGCGTTGTTTCCTAAATTGCTCTGTGGGGAAAGCAAATCCTGCAGGCGGTGACGGCTCTGAAAAACACCTCTGCCCGCTGCTTCAGAGCCCGACCCTGCCTGTCGGCTCCGGCGGTCTGAGGACCCCGCTCGGCACCGGTGATCCGCTCTCCGCTAAAGCCGTCCGACGGCGAACCCCCGCTGCTTGTCTCCCGGGTCGGGGTAAATCACTTTGCCCACGGATCTGCGCTGCGCTTAAACTGGCCAGAGAAACGCTTTGTGTCGCAAAGGACTCGAGTGATAATTAGGGATGAAATGCGCGTGGAGAGGACTAATATTATTTTTGGCTTGTGCGGGAATAATAGAGATTTGCAAACTGTACGAATAAAGCTGGGTAGGCTGGAAGGGGAGGGAGGGAAGGCGGTTCTGCCGGCTGTCGGCAGAGCTAGGACTCGGTGGCGGGGTTTGCGCCGGGCTCCTTTGCTCAGGAGGGGAAAGCGAGGGACAGGTCGTATTTGGGACTTTCCTTTTGGCACTCGACTGCGATACCGGGAGGCGGCAGGGGGGTGGCGGGGTGGCGCAGCCCCGAAGACACCCCCGAGAAGCCGCGGAGACGTTTTCCTCCCTATCGTGCGCGGATTTACCGAGGGGGCGGCATTGCCACTCTGTTCTGCACGGCGGCACTGACCACATAAGACAAGTAGTCTATACTTGGCNTAATAATAATAATAATAATAGACGATTCGCGGTTCTCTTTATTCAGTTAAGAATGAAAAATGGTGGCAAAGGGGGAACTTTTATGGACATACTACATTTTCCCAGCGACCAGAAGAAGAAAAGAACACATGTGCTCATTCACTGGTTATAAACCTCACTCTGCAGGGGTGCAGAATGTGATTTTGTCAAATAACTGTGAAGGTTCCTTTAATTTGTCTGAAATTTAACTAACTTTCCAGATTAAAAATAAATATCTGGAAGAAACAGACGGGTTTCCTCGGTCCTCGAGAAGAGCTTTTGCTTTTTGCTGCGCGGATTCGCGGTCACTGGGAAGTTGTGTTTAGGTGTCCATATCAGGTCACGGCTAGTGGGAACACAGTAAAACAGTTTTACCCAAAATATCTCCAAAAGATACTGAAATAACCACTTCGTTTTTGCGAACAAATTATTTCACTTAAGAAGGAACAGAAACGAAGGTGCAAGAAAAGAAATCCATTGCAAGCCCTCTGTACGGGGCGAACTTTAAAAGGAAAATCCCGACATTTTTATCTCAGAAAATAATATATGCAAGATTTGCAACATGAAAACTACATGTAAACCGATCTCTCCTCGGCAAGAATGTCATTTTCAGTGGGGTGGCAAAGCCGTCGCCCAGGCAGGCGCTGCGGGGGCGAGCGGGGGGAGGCGGCTGCGGGCTGGAGACCCGCGGGACCGGGAGAGAGGGTCCCGGGACATTCCCCTCATGCCAAGGACAGGAGCAGCTACGCGGGATGTAGCATGTGCCTGGCAGAAGACATATCTCAGAAGCTCTCCCCATCTTTTCTCTCCTGCACCTCCGGGAGGTGCCTGCTGGCTGCTCGGGACACCCTCCCATCGCTGCCGCATCCCGCCCGGCTCTCCGCTGCTTGCCTCCCACTCCCTGCAAAACCTTCTCTGACCGATGGAGCGCCTGTCCCCTGTCTGCTCGCCGTCAGCGGGGCCATGCGAGCTGGCGGCAGAGCCCTCGTCACGGGGCGCTGCGGACCGCGGGGCGGGAGCGCCCGGGGCCCGGCCCCGGCAGCGCAGCGGTCCCAGTGCCTCTCCCGGGCCCTGCCAGCGCCCCGCGGGGCTGCTCCCGGCCTCCCGCGGCCCGGCAGGGAGGGTCTTCTCAATGCCAGGCCTGTGTATTTGTAGTTTGATTTCGCACGTCAAGGATAATTTCTTCATACAACTTAATGGACGCGGCTTGACATCCATAATGATCGCTAATCATTCAAATTATTTTTGCTAGCGCCCAGACATGTTCCAGTTGTTGTGATAGATCGCGTTTCACCCATAATGACGGACAATTACCATTTCTAATTCGCCGGCTTTTGACACCTAAATCCACCCACCATATGTGGCTGAAACGCGCCGGGCTCGGCGGCGAGGCCCTGATGACATTTGCAGCGAGCCCCTCTCCTCTGAGCGGGGCACCTGGGATGCCACCCAGCCCCGGCACCCCCGGCCCTTCCCCAGGCCGCCGGAGCTCGGCTGTTCGCCATCTCAGGGCCCCGGACGGCAGCTCCGCGGCCGTGGGGGTGCGTGGGGCGGGCCGGCGGGGACAGGAGCGAGCGAGTCTCATGCGGAGCGGCCGGGCCCTCCTCTCCTCTCCCCGCCCCGGCGCCCCTCGGGACAGCCGGGCTGTGCTCGCCCCCGGGGCGCTTACACGCCTCGGCGGAATCCCAGATGGAAAGCGGCTTGGTCCGGCAGCCAGGGCCGTCCCTGAGGGCTGTTCCCTATCACCATCGCGGCCAGGGAAACCCGCGTGTATTTGTGCTTCGATCCTCCACACCCCACGGCCTTGAACTGTCCTCTGTGGCAGAGACAGCAAAGCGTGACGGGGAGGTTCAGCCGCAACCAGGGCGCGCAGTGCGCCTCCATTGCATCCACCACGTTTCCTGGGGTATTTATCTCCGCAGTTCCCTTGGAAATTAGGTGCAGCCGATGCAAGGTCTCTCTGTGGGACCCGATGCAGCCAATGGAAGGAGAATCAGCAGCTCCGCGCCTCCGTCCCTGTCCCAGCGCCGGTCTCCCGGCTCGACCCGGCCGTCGGGGCACCCACCCTCTCTGCTGACAGATGCGCCTCTGCACTGGGTCTCGTTTGTCGAAAAGGAAGTGAGAGGATTCACCCTGGGTGATTTCTTCGGGGTTGTTTGGTTTTATTTGGTTTCTGTTTGTTTGTTTAGTTGTTTTTGTTTTTGTGAATAAACGAATGAAGCCGCCGTTGTTTGACTTTAATCCCCGCAGGACGGAAGCGCCACCGCAAAGTCGATGGCAAAACATTCCTGCCCAAGTGCTGCAAGGCAGAAACTTCACGTTTCTGTAGAGCGGCAGGCATCGCCTGCTTTTTAAACCCCGGGTATTTCTGCTGCATTAACGTTTGAAGCGTCACATGAAACGTTTCCTTCGTCAGGAATAACTGACTGTGGATACCCCAGTCACAGTCGCAAGGACGGGCAGAGAGGGAGCAAAGCCAGATCCTGAGGCTGTGCTCCTCTGCCCCGCATTGCAATGGTCCCTGACGCAGCCCAACGAGTAGTCAGAGTGACAGAGAAGCCCAGACAGGGTCACGCAGGCACGCGTGTTTCCAGCGGAACAGACGGGGCTGGGGATTACCGCGGTGAGGATCACACATCGGAGCATGTCGGGGCGTTACCCGGGCCTTCTCAGTACCCGTGGTGAGATGAGTCCCCAGGCTGTTCCCCCCGATTGCCTCTACAAAACCCGCCCATGGACTCGTTTCTCCGCCGGGCTCTGACACAGCCGCTCTCTCGGCGGGGCGAGAGGACGCGGGACGGGACAGGGATGCGGGACGGGACAGGGGACACCGCCGGGCCGCGGCCGCCGGGCTCGGGCTCGGTGTGGCGAGAGGGAACTGTCATCGTCGGGAAAGTGCTGAATCCGGCCCGGCCGCCGCCCGGCACCGCCCCGGCCCTGCTGCAGCTTCCACCGCAGCAAAAGGGCCCCGCAAAGGGCGAGCGCACCGACCCCGCCTCGGACAGCGGAGCAGCAGGAAATGGGTTCTCACAGCCTTTCTAACCCAGCAAGTGGAAGGATTTAGCCATCAATATACTTTCAAATAAGGACTAGAGGGATTGCCTGTCTGAGGTTTCTCGGCTCCCGGCGAGGTATTTTGATGAGGTTTATTTCCAGTTAAATTTCCAAGGCATGTCTGAGGTGTTATTGCACTTTCTCTATGAATTAAACAAAATACTTTCTCAGCCCTCGAATTCGAGGTAAGGATGAGGGAAAAAAATCACCAGCCCAGTAAATACTAAAAAAACAGAGGAGCTGCGTGTGAGCAGGCACCGCCTGGCTGCCGGGAGCGGGGCTTCTCGCCTGGGCAAGGCAGGCTGGGCTGAAAGGGCCCGTCCTCGGGCGGGGCCAAACACAGCCGGGGGACACCGCAGCTCCAAGATTGGGGGTCCCAACTGAATCTTGCAAGGAATACACCCACGTCCTGCAGTGGGAGCAGGACTGGGGCTCAGGTGCTCGATAATACTAAGGAAGTAATGAAGGACACCCCAGTAAGAATCCCTCAAATTCAGCAGAACAGTAATTGCTAATGACGTTCCCTCGCTTTGGACATACAGGTTTGATTAAAGGGTCTTTAAAATTTATTTTCCCCTAAAGTTTCTGTCAGGCTTCTGGACTCAGATAGCTCTATTTCAGGTTCTGTCTGGGGCTTTTGCCAGGGTTTAGATCACGTTTGCACCTTCTCCACTTTGATTTCCACATGCACGCCCACACGCCCACATGATTATAGTGAGCTTCCTAAAACCAGAAAAACACCATGGCATTCAAGAACGAGTAAATAAATTTTCCTGTATGACTTTGAAAAAGATTAGCGTCTTACTATATATATCGATCTAGAGACTGGTGGTATATAAATTCGGGGGGAGAGGGGAAGGGAAGACAGAAAAAAAAGAACCTATGCGTTAATTCTCTGCTAGGATAAGGAAAGAAAAGCAATGTTCCAGGTACATAAGGCCCCTTTTCCTTGATAACTTTGTAAGATACATATTACTTTATGTCTTAACACACCACCTTAAACCTGGAGATCTCAGAGAATTGTGTGGAGCAAAACCTATTCTGCAGAGGGTACGGTATCTTTATTCCTCCTGAAGAGTATTTTCTAGGTATTGTTGGAACAGAAAGGTCTCCTCGCTTCCTAGCAATTGTTCCACAGGGGTATTAAAGAAAGGACGAAGACCTTCTTGCTTGTCCCCTCCCTCGGGAGATCCCGCTGGACCATCCCACAGTCCCCTGCCGTACGTGGGGTCTGACACTGCCATCTTGTGTTCTACAGTCCCAGCTGTTATTTACCAAACCAATTTCGACTAAAAGGTGTTAGCTGCGAACATAAAAGGTGTAGCTGAGACAGTTAAACTCGTGCTTTCAAAGGGAGGTGCCAAGTGCCCGTTTTTGTTTAAAAGGGCTAAACTTCAGCATTTTAGCTTCTAGAGAAAGAGCAAAGTCTAAGCATATTTGAGCCTGTCAGATCTTCATGAAGATGAGCAGGTTTCTCTGTCTCTGTCATGGTACAACTCTCAGGTACTCTCAGGTCTCTCCAGTGGTGCTTTTCTTCTGGTTATGTTTACCGTTCTCTAGGAAGAAAGTAGTAGAATTTATTTATCCTGCGCAGATGCAAACACGAAGGTCATGTTTACTGCATATTTTGTACCTTTTCTCCCAATGCTGTAACTTCAGACAAATCTCTGCAGACTCACCACGCAGTTTTGGCTTCAATAGCTAAAACTGCATGAAAGAGAAAAGCTAAGGAAAAGCATTCAAATGAGGCAAGAAAAAGACATTTTACCCTGTCTTAATAATTTGAACTGATGGGTACAGACGTTTGGCCAGTGAGGAGAGATGGTGGTGAACTGAAGTTGATATACCTGTTTTATACCCAGTAATAAATGTCAAAACATTTTGGGCAGCTGAAAAGAGAAGAGCAAAATGGCAACAAAATAGGAATCTCTGGAAATACAGAAGTGCTGTCAAATTGTGCCTTTACTTGTTTTTTCTTACAGAGAAGGCCTACTGCCTTGCCAAAGATAATGACCCCAAGTTTATTTTATGTTTCCTGAATTTTTTTTAATGTTATGACCTTGATTACTTAAACATTGTTTTTTTTTCTTCATTAAAATAAGTATAGATTGCAAATCACTGTAACCCTTTAAAAGTATTAAAATCATGTAAGAATGGTGTGATTAGAGTAAGTGATGAAAACTTTCTGGTCAGGACTTCAAAATATGTCAAATTAATAATGAATAACTTGAGTAAGGTGTTACAAATAATGTTAATTAAAAGGGTCCATGTGCAGTCCCTTTGAGGGCATGTGAATAAATATCTAACAGTTTCTATTGGGGTCTTGGTTCATACTGAAAATGAGGAAGTCTTTATAATTCATAACTATTACAGAGTCTTTATGAATGCTCTTTCTCATATTTCCCACTGGAAACCATTAGATAATCTGTTTTTATTATATAGAGCCAAACATTTGGCTTAATATTTTTGTTTTAGAACAGACCACAGAATCGTGAGGATATTAGCCATCCCATAATTTTTAGGGGTGCCTTAAAGTCATGTACATTTATTCCTGTCTTGAGAGTTTCTTTAAATTACAATCTTTGATCCTTGTTCTTCTAGAAATGTTACCCAAGATACATATAAAACAGAAGTTTCCTACTCCGTGTTTTTTTCATTAACCATCTACCTTCCCACCCACTAATGCTGTGAATTTAAGAGTCTACATAATTGAGTCTGTAAATTAACAAAAAAAAAAAAAAATCCAAACAGCCAGAGCAACCAAGCTGTAGATGGTACATTGGCCTTAATGTTCTTATATTAGCACATTAAGCAAGCAGAAAGGGAGCTTTTCATTATGTCCAGGTTGTTTGGGGTTTTTTTTATGGCAACAAGATGTATTTCTTTCCCTGACCTTCCTTCAAAGTCAAGATATTTTTGAGGCCAAAGACGAATTAAGAGAGATAGGAAAAGTGTGTGATGGAAGGATTATTCTGGGTATCTGAGAAAGATTGCATGTAGGAAGCAATGAACTTCAAGAGTAATTCAAACTGGTGTTCAGTGTTCTAAACTATGAGTTATTCAGCATTTCAAACTGACAGCTTGTAAATGTAAATTTTATTAAATGCAGAGCAATAAAATTTTGTAAGTTTCTGTCATTTTGAATTTTAGTGGTTCAGATTGAAGCCTCCAGCCTTTTAAATCACAACTTGTAGGAGCACAGCTCTTAACCATCTATTACTCTTAAATGTGTTCTTTTCAAAACCTCATTATTGCCTTTGCTCACAAAATATCCTTGTCAGGATCCAGGTCTGCATGTCTCGTGTCAATGATAGGCTGACAGGCTCATGCCCTCTGTTATGTTTACATTGTATATTG
The DNA here is from genome assembly GCA_013397915.1 of Daphoenositta chrysoptera. Classification (NCBI taxonomy): domain Eukaryota; kingdom Metazoa; phylum Chordata; class Aves; order Passeriformes; genus Daphoenositta; species Daphoenositta chrysoptera. Next base: position 889,343 of record VZRO01003393.1, on the reverse strand, counting down.
TATAAAGTTTTCTGCTCTTCATTCTCACTAGACAGAAAATAAAACAGGATTAGCAGTCATATCACCCTTCAGACCATCCAGATTTTCTCCTTTGATCTCAAAAAATTTCTTTGCATGTGCAGTGCAAGACTCTGGCTCAAGGACCCTTGTTTTGCTCTTGAGACAGACATTGCCTGATTCAGGAAAATGAAAACATACTAACGCCTACCAGTTAAAGCTGAGATCTAGCAGGCAATATCTTGGAAAAGCTCTTGCATGACAAAGTGAGATCAGTGGAGAACTTTGGTAATATTTTACTGGAAAACAAAGCTCGAGGAGAAGGCAGTTTTGCATAGGCAAAGGATTACAGGAACTTGGCCAAACAGCTCAGAAATTTATGAGACCAATTTTTTTTTTCAGAAGATTACAACTGCCACTGAAGAACCACAGTGAAGTGATAGAATTGCACCGTATCCAACAGATTGTGTTTGCCAGCCACTTCACTTGATGTGCTCCAGCAGACACAGATACATACTGTCTGTCTGTCTGTGTCTGTGGGTGTACATTTGTCCATTCAAAAGGAACACTAGCAACTCAAATATCATATTTGCTTTGAAAAACATTTATTCTAGTTACAAGTAAGAACAGAAAATCACTCCAAACATTTCAAATTGTGTTAAATGGTGGGAAGAATTAAAGAGACACCACATCTAATTGTAAGTCTGCATCTCAATTCTCAGAGCAGTCTAGATTTTTTTTTATAGTATTTCATTAAGTCTGTGTAATATGCTGAGTAAGCTCTCAATGCATCGAATATATTGTCAAACTGAGTATGAATTTAATTGTGTTATTAACTGGCAAGAATTTTACCTAAGTAAAGTAAGGCAAAAACAACAGAAACTGATCCATTATAAGACGTTAAAAGTATATGTGGTGGAAGTCTCAGGAAACAGAAAATAATACCTAATCTTTCACTAGCAATAATTGCATGTTCTCAAAACCTTAATTGCAACCTTATTTCTTCTTGGTCTACTTGAGTACAGAATTAGATATGCAAATTCTGTCACAGGTTTTGTTCAGTTTTTCCTGGTGTGTTTCTCCTAACTCTCTCTTCCTTAGTATTTCTTGTATTTATCATGTTGCTAACACATCTCTATGGTTTGGCTCGACGTAGATCTGAGATAATCATGCCATAAAGCTACTTCATCTCCATCAGAAACACCTACAGTTTTGGCAGCAGTAATAGAATTGCCCTCAAGATGTAAAGTTTCCTGGGAAGAAATTAGTTTGGAAGCACATAAGCTAGTCTTGAGGAAAAACACTTTGAGTGAGTCACAACTTTTGATACCACATCAGAAGAAAACTGATACAAAGTAGGGGTTTGAAAATCAATTAACCCAGAGATGTAATTCTGCTGTCAAAGTCCCTTATGGAAAATTGGGAGATAGTTCTGATTTTAGTTTGTGATGTGCAATAAGAAACACGAACAGAAAAACTCAGAAATACTAGCTCTTTGTCATTCCAGCTGAGACACATTGACACTGAGCTGTGAACTTTATTGTGCTAAATGATATAAATAATGCCTGATAAAGCACGTTTATTAGAGCTATGACAGGTCAGCTAATGAACTGGACTGTGGTGCCCAGCTCCCAGCCAGGACGTCAGCTCTCCAATTTGCTGGATGTCACAGCAGCTGAAGCAGCTGGAGGGACTTGTGCCCAGCCTGATTGCTCAAGTCGTGGCTCAGGTCGCTGATGAAGACGAGCTCAGGTGAGGCTGCGGTGTGGGTGAGGTGTGGGTGCCCGTTCCTTGCTGCCACCATGGAGGGGGTGTGGGTGGTGACAGCCTGAACTGCTGCAGCTGCTGGCTCCCGCCGCAGACAGAGCCCTCTGCCGCAGCGGGTGCTGACACGCACGCCTGCTGGGCACAGAAGGCATTTCAAAGCTGATTAAGATGTTACGGTAAACTAGTCAGATGGGGATCATTTTCTGGCAAAGCAGACTCGGGTAGTTAGTGCTTTGCCTGCGTTTGCTGACGTGGCAATGAAATGGCACAGCGGATAGCTGGCTGGCTGGTGTGCGGAGGGAGCGCCAGGCTTCGTCCTCTCGGGTGCTGTGTCTCATACAGACTCTAATAACAGGACATAGCTGAGCTGGGGGATACTAAATGACACTTCACAGATATTTCAAATTAATTTTGGACTGGAACAGATGTCTGCTCAAGAAAATCAGTGTTGAGTATCTGCAGTCAGTGCAAACCTACCTCTCCCACGAAACTTTCACAGGAAAGTGTGCATCCAATAACTCCAGACTGAGCTTTATGCCTAACTGCATTGTTTGAATATTCACAGCAGCTAAAATCTGTAGTCAGACACGAGGATCTCAGTTCCCTAGGTGATGTACACAGGTATAGCCAATAGATCATATTTGTTCCTTAAAAACTGCAAATTGCAATCTAGGTAAAAAGGAAAGCAGTTTGCCACAGTCATGGGGCACAACCAAGGAACAAAGAGACAATTTTATACAATATGACAGACAATTGTACTGGATCATCAGTACCTTCCAGCTGCCAAGTACTTATAGAAAAGGTTGTGCAGTGGAGGAGCAGAGGAGTGGATGCTCTGCAGTGACCAGTACAATAAAGTCTAGGAGTCTGGGGAACTAATTAGCTTTGAGCACTTTGAAAGCATGGTTGGCATGTGCTCCAGTGAACACAGAACTGCACTGTCATGACTATAACATCTGCAGTTTAATATTGGAGATAAATGTATATTTGAAGAGGTCAAAGTAGGAAACACTGGGCTCTTTTCTTGCCTTTGAGGCTGACAACATATATGACTTTAAGCAGGTCATCTAGACTTGGCAGAAAGGGGATTGCAGTGGGTTTCCAGTGTCAAGATTCATTCAACTTATGTGTGTGCAGTTCCTCGCATGAAGATCAATAGTGAATAATTGTTGCTGTGGAAGCTGATCAACAAAGTGCTGAAAGGGATACATTCACTATCATGGGATAGTGAATCTTAAAAAAGCATTTGCAATGAAGAATTTATTCAGAAAATCGACTTTGTCTTCTTCTGAATTGTTCACACAGTCTTCACAGACTGATAAATTATTTAAAGGCTTTAATTGACGTATTTCCAAGGGATTTCTTTTGGCATATAGTTCAGAGTGAAAAAGAAGGTTAATAAGGACCTCAAGGCAAGTGAAAAATAGGATGCATCGCAACACAGGTTTACTTCATATCTCATATTAATGTGACAGTTGATTTGCTGAGATTTTTTAGACATGGACAATTAAGACATTGCAGCGTATCGGGTTTGTGTGTCCAGGTTTTGGTAGTGGGGGCTGGGGGAGGACATACAGGGTTGGCTTCTCTGACAAGCTGCCAGAATCTTCCCTCATGTCCGACAGAGCCAATACCAGCTCCAAGATGGGCCTGCCACTGGCCACGGTCAAGCCAACAGCAACAGTGGCAGTGCCTCTAGGAGTTAAGGAGAGGGGGAAAAAACCTGCACAACTGCATCTGAAGAGCAGAGTGAGAGTATGTGAGATCAACAAACATGCAGACACCAAGGTCAGTGACGAAGGAGGGGAAGATGTGCTTCAGGCACCAGAACAGAGATTTATCCCCCTGCAGCCTGTAGTGCAGACCTTGGAGAGGCAGGTGGTCTGTTGAGGTGGAGCAGGGTGCAGCTGCTGCACCAGCAGCCCCTAGAGGACCCTATGCTGGAGCAGGCAGATCTTTGAAGGAAGCTGTGATCCTTGGGAAACCCACGGTGAAGCAGGCAAGAGTGTGAGGAGTCCTCCCCTGCAGAGGAAGGAGAATTAGGGACAATGTGTGATGAAGTGACCACAGCTCCCATTCCTTATCCTCTTGCACCTCTCGGTGGAAGGAGTTAGAGAATTTGGGAGTGAAGATAAGCCTGGGAAAAAGGGAGGGGTGATGGAAAAGTGTTCTAAGTTTTGGGTTTATTTATCTTTTTCCTACTCTGATTTGATCGGTAATAAGTGAAACTAATTTCCCCAAGTCAAGTTGGTTTTGCCCATGATGGTAGTTGGTGAGAGATCTGTCCTTGCCCTTATTCCAACCCATGAACTTTTCATTATATTTTCTATCTCCTGGGCAGCTGAGAAAAGGAGTAACTTTGAAAAAGAGTAGCTTTGGTGTGTACCTGGCACCCAGCCAAGGTCAACACACCACAGGTAGATACCATCTATGTAGATTTTCACAGAGAGTAGCTACACATTAAGGCAGAAAAGTGGAAATCAGTAGATGAGGTGAAGATGGGAGGATTAGGTAAAGAGAAAATTATGATGGGTGTTACTGAAAGAAGTTTCAGGTTGCAAGGGATGGGCTACCTGAGCAATAAGTTTCAGGTGCAACATTGTGTAATGCATTTCTTAATGAGCTGCCCACAAAAAGTAGGATCAAGTGATTAACTGGTAAGAGGATTTTGGGAAGCTACAGCAGGGGCTCAAGATACTGGGCCAAGAGAACTGCATAACTGAAGCCTGAAACCCTTGATGTGGGTTTCATCACTCAGCCACACAGAGTGCAAAGTCATACACTTGGAAACTAGCAACTAAATCTTCAGGGGAAAATGAGACTTAATAGCTAAAAGTTTAAGAGGAGAATGAGATGGCTACTAGATCAACTGGAAATGTGTGAAAAAAGCAAATGCACACTAAAAAAAGCTGGGGAAAAGGAGAAGGAAAATGGACATTTGAGATTATTGCACTTGTCTTCCCATATAGGCACGCTGAAGCTCTGCCTTCCAGGAAGTATCTAAACATCTGCCTGCTGATGGGAAGTAGAGAATTAATTCCCTTTAAAAAAAAATTAACTTGCTTGTGTGTGTAGCTTTGTTTCACTTATTAAACTGTCTTATCTCAACCTTTGTCTCTTGCTTTTGTCCTTCTGATTCTCTCCCCACTCCTGCTGAGGAAGAGTGAGCAAGTGACTGGATGGACCTTCTCTGTCAGGTGGGGTGCTGTGGTTTCACCCCTGCTGGCAACCAAGCCCCAAGCAGCTGCTTACACACTCCACCATCAGCAGGATTGGGGAAAGAATTGTAAGAGTAAACACAACATAGAATTAAATCACCAGGCTCTAGAACAAACTTCCAGGAAGAGTGGTGAGGGCAAATGGCTTCCCTGCTTTTGTGATGGAACTCGATGGTTTCCTTCAGGAATTCAACAACAGGACACCAGTGATTCAGGTGGGTCTTCCAAACCTGAAGTACATGCTAGAAAACAATTTTAGATTCTCTATGTTGTTATAAAAGGAAAAATAAAAGACTTTTTTTTGAACTGGTAACAGGTCAAGACTGAGAAAGACAGCTTTCCCCAATATTCCAACAAGCATTGAGGTTTGGAGACAAGAAACAGGAGTTCCCAGTGATCCTCTGTGTTCATGTGGGAAATTCCAAATTTGCATGACCTCATGCATGTCTCAGTAGAAGTTAGATATACTTCCTTTATAAATTAGTTCTTATTCTGAAGGTCTTTTTGATCCCTTGTCTTTCTATAACTCTTGTTGTTAGCCTGGCTGTTGCTGGCCTTTATACTCTGAGGTGGATATTGTGCTTTAGTGAGAAAAAGTGTTTACCACACTGCAAATGTGGTGTGGCTTTATTAGGAAATTCAGCTAGTGGAAAGACAAGAGAACTTGTTTGTCCATTCACACAACTGGAGAGCAGGTTTCCAATGTGGGTTTTTCATGTTAGCTGTGGCTAGAATTACTGCTCATGTCTTAAATACTAGCCAGGTGCCAGTGAGCTATTTCTCTTTCCACAATACAGGGAAAAAGGTAGTACCTTACACAAATTAAAAAGTTACTGCTGACATTTCTTTTCTCTCCCCTACCAAGCACAGACAATGTAGGAGGAGATAGTTTGAGTGGGACCACATACCTTGGTCACTTTTGCCAGAGGGCAGATGCGGTCTTTCTTTTTAAGCTTTCTCTTAAACATTTAGCTTGGCCTCCACAGTCTCATGCTTGGTGAACCTCACTGGTCCTGTTTTACTGGGTAGTTTGTGGGGAACAGCTGGCTAGTGGTTCTTCCCTGTTTTATTAGGCAATGTAGTTCATAAAAGTTGCGGCCTTCAGCTTAACCATATTGCTGTGTGGAAAGTTTTGTTCACTGCAGTGCCTGGGCCAGAGACATTTACATCACTGTAATCAACAGCATTTGAAACAGCTACTCCTTAAGTGACCTTAGGTTAGCAGGAAGCAAGATGGAAGGATGCCCTTCCAAAAGCAAGGATTTCCAACTTGAGTAGGAACTGTTTTTCACATGTATAAAAACAAGTCATTATTTACCATTTCCACTCAGTTGTCCATCTAGTCAGCCACATTAATCAGTTTCACTCAAGGCACAGTCATCAAGCAGTGCAGAAGAAAACACTGTCTGGTAAAGACATTAGAGGTGATACTGACAAAGAAGAAACAGTTTGGGTTTTATTTGCAAATCTGTAGTGCAATTAAAACCAACAGCTGCTTTCTACTCTGCTCCAGAGATGAATGGAAAAATCAACATTATAATGGAAGTAAATATATTTCCTTTTTAAATGCACACTCCACTTTTGTGGCAACAATTTTGTTTTTCTTTTTAAGGACACTTTCCTCATTCAAACCAATATAATGTCAATTCCCACCTTGAAGAAGAGAAGCATCTACAGATCCCAGCTACAGAGACTTGAAATAGAAAAATTGGTATGAATGAAACTCAAAAGAGGATGAGTAATGTTGTGCAAGCATGGGAAGAAAAAGCAGAATAAAAGCTAAAATAATGTCTTGTATTGGTAACAGACGACACAGCTCGTGTCAATCGCTGTGAGAAATGTGTTGTTTCCATCAAGTGCTGTAAGGACAGCACAGATTACTTGGTAGCTCATGACCCTACATTCCTGAAGAGGATGGCAAAAAGGTTGAAGGCTCTCACACATGCTATTCCTTTTACTCTCAGTGCAGATTCCACCTCATTCAGCTTGATTCATACTTTTTCTCAGAGCTTGGGAGAAGCATACATCTATTTCCTATGCAGGTGATAATTTTTGGTGCTTTTGTAGATACTTAGATGAAGGGAATGCAACCTTATTGAATGTTCTAAAAAACCCCTCCCACATTCACAGAGTTCTTGTTTGAATTTGTACAGTTTGCATTTGCAAACACGGTTACTGTGTATGCCACAATGGCTTGGTCAGGGTAACTTAAGGACAAGGGGGCAAAGGAACCAAAACTGGAACTGTACTATTTCTTCTTCAAACTGAAACGGATTACTAAAAATGGTTTTCTAATTAAACTGGAACAAAATGACAGGAGAAAAAACAAAGAGAGTATTTCTGACTGCCAGCTCAAAACATAAGCAGAAACGAAAACCAATGGCTTGCACTGGAAAAATGTAACCAGGGGTTTGTTGGGGAAAATGTGAAGGAGGGAACTAGCAGCATCCAAGAGCAGCACAAAAATTCAGAGGTGCCAGGAAGGAAAGTTCCTTTTGACCCAGATGAGGAGTGAGCTGAGTACCTGGCTCTGTCTCCTGAGATGGAGGAAGATGTTGCACAGGTGTGGACTGAGAAGGGTGAATACTAAGAACTCCCACACTTGTCTCTGACCATCAGAAATTCCCCCAGATTTTCCCTTCCAGCCCTCCTTTCTCACATACATAAAAGCTCTGGCTTCTCCACCACTGCCTGTCTCCTCTCCTAAACATCTCTGGCCCCTCCTGTCACACTTTTTTACCTCTGTCTCCCCAAAACTTATTCAGCAGTTGCAGTGACTCCACTTAGGGAGAGTTAACAAGCCTTAAATAATCAAGCCTTTGCAACTAAAACGGAACTGAAACAACTTCAGTGATATCCTGAAGAACCAAACCAAGTAAAAACATTTATTAAACTCACTGCCCAGCTGATAAAGGTGGAAGATATAGTAATGGCATAGAGCAGCAGCAACAATTGATCTTACAGACTCTTCAAAGTCTGAAAGTGAAAGTCTGTGTAGGTTAAATCTAAGTCTTCTGGATTTACTTTTCTCAGCAACCTTCCATGGACTCCTGGGAGGTGTTTGCAAATGCCCGGAGCTCCACTGATCAAGAACTATTGAAATGAGGGGAATTAAATGAAGTCACGTAGCTCTTCCCTTGCTTTTTTTGAAGTACAGATATAGAAAACTATCTATACCATCTCTTTCACATATTAAGAAGTCAATTTAACTCAGTAGAAAATGGTCAAGTAAAGTAATAGGCCAAAACTTGACAGAGAATGAGGGTGCAATTACTTTCTTGTTTGTAGCCTTAATGAAATACCAGAACTTTAAAACTGTTGTCATCTCAGTTATTATTCATAATATTCTCAATTATCAGTGGATTAGCTGTGAATTTTCATCACAAAGAAATAATATAAAGTATATAGAAATTATAATAAAAAACCCAAAAAAGCAACTATCAAAATACAGACAGAATATCAAATAAACCATATATATTTATTTAACAATATATATTTATTTTCTGTGTCACTGGGTGACCCAGGCACTTTTCAGTGAAAACTCTGTTCAAACTAACTGCTCAAGGATTTTTTTTCTTAGTATTTTAAAAAGATGTAAGTTTCAAATTATTTCTATACTGCTATCAATGATTTTTTTTTTTACTGCAGTGTTCTGTTTATTAATTCCAGTGTTTTTCAACACAGTTCATATATTTCCTTTAACTGTGACGTATGAAACAGTTTGAGACTAGGTTACTTTCATCTATGAAATGCTATCCATATTTAGTAAAGATGGCAATGACAAAACTAGTTCAATTTGAAAGCCTCCCAGAGGGGATGTGTTGGTAGCAAAAATTGGTACCACTCTATGTAAAATTACCACACAGTTAATGCACTTGCTGAACATCGCAAGCAAAATGTGTGAAGATTTTCAGTCAGATTGTTTGCCCTGTTATGCTAGTAAAGTTAAATAATGGTAAACAACATTCTTTGGTAGTATTATTGTTAAAGCATTAACTCCACCAGGCAGCTATTTTCTTGTATGCTGATCTTTTATATAATAAAAAAGGATTTTAGTACATCCCTGTCATTCATAGATTTAAGCAAGGAGGTTTTGGGGGGCTGAGTTGTCCAATTGCATTACTATCTCCTGGGGTAGTTTCCATTCATTTTTCTTGGTAGCCAACAGCAAGCACGCATGTTTATCCATACCAAGTATTCATTGCATTTCCAAAATTATGCTTTAATATCGAACTGCTTATTTAAATAGATCAGATAAACAGGCTCAAGACAAATTTAAATCCATGAAGATGAAACAGCTATTTCTATATTGCTCATTCATCTAGATGATGGTGCTAACTTTTAATAAGCTTGGGTGATTTGAGAAGGAAAAATTAATATAATTTAAGAAGTAAATTAAATTTTGGGATGTGTATTATAACACAGGCATTTCTTCGTGGTATTTCAAATGAAAATACACATAGTCTGGACCCCTGGAGCACCTTGCTCTCTCATCATCCTGCTTTTGCACACACAGCTTCTCATCTTGTGGGTTAAATAGAACCTGCTTCTCCTCAAAAGCATCAGAAAGCTTTAAATTAATCTTTTTTTTTTTTTTTTTTATTATGGCTGAGGCAGAATTTCAGTAATATGAGCAGTTCCACCAACAGTGGTTGATCAATCAGGTGTCTGCCCTAGAGTGAGAAGCGAAGCTTTTCAATGTCTAATGCCAATTGTACAACTGTTCAGTATGTCAGAAATCATTAACGAAAATCCCACGTTTGTCCCTATTGTTCTTCCTTCCAAGAAATGCTGTTCTGCTGAGCCTTGATGCTGATCTTGCTGAAGTGCCAAGTTAAGAGAACTTGCAGTACAATCAGGCTAAAAGATGATCAAAGTGGAAAACAGTTAATGAATGACGTTTAATTTGATTCAAAGTATGGAGTGACAAAGGTGTGTGTCTTGTTTTCCATTAGAATTTAAAGTACTTTATGGTGTATCTTGGCCCCCCCCCTTTTCTTTTTTCCCCCCGAATGTCATTGGGAAAACATTTAGCCTCAATTGTGCAAGCACATGAATACGTGATTAATAAGGAACCTTCTTGATCCTGCTGAGGACTGAGTAAAACAGTGTACTTGTAATATCAGAAATTTCAGACATACATTTCATAAAGAAAACCTGAAAGAGACTGAAACAGGTTTGATTTCTATACAGGCATTACATAAAGTTGTTCTAAAAATTCTTAGCTTGTTATTGAATCCATTAAAATACATCTATATTTTAAAGAGTTCCAGCTGTTTCTGCTCAAATTGTTGTATAAACAATGCCCAAAGACTTGTTGTCACTCATACTGGAAAAGTATGTCAAATAGAGGCTTTCAGAGATTTGGTACTATTGGATATCATTATTAATGACTTTTGAATAGAGAGTATGCATCTTAGAGTTCCAGATATAACCAAGTTGGGATAGCTGGCACACATTTTGGAGGACAACATTATAAATAAAATTATATTGACAAATGATAGGAGTAGCCTGGAACATAGGATTCAATTCAATGGGGAAAAGCAGAAAGCACTAGTTAAACAGAAATAAACCCTCAACATGTATGAAATGTCAATAACAGGAGAGGATTCAGAGGCTTTTTTAGTAAATCAGGATTCGTATGAGTCAGCAATGTCATACCGTCAAGAAAACAAACATCATACTGGGATGTATAAACAGGAGTCTCGTATGTAAGACACATGAAGTAATACTTCCACTCTACTCAGTATTCCCAGGGCCTCAACAGAAGTACTGTATCCAGTTTTTGGCACAGCACTGCAAGAAAGTGGAGAGGGGCCAAAGGAAAGCAACAAGAATAATCAGAAGTCTAGAAAAGACAACCCAGGGAAAGACTGACTGAAGAGAAGTTGTTTAGTCTGTGGGAAAGATGACAGACCGAAGGGACACTGGCAGTTTTCAAACATAGGGAAGGCTGATGCAGAAGAGGAGGCTATAGCCTGTTCTCCCTGGCCATGGTGCGTGATAAAGTAACAGTTTAAAATTCAGATAGGATTACCTCGACAAGTTTTGTTACTGATTGCCTATATAGATAGAAAAGTTCTGAGATTGTGTCAGAAAGTGGTGGAGTCCTTAGAACTTGGATAATTCAGTCTGCAGAAAAGAAGGCTCCAGGGTGGCCCTTCAGTACCTCAAGGGGGTATGAGAGCCAGAAAGGGACTTCATACAAGTGCATGTAGGGATAAAACAAGGGGGAACGGCTTTAAACTGGAAGAGGGCAGGGTTAGATTAGATATCGTGAAGAGATTCTTCACTGTGAGGGTGGTGAGGCACTGGCACAGGCTGCCCCGAGAAGCTGTGGCTGCCCCATCCTCGGCAGCGTTCAAGGCCAGGGTGGGTGGGGCTTCGAGCAACCTGGGAAAGTGGCAGGTGAACCTGCCCATGGCAGCGGTTTTGGAACGAGATGATCTTTAAGGTCCCTTCCAACCCACACCACTCGGTGACTCTGTGATTTGGTTGCCATAACTATTTATTTAGTTGCCATGTTTACTGCCCACAGCAACACCCGGCTGCCTCGGCGGGCAGCCCCACACGGGGCGGCCCCGCCCCTCCAGCGGGGGCGGCCGGGCCGTGGCCCCGCCCCGCCCCGCNGGAGGAAGTGGGTGCGTCCCGAAGCAGCTGCTGGACTCGTCGGTGTAGCTCCCGCCCGCGATCTACCGCTTTTCCCCCTTCCCTCCGCGCTGTCGTTGGTTTCGCCCCGCGCGGGCCATAGCGACGGCGGGCGCGCCGAAGATGGCGGCGCTGGCCCCTCTGCCGCTGCCGGCTTCGTGAGCGCGGCGCTCGCTCTTCCCCCTGTCCCGTCCGCGCTCCTGCGCCCGGCTCCTCCCGGCTGCTCTCAGCCTCTCCGTCCTCGCCGGGGCCGTAGAGATCATGTCAGACTCGGAGGAGGAGGAGAGTCCAGACCGCCAGCTCAAGCTGGTGGTGCTGGGGGATGGCACCACTGGCAAGGTCAGTGCCGGCCCCGCCGGCAGCTCCTCTCCCTCGCCGCGGTGCCCGAGCCCCATCCCGGCCTTCCCCCTCACGCTGCCCCTGGCTGCTGCTGAGGAAGGAGCAGCCCGCGGCGGCTTCCAGTCTGTCGCGATACCCGGCTGGCTGCTCGCCCTCGGCCCCAGGCCCTGCCCGGGAGACGCGGGCTCTTCCCGCCGGTGTCCGCGCCGTGCCCGGCAGCCCAGCCCTCTGGCGGGGCTTCCGCACCCGAGGAGGCATCGCCAACAAACAGACGTACACGGCTGTAATCCAATTTTCTTGAGCCGTAAGAAAAGGAGCGGCGAATAACGTAGTTCCTGTGGTGCTGACGGAGTTTCCCTCTGATCCCCGTGCGCTGCTGATGGCGCGCTGGAGGCAGGAGTTGCTCGGCTGGAGTCGCTGGAAGAGCCCGAAGTCGTTCCCGGTGGCTGCAGTGCCCCGGGCGTGGAGGGCTGGGGCCGGAGCACGTGGGTTCGTGGCTCCCCTCGAAAGGACGAGCAGGGAAGGTCGCTTAGCTGCTTTTGCAGGCGCCCTTCGTTTCGGATACAGAGCTACCAACCTCCCGAGCTGAATAGAACAGTTTGCATCTAGTGGAGTTATTCCAGAGTTTGGAAAGGCACTGCTGGGGCCATTTAGTTTTCGTTTGTAACTTTTATGATTTTGTTTTTTTCCCCCTACCTATAATCACCGTAATGAAATCCCGTTTATAAAAGTTTATTTATCAACAATAATCAGACAATAATCGAAACAATCAAACAATAATCCAACAAAATTCTCTTTGTAAAAGAGAAATTTTGACAAGAGAGACCACAGAAGGCAAAAGAGAGGCTGCTTTCTTAACCATTAGTCACTGATCTTAACTAAACACTTGAACATATCTGTTGTCATACATAGCCTGAATAATTTTGTTAGATACACCTGAAAATAGTAAATTTATTGTGTGCTTGAAGTATACAGTTTTTTCCTCTGTCGTTAACTTCTGAAACTATGGGGAGAAGAAATTCTGCCTGCCTCACAGTTCATATGAAAAGTGGAAATGCTCTTAGAGCGGGTTTAAATGTACTGCCTTAAATTAATAGGAATAAGCTCTTAGTGAGAGTACATGTGGTTTTGCTCACTTACTTATTCAGAGCTCTATAAAGAAACAAAACATTTTTTTGTCTCCAGTGATTCTAAACCCAGTCTGAAGTGGTGTTTTGTTCATCTGAGTCAGTAGATGGGCAATTCCAACCAGCTGTGTGATGAGAGCATAATAAATGCACAGGATTGACAGCTGAAGTGCTGCTTCATTGGTAGCATTTCCCAGGAGTTTTCCATTCAAACTAAAGAATCCTTTCACTACTGCTGTTGAGCAGCTTGAGGCAAGCCCTCTCGCCAAACATGGATTTTCAAGCGTTCTTAAGTTTTGATGTATATTCCTGCTGGTTTCTACCTCCCTCACAAGAGCTGCCACTCAGTGCATCTCCTGCTGACCCTAGGAATCTCATGCTTCCAGGGCAGGTTATTGGGCATGAACAGCAGCAATACTCTGGTGGGCTGCTTTTCCTCCCGTCCCCCCTAGATGATGCTGTAATAGAGGCTCCTTCCTGCCATCCCAATGGCCTGGCAGCACACACATGACATAACAGATGTATTGTAAGGTCTTGTAAAAATAAAGAAGCAGTTGGGTCATGGAATGGAATGATAAAATGCACCTAGTGCTATTTCAAGCACCTCAGAAGACTAAATTGTTGAGGTTGCTCTCTTTTGTTGGCTACTCATTCTGCTTACTTGTTAAAATGTGTATGTCTATGTGTTTTCAACTCTAAATTGCCTGGCTCTCACATCTGGTTCACAGCTGGTCTTTACACACATGCATACTTAACATTTCTTTTACTGTGCAAGGTGTTGGTTTTTCTCTGTCACTCTGGGATCATGAGACAGGAGGAGAGTAGAAAATGATGGGATATATCTGAAATACTGTATCTTGTGTTTAGTATGAAGTGTTCACATTTGACTTCTGTCTTTTGTCCGCTTTCTTAAAAAAAAAAATTGTTGTGGATCAGGTAGAAACTTGGTTTCTGTTTTCCTCATCCATTGATTAGAAGCAATGTGACTTGGATTCTGTGCAAGGATTGGTAGCAGCTTAAAAACAAATCAGTGTCAGTTCAAGCTAAGGGTAATGTTTATACTTATACTAGCTAGGAATTGCTCTATCCGTGAGGCAAGGGACGGATGCTGTGCTTCTATTAATTTGTTTTGAGGTGATTGAATGGATAATTGGAGACTTAGAATTTTAAGGGTAGCAATAAGCACTGCTGGAGCAAACTCAAGGAGAGAAGAGTAAAAGTGGAAGAAAGCATAGGAGAAGTGAGACAGAGTAGAATCTGTCAAACTCTTAAAATTGAGATGGTAAGGTAATGATGAACTGTGCAAAAGAAAAACTGAGGGAAGCAAGACTGGTTAGTCAGAAGATAATAGAGAATGATTTTAATGAACTAGACAAACTAAGAAAAAAGCAATCAGAAGTGGAGACGATGTGAGATGAAAATAAACAGCAATTATTAATAGAAGTTGGCTCTTTGATTTTGAATATAGGAAGGACAGGTATACACACAGCAGCCTTACGTGTCTAAGTTTTAAATCAACCCACTCTTCCTGAGCCAAAATGATTTTCCATTAAAATAAACCGGCATTACTAGTATGGACTGAAAAAAAAAATATGATCCAAGTATTTCTACTCTCTTTGCGCACAGGTTGGCTTGATACTGAAATATACAAGGATGCTGATTTGAGGTAGAATACTATGATTTGCTACTGTTGAAAAAGGCTTTGGGCCTCTGGAAGCAAATCTTGGAGGTATTCATGGGAAGAGAGGTCCTGAAAAATAAGTGTGCCAAGGTTCTGTTTATTTGCTATCTGTTGTAGCTGGAGCTGAAGTATGGTAGCAGAAACATCCTATCTTTTCCTTCTGTTAACCATGGATGATGAAAATGAAAGAATGAATGCTCAAGCTGGTGTGGGTGTTTGCAGGAGCTAGAACATAGGCTAGCATAAAGAGTAGTGTCCTGCTTACTTTAGGATTTTTTAGGATACCAGATTTTTAAGCATTGTGGCAATTCTGAATTGTCTTGTTACACTCGGGCTCACAAACTTCATCGATGGTGACAATGTACTAGTTTGAAAACAAACCAGTGGGAGATTGCAAGTCAATCATAATTTAATAGGAAAATTAAAATAAATGCAATAGTGCAAGAACACTGACAGAGTCGGGATACAACCTGACACCCTGTTAGTCAGGGTGGTGGCTGCAGTCCTCTTGGAAGTGGTTCTGTTGAAGCAGTGATCCTGTAGAAAGGTCTGGCCCTCCTCTGAGGGTCCAGTGGTGGTTACATAGCTCTTGTCCTCTGGGAATACAGTAATTACATAGTACTTGTGCTGTTCCAAACCCCAGGTTATATCCACGTGGGAATGTTTGGTTCCTCCCCCTGGGCGGAACATCTCACAATGGGCTGATGTAATTCTGTGAGTCATGTGGTGGGTCCTTGATTGCCCATTAACAGAGAGAGCTCCCGGAGGGAGTTATCAGGGATGAGTCATGGTAGGAGATAACGAGAACTGTTCCACCTGCTTTAACAGCTTGGAAAGATGATAATAGAATACATACTTTTGGTTACATCTTATATTGTAACCTAAAATTGTAACCTATTTGTAACCTATTTCATCTTAAATTGTAACCTATTGACAGGCAAAAATATTGTTGTCACTGTTGAGTCTTGCAAATGGAAAATTGAATGAAGTGTGCTGTGCAGATTGGCCGAGCTGCATCAAATAGATCTTCGTCAAATGCCAAGAAGTTATGATAATTTTCTCTTTTTCAGTGAAAAAAGTTGTACCAGTACTTAGGAGTGGGATGGAGGACATCAGCTTGGACAGTTATATGTGTTTATGGGAGTTAAACCATTTCATTATTTAGCCTAGTGTTTGTTGTTATTTTGTTTGTCCTGAAATTCTTGCCAGTAGGATAGGACATGACTGAGGGATGGGTGTAGCTGAGCTTGGATAATGGCATTGATATTCGAGAAGGGAGTGAGGGAAGTGGTAGATACATGTGGTTTTTTGGAAAGTGGATTTTCAGTGGCTGAAATTCGTAAGTGAATGGAAATTCATAGCTTCATAACTTCATTAGTTTTCTTTCTTGCAGCTATGATACTACACTTTGGCACTGCTTTCTCAAAACGTTATTCTGTAGGACTTTACTCAGAGAGGTGTCATTGATGGGATTTTCCCTACAAGTTTCTGGTTGCCCTGATGAATAGTTATTTTCAGAGATGGCTATCATTGCTTGTTCCATTTAACTTTCAATTTACTCCAACTTACTGACTTTTAGGTTTATTTCATAGACATTGTTTGTTTTTTTTTCCTATTGACTCATTATGTAGGCCTTTAGGAACAGCATATCCACAGTTTATATTGAATTGTTGACATTGAAAAATAGAAGCAAGAAACAGTTATGCCTTTCACGTAAGGTTAAATTCCATCTTTGCTTCTTTCAAAAACACCTTCCCAAATATCCTATTGTGTTTTGCCCTTAGAATACTGTAATTTTTTTTTTACTGTAATCTTGGTTTCTGTACATTAGCACCAAAATACATTTTCTTGTCTGAAAGGAGGGGTTTTTTAACACCAACCTTCAATAGTGTATTGATATTTAAAATAGGATGTCGACTTATTTAAGGCAAGTGTTTGAACCTTCAAAACTGATGGAATTTTAGCTGGAAGTTCTGCCCTCCAAGCTGGTGGCCTGGTTGTCTCAGTAGAGGGGCAAAGGAACAAGGCCTTAGTGCTATCATACTGTTCTCTGACCCCAACATTAAGGGGTGGGACTGGATGGAACTCAGCCTTTCTAAAAAAGGGTCACTGATTACTTATTTATTTTTACAGCTACAGTTCTGTTGAACCATTATTTAACTTTCATTAATTCTTATATAGATTGTATTCAACATATCCTCTCAGGTAAAATTGTTGAGCAAAATCTTTTCTGGCAAGCACAGCAGCAAATACTTCTGGGATTTGAAGGGAGTATTTGCATTGTAGAGGTACTTGAATATGCATTGACATAACTTCTTTGTTTATTGTGGTAAAGAAGTTTGAACTGTTGCTCTTAGTATTTTGTGGATAAATGCTTGTTTTGTGAATAAATAGAGGACCGTAGACTGGTAATCCAACACCTTCCTTGAGCTCTTAACAGTTATTAGGAAAAAATTTAAAAAGGAGTTAGTCAATGATTTTGTGCTATAAATTCCTTTGCATTCCAGAACACAGTAGAGAAAAACTGTTTAGGAGGACTTTGTCATGCTGTTGATTACTTGCTGTTCTTACAGGCTGGCTGTTAATTGAATGTGTGTCATTTATTTTTACTAACACCCCTAGAAGTCTTTAGGGAATATTGAGTGTCACAGAATGATAAACTAATATCTACTGAGCCTTTAAAACAAGAAGGGAGTGGTTACTTATTTAATGAGGATCTAAATTAGTGTGTTGGAGAATATGATTATATAGTCAGATGATACTTGAATCTGTACTCTAGGCACTAGTTACTTTTCCAAAAAGGTACATTTCAAAGGACTGAATGGCGTATTCCTCCAATTGTCTTATTCTCATCTACATCTTTAAGGTCATGACAGATTAAAGATAATGTCTTTGTAATCTTGACATGCTAACTATTGGGATTAAATGAATCAGTTCTACTGACTCATTCAATACTGCGGTCTGGATCTGTATTGAACTTTATTTTGTGTGTGTTGCTAGTATTACTGTCACATAGCTGAAGGCAGAAGAATCTTCTCATGATTCATACTCTGTGGTCTGCCCCCTTTCCACAGTGATATAAATATATAAGCATATTCATGCTATTTCTAGTTTACTTGCTTTCCCCCCCATTTTAAAATTTTTTTTTAATCTTCTCGGGGCTTGAATTCAGTGAAGTAAATGAAAATGTTGGCATAGGCTATAACTGACTTATTGGATTGTTTCCTAAACATATCTTCTGATATCATATAATTCATTATATATATGGCAGTGGTAGGAATATAAATATGATGTAGGAACATGAAAACAGTAAATCTTGTTTTACTTACTTTAAAGGAAATTTAATAGTTGAATAAA
The DNA here is from genome assembly GCA_013397915.1 of Daphoenositta chrysoptera. Taxonomy (NCBI): domain Eukaryota; kingdom Metazoa; phylum Chordata; class Aves; order Passeriformes; genus Daphoenositta; species Daphoenositta chrysoptera. Next base: position 871,209 of record VZRO01003393.1, on the reverse strand, counting down.
TGTTTGCCTATTCATATTAGAGTTTTAATGCTGGAGGTCTGGTGATCATGTTTTAATGCAAAAAAATTTGTACATTTGACATCATTAGATTCATTTAGATCTTTGTTATAACCTTCTGTTCATAGACCTTGCCTATTCTCATATTTCAGAACTATTGGCATTATTTTGCTATTGCATTTTTGACTAAATGTGTTCTTAACAGCAATTTCTGATAACAGTTGGTGTGACTCATCTCTTCAGGTCTTGATGAATGGAAAACTGGCAAGAAAAAACCCTTCTGGCCCATTTTCAGTTTTCTCAGACAGTGTAAGGGTTTTGTGAGTCTCTTAGTATTTTTTCTTCTCTATATAGGTAAATAAATACTTCGATTACTTTTTCCGTAGTTAATTTGTATTTATATTTACAAATGTCATGTCAAAAAGAGATTTTTAAGTGTACACTATTTTGATATAGGTTGTATTTTATAGATTTTAATATTTAGTATTAATTTTTTTCACAATACAAAGTTTCACAATATTATTTATGATTGTACCACTATCTTCTCCACTATCTTCTCCTGTACTGTTTTGTGGGCTTTCTTTTTTTCTGTTCTTTCCCTTTCTACCCCCACCCCCTTTTTTTTTTTTTTTTTTTTCTTTCTTTCTTTTTTTTTCTTTTTTGTTTTGAATGGAGACCTTTAATTGCTACAAAATTGTTACTGACAGAATATAAATGCCTCGCTTCAGGAGTTCATCTAGGTTAGTTGTGTATCCTTTTAGCAGGATATAGTAAAAGCTTATAATTAGGTCAACAGTGTATTGGTTTGCTTTCATCAATCCACAAAATACCAGTTGAAGAAATAAGTTTTCAAAGTTCTGCTGAAATGAATGATTCTGTAAATATGTATTCTTATATGAGTTTAGCTTTTTTTAATGTGTGCAAGAAAGTATTCTTCCCATCTTATAGTTCCTGTAATCCCTGATCCTGAAACTGATGTTCAGTGGCAGAAATCTTGCCACACGTAGGAACCCCTGTGGGATTCTGCCCTGTGCAGATCTCTATTCCCTCCCAGAAAGTTGGTCTGGGATCATGGTGTTCTTTACCAGGGGAGGACCCTTGCTTTGGAAATGAATGCTTTTTAAAAATTCTAAGATCTTCAGGCACAGATGGTGTCACTTAGATTTGTATCAGTTTGAGCATACTAATGATACCTTATTAAAATTGTATAATAATTTGTAATAGGGCTGTTAGAGTATTTTTGAAATCAAAGCAAATATGCACCTTGCTTCTTTTTACATAAATTAGTAGCCTTTGCCACCTCCTGTTATTATGTTGAAACTGACTGGAGTGCTTGTCAATCCAAATCCATGAACACTGTTAGCATTCATTAATTTAAAAAGTGCTTAACTGTATTTCATACTTCTGGGTTAACATAAAGTTTGTTGCTGTTTAAAATGACAATTTGATACTGTTCTGTTTTAGACATCCTTAGCTACACGTTTTGCTCAAGAAACATTTGGAAAACAGTACAAACAAACCATAGGACTGGACTTCTTCTTGAAAAGGATATTACTGCCAGGTAAGAGAATAAAAACTAACACTGTAAGGTTGGGTGGCAGCAAGACTTGCAGAAACAGATTATTCAGAGTAATGTGTATTAAATAAGCTTAGTGCAGTCATTTTTATGGCAAAGTAAATTAGGTTGTTCAGAGAATATTTTGTTCATACAATTTTGCCAGGTGACAAAGAGTTAGCATTTGCAACTTACATCTCTAAGTAAAACACGGAATTCAAATAAAAGGATTGCTATCTATATTAATGAATTTTATTATCCCTGCTTAAGTGCACTCACTTTCCATGTGGATAGTGTAACACACAACAATTAAATGGAACTTTAAACTTATTAATTGAAAAAGTATATGTATTTTGAAAGAAATATAGATATTTTTAAATGAAATACACAACTCATATTTGAGTAGTGTGAGAGAAGCATAATGCAGCTATGGACTCACAGTGCTCTAATATGTGAATGCTGTTTTATGCAAGGCCACATGAAATTGCTGGCATTTAATAGACCACTAAAATTTAGGGTCCCTCGGCACTCATAAAAATACAGTTTGAGCATTCAAGATGTTTCACTTCACGACGGCAAAGGAACTATTTAGATGCCAGTTGCAGCACACTGCATGGCAAATGCAAAGAAATAATTAAAAAAGAGTAATTGCTGGTTAAGTTTGTCTCTGAACAACTGGGGTTTAAAAAATGTCTTTTCACTGATTTGTGTGTGCTTATAGTCTAGATATGCAAGTATATAATTAAAAACATTTACCTCTGGATTCAGAAATCAGAAATTAGAAAAAGTATATGTAATTATTAAAAGCTGTAGTGTGATTTGATAAAGTTGATGCAGGTTCTGTAGTTCTGTCTTCTCCTTGTGAAGGATGGGGAGGGAAGCAAATCCAGAAATTAAGCATTTTATCTTTAACCTGAAGTTAAAAGAAAATATATGCAGTTCTTGAACTTTTATTTTTTAAATTGTATTGCAAATAATTTCTTGATTATGCTTATATATTTTCTTAGGTGAAACAGAATAATCTTTTCACACTATTCCTGTGTTCACTATTTTGATTTAGCCATTTTGCTGTACTTTTTTTAGTATCTGGTGAGTGATAAAGTATCAAATTCCAGTGCTTATTTCTCCATAAAATCAACAGAATAATTTTTTTATTGTCCTTCTCATGCCTCTAAAAATACCAGTATGCATAATACTTAACAGCAGTACTTGCAAGTGGAATGTGTACACAAATCATGCAGTGTGCATGCTGAGAACTTGTATTTTGCAAGTTTTTTTCCAGCTGTTAAGCATACAGAAGCTATTAGTACATTACTGGGATTCTAAATATTCTTGTTGAGTAGAAAATTTGGAAAATTACCAACTATTGCTTCATTCATTTTTGTTCATAGTTTATTTTGTGTGTGAATTTCATTCATTCATAGTTTATTTTGTCATAAAATCAGAATGCAGGTAAAAATAGCACCAAAAAGTCTGTACATCTGTTTTCCTCAAAACAGTAGCATTTGTATTTATATTCAGGAAGAAACATTTTTCTGTAGGTTGTCATTCTGCTTTTGCCTATGCCTGTATATGTGTTTAGGTATATATGGCTCTCTATTTTATAGGTAAGCTGGACTAGTTGTGGGGAGTGAGAGGGAAGCAGGTAACATTTCTAAATACTGGAATGGGAAACATTACTTTAGTAAGTGGATTTTTCTAGTTTCTTCATTAGTTCTGGGTTTGCAGAGCTGCTATGTTTACTCAAAAAGTTAATTCATACCACTGCACAGAAATTATGTGTGTATCAGTAGGAAAAAAAGACTCAATTTCTTTTATTCAGTAGGAGAATTGATGAATAACTATAGTTCAGTAGTTGATTTTTTTTCTTCTGCAATGTAAGACAAAATTCCAGAAGTTAAAATTACGGATTTCTAGAATTGCACAGAAGTTTACATTAGGCCACATTGAAATACATTACAACTTATAAAATAAAGTACTGTTTTTCTGGGTTTTGTAAATTTTTTCAGATAAAAGTGACATTTGTCTCCAGTTGTTTTAGTAACTAATGCAGTTTTGCAGTGAAAATAGTAAATATTTTACGTTGTAAAACAATACAGTTTAATACAAATCAGAAATCCTTTGATAAATTTGAACAATGTGACTTCTGGTGTTCAACATGAAAAATTCACTTCATGCAGTTTGTTCAAAATACGTTTTTTTAAGTGCAGATCAGTTTCATTATATTTATTGATGCAGAATTTTTTATGGTCTGGATGTAACCATGGTGTAGATTTTAGTGCTTAAATCATGTATCTGTTAGTCAGAGAGTCTGCTGATAGAGACTCTTAAGAGCCATAGTTGTATACTTTTTGGGAGGTTGTGGGTGCAGTTCAGTAAACAGGATTCTTCTGTTAAAAGGATTTTTTTAAAAGTCGGTATAAAAAGTGGTCAGACTTGTGTTTTTAGTTCCATCTTGACTGTGCAGCACTTTAAATAAGGTTAACCAGGGCACCAAGTGTCCTCCTGCAGGGTCAGTGCTGCAGCAGCCCAGTGGCTTCAGTTCACACCTGAAACAATCTGCACCCTGCACTGTGCTGCCTCGTGTATTTCAGCTTTGCATTCGTCTGCATTTTCTACACTGTAGAGAAGAGCTGGGGTTTTCTTGTTCCTTATCAGTGCATTACATGTTATTTTGATTGGATTCTTCAGTTATTGTTATTGGTGTGTTAAGACTGTTTCTAAGAACTGTCTTACTATGCTTAGGGTTTTTTTTTTGTTTTGTTGTATGTATGTTTGTATGTTCCTGTTAAATTGAAAATATGAAAGATTTCAAACTTTTCAAACTGCAGAAAACTTCATGTGCTACTATCACAGTTAATTAAATACTTTCTAGGTAAATTGCCTGCGGTTCTTCCTTTTGTCAGAGTAATCCTAACATCTTTCTTTCTCCCCTAGAATCAATCGGAGCACAAAGCAAATATTAGAGAACCTAATTGAAAAAAAAGGGAAAATGAAGCATTTTGCACAGGAGATGATCAGTATGAATTTCATAGTTAGTGAGGTCCTAATTAGGAAGGAGTTCACCTTAAATGAACATACCAATCTTTTTTTTCCCCCGTTTCTTTTTCTGTTGTTAGTGAAGCAGAGTAAATAATTCGTAATAGGAGATTTTTCAGTTGGACAGTCATAGCTAGACTGTTTAATTGAACTTACTGCACTAAAATTGCTCAGGTTGTTCCATGCTAATATCTAGATACTAAGCCCAGATACCAGCCCTGTGCATAGTTATTTCCTTAGGAGGAAAAATCAAGTGTAAACTTTCTAGAGCACTTGAACATAATTAGGCATCTGAAAATTATTGAGTTTAAAAGTGATAATATTTATAAAGGTTTTTTTTTTCAAAGTAGCTGACAGGAATGACATGGTGACTTTCTATTAGAATATATAGGGGTAGAATACTGCACCATGGTGAGCCTTTGAGCCTGCATGGTTTGTTTACCCACTGAGGATGCATAGTCTTTTCAGACTGTGGGTGCACTAGTTTATCCATGCCAGATGCTTTATGGAAGACTTTCTTGCGTTGCTTGCAGTCATTTATGTTCTAAGCTTTTAAAATAATTAACTAATTAATACATACTATATGTGCTGTCAAAACAAATAAGTTATTTGTTGGCTATAAAAGGTTGCCTTTATTGAACTGGAGTGTTTATGATGTGTTTTCTAAGCTCCATGAAGTTCTCTTAGTATTACATAAAACTCAGTGTAGCTTAATCGTACTGTCTCACATAATTTCTGTATTTTTGAGACCAAGGTAGTAGTTTTGGAAATCTGCTCTTTTAACCAGATTAAAGCAAGGTACTTTATAAAAATAATACCACGAGTAGCATATATTCAGCTATATAGTTATAATTTGCTGGCTGTTTTCACTGAGTGCTGTGATACATTTCTATGGAGCACATTCCCATGTGAGCACGTTAGTTATAAATTTACAACTGGATGGATCACGTGGTGTAAAATAAGATTGTCAACTACACAAAATGGTTGAATTAAGAATGTATCTGTCTTAGCCACCCAAAATAATGTGTTCATTTTCCCTTGATTTGCAATTGTTGTAATGTGAAATTTGTTGCATTTTTTAAAATCTAGGAGTAAAATTAATAGGCAGTTGTGATTATTTGTGAGTATGAAGAATTGGTATTAACATGTGTCATGTGAGTTGTATGTGGATTAGAAAAATTTTTGTCAGTCCTTAATCTAGTAGAGTTTGGTGCTCCCATATAATCAGTACAGTTCTGAAACAGTTCTTACCATGCAAAATGTGAGAAAGTATAATTTAATATGTTTGTGTATATATGGTGACATACCTTTCTGTGTGTATTTTTAATCTGTGAGTTGCTGAGTTGGCTTGCAGAATATGTATGATTTGTAGGATATTAAATACTCTATATTTACGCTGATCTTTTTTGTTAGTTTTGTTTTTAAAAACCTGTTAACAGTTTCAACATATCTTAAAAATGGTTTAAAGTAGAAAGGAAGGTCTATTCTTAGTGTAGATTCTTCGAAGATGAAATGATGTAAATCATGTCCAATTTAGCTTCATGCTTTAAAGTGGTGAGTGGAGGAAGTAATCATAGTTTGCATCTTCAACTTAGATGTGTGTTGGTATTTCCATTTTTTTACTCTGTCAGCTGTATAATTCTGTAACTGTATGCTACTGTTGGCAGTGCTGGTGGTAGCATCACTACCAAAATGAAGTTACCATGAAGATTCTTCTCACTTCTTGGTTTGTAAGGAAGATCTGGAGAGGGGGTGAGGAATACTGTGGATATTATTTCATATCCACAGTATGAAATAATGTGGATAAGTTGGCATTAATTGTGTTACCTTTCAGTTCCAAGTACCACGCTATCGAACATTCTTTGTGAAGTTTTACGTGTTTTGTCAGTGGAATAGGTTATGTAATTTCTAGTCAGGAGTGTTATACTTTATGCAATTCCAATTATTTTCTGTTAATATTAGATATGTTAATAACTAGCTATAGTTTTACTGTATCTTAATGACTTAGCTGGACACAAATGACTTTTTTCTCAGATGATACAATCATTTTTGGTTTGAAATTTAGTTCCTATTTATTGTATACTTGTTAAAAGCTATTGTTGTTGAATACATTTGTATCTAAATTTTCCAGGTTACACAATATGTTTATTTTTTTTCCAGGAAATTTGAATGTTACTCTTCAAGTGTGGGATGTTGGGGGACAAACGATAGGAGGCAAAATGCTGGATAAATATATTTATGGAGCTCAGGTACAGTATAAATGCTGATAATTGTATCTATAACCATGATATAAAATTAATTGAATCTTTGTTCTTAAAATTATACATACATAATATATAGCTTTTAGTTGGTTGTTTCGTAAATCTCAAATATGTTGAACGTCTGTTCAATCTAAACTTAATTGATATTAATACGCTAATTGAATTTTGGTGTGTAGCTAATTTTTTAGAGTTGACATAAAAAGCAAAGCAAGAGTGCGCTTATATAGAACTGAGTAACTCTCAAGAACAGATGGTTGTTTCCAGGCTTTGTGTCTTGACTTAAGAAAAGCAAGCATAGTAAATAGTAAAGGCTATTTGGATATCCACATGGTAGATAGAGTGGCTGCTTTCAGAACAGCTGCCTCCTGGGGGGAAAAGGTAGAAGGAGGAAATTAAGAGCAATCCTACACCATTAAAGTCATACATGCAACTGGGGTTATAAGAGGGCAAACAAAAGGAGACAACCAGGTAGCTAAATAGTTTTGCAGAACTCCTATCCAATGAAAATTAATTTTATCTTCAGATTAATTAAGCAACTTAAATTGGATGGTAGGATTAAGAGCTAAGTATTATAACTGTATCTTGAGTCATGAGATGATTTAGGAGGAGGTATTATGTATGCCAAACTTAGCATGAGTGATCCTAAAAGGTACTCTGTTCCTTAATTTGTAGTTTGTAATGAGAACAATAGGCATAACATGTGCTATTAGATAACGTTACACAACACAGGAATGACTAATGAAAGAGATTGGGATTTATTATTAAATTTGATGAAGACAAACTTGTCAATGTAACATTTTGTCACTTTCAAAAAAAGTCAATGTTTTTAGCTGTTGCATCTGTTTTATAACATATTCTTTTTTTTTTTTTCCAATAAAAAATGATTTGCTGACCTGTTACAGATCTACCAAGCAATAGGAGAAAGTGGCTTCCAAGACAGAGGGAATTTGATTAATCACAAATTGTTGCCATATGCCCAAAGTAAATTTAATGAAGGAAATAAAAGGCTATTAGCTTTGTCTGTATTGAATTTGGTGATAAACTTAGGAGTTTCTTACTAAAAATAGCAGGTCAAAAAGTTAATACCAGTGCCCAAAGTGGATAAACAGTTGATATCAATAAGACTAAAATTTGATTTTTTTTTAGTCATTCAGAACATATTAACAAAAAACCGCTACATCCAATCTCTTTGTTTTTATCTTCCCCCAGTCCTCATTGTAACACTAATTTTTTTTTAATGCACTAGTGATTTTTCTCTCCCAGTGTTGGCATTTATTGCCAACATCTGTAAGAGGCTTCTTATCATAAAAGTTCACTTCTAACACACTTTTCTATTAGCTTTGTAGCAGTGCCTGTTAAAGACGCATAAAACTGTCTTTATTTTCATGTATTCATGAAATGCCATCAATAGTTTAGAAAGGCACAGCTTTCAGCTTATTTCTAGGCGTAACCTTATTTCATGTTGAATGTCTGTAGCTTTTTATAAGAAAAAGAGGAAAGGCAAAGTAGAACAAGTAGGAGTATTTATAAAGGAAAATCCTTTAAAATATAGGTAAAAATTCCTGTGCATGGACAACAAAACATCAAGAAAGTAATTGGGAGGAGGTAGCATGGAGTTGGCAAGGGTAGGCTGTGCACAGCCAACTTGATTGCTGTCTGTGCTTAGATGGTTAGCTCTGTGGAGAGGAGAGCAGTGGATGTCATTTATCTTCACTTCAGCAGGGCCTTTGACATAATCTCCCATAATATTGTTACAATATGTAGAGATACAGGTGGAATGGGCGGACCATAAATTAACTGAAAATCTGAATGGACAGCTGGATTTAATGGGCTATAACTCAATGTCTCACTGCTGCATGATTATAAGTTTTATTTCTTAAGGGTTGGTACTGGGGTTGTGTCTTTTACTAATTCTTTTAAGAATGGAACAAAACATTGTAAGTTTATGAATAGCACCAAACTGGGGAGGAATGGTCACTGTGCTGGAGGGTGGTGCTGCTTCGCAGAGAGACCATGACCAACTGAAGGAGGGAACCACCAGAAACCTTGTGAGGTTCAGCTGACAACAGATGCCAAGTCCTGCACCTGGTACAGAATAATCTTGTGCAGCTGGGAATCAACTGGAGAGTGTGCAGTGAAGGGCCACAAAGCTGATTAATGGTCTGGAGCATCTCTCCTATGAGGAAAGGCTGAGAGAACTGTAACTGTTCAACCTGGAGGTTGAACAATTCAACCTGGAGGTTGCAGGAAGGATGCAAGGAAGAGAGAACCAGAATTTTTTCTGCAGTGTCTATTGATGGGACCAGAGCAATGGGCACAAACTGAAACAGAGGGGATTCCTTCTGAACATCAGGAAGCACATTTTCTACTGTGAGGGTGACTGAGAACTAGCACAAGTTGACCAGAGAGGTTGTAGAGTCTCCATCCTTAGAGATAACTCAAAAGCCATCTGGACATGGTCCTGGGCAGCTGGCTTTGGGGGACAGTACTTGAACAGGAGCATTGAACCCTAGAGGTCCCTTCCAGCCTCAGCCGTTCTGTGAAATGGCTTTGGAGGAAAAAGCTCTTGGATGGGTGTTTTATTGGGGTAAAAACCAGTTTAATGGGAGTTTGCAATGCACCCTTGCAACAGTAAAAGCTAATAGAATACTGACCTGTGTTAGTAAGAATGAAGTAGTCAAATCAAGGAAAGTGAATATCATGCTGTCTGACATTTTTGAGGCAACATTTGGAGTACTGTGTTCAATTTAGGGTTCCCCAGTGCAATAAAGCCTTTAAAATACTGAAGTAATTTGAGTGAAGTTGCTACCAAAAAAGTATATGTGCCTATGATGTGTAGTACTTGGTCAGTGTGTGTGGTGCAGCTGGGATTTTAAACATCTTTTTATAAAGTACATAAGCTTATAGATACAGATAAAGCAAATGATTTGGATCTGTTGCAGAAATTCTGTTCATCTGTGTATTCTTCAAATCTAAATAATTCAGATCTAAAGTACATGGGTAGAATTGTTTGTAGACTACCTACAGTATGCATTGTGCCTTTATTCAGTATTTGCAGTTGCCCATAGCCTTGTTTAGATTTCTGTTCAATCATTGTGAGATTCAGAAATCATAAGTGGCTGAATTTTTGTTTTTGTGCTCAGAAATCTGTGTGTATGGTAGGCTTACTTCTAAAATCCTATGGCCAGCTGGAGATGGAAGTTTCGAGAATCTACAGCAACTGAAAAGATTATGGTCCAGAGTTCACCTGATCTTGATTGAAATTTGATCAGGATATCAAGAAGAGTAAGTGGAGCATCCGTCTATACTTCACTGCAAAAACTTGCCACTGGAGGTTTCCTTCTCTCTAATAAGAGCTGAATCAACTCTCTAGGACAGATCTTTTTGTTAGGTTATTGTTAAGATGCCATATTTTGATTGAGATCCCCTATTTCTTGTGTCATGTCTAAAAATAAGAATGGCAGATTTGAGCATGAGAACTTGTGTAATTTGCTTGCATGGTTGCAGTTGGAGAAATTGAAATTCACTTACTGTCTTGAAGCAGTTGCTTTCTACCTGCCCATTTTTTGTCTGATGTTGCTCATTTATGTAATTGCTGCATCCCATCTTGGTAGCTGAATTTCAGTGGTGGGGCAGAAGAACTCTGCAAGCTGTGGGGAAAAAAGAGCTCTTTGTCCTTTATAAATAAAATGTGTTAATAATCAACACTGACTGAAAAGTGTTTAAAACTACCACATTTATCTCAGAATTGAGAGATGCTGAGAGTAATTGTGTAGTCAGTTGCCACAGCTGTACTGATAGATAGTAAATCATTCAATTATGGCAACTTAATCCCATGTATCTGAGTGACTATGTCCTCAGTATCAGCAAAGACAGCAGTGGTAAAGTATATGTGGACTGTAAGCTGCTTTCATTTGCAAAAAACTGTTTTCATCTGCACATTTCTGCAACAATTAAGTTGCTCTTTACTACATTAAGTTCTGTGACTAGAAAACATACTCTAGAATTTTGGCCTGACTTATTTTATACTATTAATGAAAATTTGAAAGTTAATTTAGTTCCTTGATGCAAAAGTCAGTCATACAATGAGGGTAGCTGAGAATAAATGAAGAAGAAAACATAAGTTTTCTCTAGCTTCCTTTTATTGTGACAAATCTTGACATAAATTTGACAACTCTTAAATTTTGATTATCAGTAGGAATATATTGCCTGGTTAAAACATTTCCATACTAGCAGTTTTGAAATAACACTGCTGCTGTTTGAGTGGTAAATCTTTCAGAGCCACTCCCACTTCTTACCTATAATTGCTGTCCCTACCCACATAGCTAGTTTAAATTATCTTTAAGATCTGGCATATACTACATCATAATTTGGCTTGTTAATAGGTGTACCGAAGACTCTACCTTCTCCAGGGAGCAGCAAATAATTTCTGCAATATTCTCAGTTTCCAGTGACCTATTTTTGAAAATGCTCTATAATTCCAAAACAAAAAGCACTCACATATGCACTAATGTAGGCAAAATGTCTCTCTCTTACTGGAGTGCAATTATGCAAGCAGGGACTATTTGCCACGTTGCTGGAGACTAGAGAATCAATGTGCTGTTCTTGGCATGTCGTCTACCATGTGTTTCTAACCTTTTTCATGGCAGGGAAATACACTACTTTTGTGTAAAAGTGCCAGTGTTAATTTTCCTCCTTAATTCCTCACACATAATAGGGAAACAACAGCTTTTATGCTGTCTATTTGGTCTGTACTCCATATACTATAAGTTTGTGGAAAATATGATGTATTTTTTTTTGAAAGCAATTATGGGAGTTCTCTGTTAAATAAAAAAAGGTGAAATAAATTTTAGTCATGGCATTATGACTAGTCCTTCATTAATTATCTATGTCATACTAAGTTGCTTGTAGAGTGCTGTTGTGGTGAAAATCTAAGCAGAATGTATTCTTTATGACCTGGCTGCCATGCTGCATTTTTTTGCATCTCTATGATGTTATACCTGCCATCTTTGTTTCTTAAGCGTGGCAAATATTGACAAGACTAAAAAAAAATGGTTAACAAAAGAACGTGCTTTAGAAGCAGTGCTTTAGATCACAGAGAAAGGGACCAAAAGGGAGTTAGGTCAGCTCTAGTTGCAGACTTTGTTAAGTGATTTATTTCATGGTAAATCCACTGTGAATACCCTTTCATCCAAAGGGGTAGGTAGGCTACAGTTGTCTAGAGGACATGAAGCAGAGTAGAATTTTGATGCAGGATTACTTAGAAAGGGTTGGCTAACCTTAAATGGTCACACTTTCTTATTTTTTCTTCATCTAACTCTGATTAGTGCTGAAGATGGTTTAGATAGTCTGCTCTTCTGTAAGCTGGTGAGAGAACTCAGCAGCTGGTGAAAGATGCATTGCTGTGTGCTCTTTTTCATTTACAGAGAAGCATACATTCTCATTGTATACTTTCAGCATTATGGCTGGCTTTTTTTTTAACCTTTACCATACCTATCCTTTAGATTGAGTTTCTTCTTTTCCACTTAGCATTTAATAACACAAGTATGACCTTTCTAGAGCAGAACTTAGATTGTTAAAGACAATTACATGTATGCCTATACATTTGGGTAGTTATAAAAATAGTCAGGAGAAATTAACTGAGATTAACTTAGAGATACAAGATATTAAGGAATAAATTGTACCAAAATTGGAAGAGGGAAGTGGATATTTAATATTAGATTTGTTGGTAAAGAAGGAAAGATAGCAAGGGAAAAGTGGGGTGTCATAATTCCTAATTTCCTTGGAGAAACTGAAGAAGCTGTTCCTCAGAAATTAATAGCAACTGTATAAATATAAGGAACAAAACCTCAAGTTTGCCAAGGAGTTGATAACAGTGGAAGAAAAGAGGTAGATTGGTATTGCTGTTATAGGAAGGTAGAAGTTGGAGGGATCTCAATAGGATCTGTTGCCCTCCTTCAAAGCTATCCGTGTGTAATGACTTTCAGCAACCTTCAAAGACTTCCAGGTTGGTGACTGTAATAGGTGGTGTATTTCAGAGCTTTGCTATTCTTACAGTCTCCATAGGGAGACTTGTTTGCTTGTTTTTAGTATGTATCCTTGCTATAATCTTCTTGCTTTAGGTTAAACCAGTTGCTACATGTTGTATTGATCACAGATTTGTAAGAAAGTTCAGGGTGGAAGGATGTTAGGAGGTCAGTAGTAAAATGCTCTCTAAGTAGGGTCAACTGAGAGATGGAACTAGGCTGCTCAAGGATTTATCAAGTTCCTTCTTGTAAACCTCTAAGGATGGAGACTGAGAACCTCTTTGGTCAACTTGCTTTATTTTCCTCACGGTGAAAAAGCTTTTCATTAGATATGGTTTGAATTTCTCTTATTTCAGCTTATGCCCATTGAGTTTTAACCTACCATGCACTACTGTGAAGAGCCTGGCTCCATCTCCTTCATAGCTTCCTCATGGGTATGGGAAGGCTGCTTTTGGGTCCTCCCAGGGCTGCTTCCTCTTCATGCTGAAGAATTCGGGTTTGTTCATCTTTTCCTCATAAAACAAGTGCTCCAGCCTCTGATCGTCTTGGTGGCCCTCTGCTGAACTTACTCCACTTTTCTGATGTTTTGAGGGGCCTAAAGACGTGTTCTGACTGGATGTATTCCTTTAGATATGATCCAGCAAGTGCTGAGTAGAAAAGTTCCCTGGTCTGGTGGCTGTGCTGCTAATGCAGCCCAGGATCACGCTGGCCATCCGTGCTGCCAGGGAATGTTGCTGGCTGGGATCTGGCCTGCTGTCTGACGACCTGCAGGTCATTTTCAGTTGCTCCTCAGCCAGTCATGTGTTGCTCCCCTCAGCCTGTGATGTTCATTCCTGCCCAGCTGCAGGGCTTTGCACTTATCCTTGTTGAATGTTGAAAGGTTCCTGTTCACCCATTCCCTCAGCTTGTCTACATACCCCTTTGTGGTAACCCTGCGCTCGGGCACGTTGGCTGGTCTTCCCAATTTAGTGCCTTCTGCAAACTGTGTATAAGAGCATATACAAAGAGAACTCCTGTTATCTTCTTTTAAAACTTGTACCAGTATCATCCTGCCTGCTGTAAATCTTGTGTTTGTTGAAGCAGTCAATTTTTTTTTTTTTTTTCATTTCTTTCATGTCAGTCATGGTTTCTAAACCTGTGATACTGTTACTGGTTTCTTCTAGTACCCTTTTTTTGACTTTCATGTGTCCAAAGATGGATGCATTATTTCACCTGGAATGTTTCATGCCAGTGTGGTATTTGCAAAATAAGCTTGACATATTCAGCTGTGATTTATAACTCCTTGGTCCTATTGTATGGAACCTGCTACAAAGCCAGATGCTTCCTATTGTGCGCTTGATTATTGCTTCCTTTTAACTTGTCATGGTGTTTATTGAATTGCATCTTACTATTTTTACACTGTTTGTCATCATAAAGTATAATCTGTCCTCAAATAATCTTGCAGTCTGTACTAGTTTATTGTCATATGTGAAGTTATTAAATAAATGTGCACTGTTTTGTGATCTAAGACACTCCTTGTGAATGAAACTATCAGTTAAAACTGGGCCCAGACAAATGCCTGAAAAAACTTGAAAAATCTACTGACAGTAGGTCATTGAACCAGCTATTTTTGTGTGCATCGTATTGTTTTTTCAGAATGTATTGGAAAATTTCATGTGAGAAACTGTGCAGATGTAGGGTTTTTTTGCCACGTATGAACTCCATGAGAACAAGTGTGACTGAAGCCAATTCTGACTTTATTCCTCATTTACAAGATTCTGACTTTATTAGGGTGTAGTGGAAAGCAGGGGCAGAAGACTCAATAATTGAGATGTGAGAGTTGGTCTTGGAATTATGGAGGGCACAGGGATGACATTTCGACTGTTAATAGGCTGTGCTTTATAATATTGGATATTAGTGCAGAGCAATTGTTATCACTGTCTGCTTTGAGTATTTGTCACCTGTAGCTTGCCCCACAACCTCTGAAATATATGGGACTCCTTTTTGAGTTCTGACCATGTCTTTAGGTTCTCTTTTGAAAGTTTAAAGCTCACCAATACTTCTTACTTATCTTCTACAATACTGAAGGAATGGAATCTGGCCTTTATCCCCAAAAGACAGCAGAAACATGACAGACAATGTGCAGAAATGTAAAATTGAACTGCCTTGGTTTTTTTCCCCAAAAAAGGGAACATTGAAACTGCACCTAATATTAGTTAAAATAAAAGTCCTTCCCCAGTGTAATTTTTACCTTCCTATTACTGTGAAATGCTATTTTGGGTTTATCATAAAGCAGATGCAGTTCGTAATATTTCTGATATAACTAATTGTGCTCTTCACTGTGTTGCCATTTTTTTTCTGCCATTGTAGTTTAGTTAATGTAAATTTGGAACACATGAAATGCAGGAGAAATGCTGTAATAACATGTGTATACTATAGAAATTTATAATTCCTTTAACTGACCCTCAAAACAAATGATGCCATTATTGTTAATGCTCTATTTTATGATATTAATAATTTAGATTGATGCAAATCTTACCATGTTAAATTCTTTTACAATCTGTAACTTTTTAAACATGTCTTTTTATTTAGGGTATTCTCTTGGTTTATGATATTACCAATGGCCAGAGTTTTGAAAATTTGGAAGACTGGTATAATGTGGTAAAAAAAGTGAATGAAGAATCAGAAACACAGCCACTTGTGGCCTTGGTTGGAAATAAAAGTAAGTTACTCATATTTACATATTATGTACTCTGGATGTGGTTTGCTATTAAAGAAATGACATAAGGTATATATATTTAGCAAAATGTGGCTAAATATGATCTTGTGTATTTTTGCTGTGTGTAGATGACATATTTGGGTATACTCCAGGATTCTGGCTCTGGGCAGATAGGTTATGGGACTTGCTGCATCATGCTTTGTCTAGACTGCAGCCTCTCTCCCTATGTCCTCTTTGCTTGGAGAGCAGCACACAGGAGTAGAGAGGTCACTCGCCCTTGTTTGAGTTTGATAGGGCCCCAGGATATAGCCATGGCATGTGTCTGGAATGGAGACCTGGGAAGCATTCCTGGATGTAGTAAAAGGTATATTTCATGATTCTGTATGTTAAGAGACTGCTGGATTAACTACTGGTATATGTTTATAAAACTACACTATGCACTAGGCATAATACTTAGGAGTTGCTTATCAGACTATTTTTTATGTTACCTTGTTACAATCCGGTTTAAACCCAGAAGAGTGAAGAAAATTAAGTCTCTGTGTATAAACCAGAAGGAACTTTGAAATTTCAAAACATACCCAAAATCGAGATTAAAACCAAACGAGGTTAGATGTTGCTGTCAAAAGATTGATGTATTTTATTTAATAGTAAAAGAGGAAGGGAGAAATAAAGAGAAGGGAAAAGAGAGAAAGAGAGAAAGAAAGAAAAATAGAGGTGTGCGTAGGGGGTGGGGGGACAGGGAGAGAGTGACAGGGCTTAGGTGGAAGCACATCACCCATCCAAGAGTCTCAGCGACGTCTCTTTCCTCCCCTCCATCTGTTCTTGGTGGTGAGGGTTCCCCATCTCTGTGGCCACGCTGTCACACCCCGAAGGGCACAGAATCCCATGGATTAATACAGGTTTGGGCCAGGTGGGAACGCCCGGGTGCCTCCCCTGCAGGGCCCGGTTTGACCCTGTCCCTGGCAGCCCCGGGGCTCTGTTGTGTCACCTCTGGTGCAGGGGCTGGGGAGCCTTTGGGGGGCCTTTGATGGCCCCTCAGCCCCTCTGCTGCGGATAAGTGTTTACCTTCCCCCAGCCCCAGCCCGGGCGAGGCCCCTCAGCCGGGCTCCTCCGCACGGGGCAGGGCCGGCCCTGGGCCTCTCACCAGAGGCTTTTCCAGCACTCACCCAAAGCCTCCCCCAGCCTTTGGTGCGAGGGTCTGTGCCAGCCTGGCAGCCGAGAGCCCTGGCGCTGTGCTCTCACTCCTGAGGTGCTAAACCTGTGCTCTCTGAAGGTCCCCAGCCCCGAGCTGTTATTTTATCTTCATCAGCGAGCAGTCCAGGGCCCCTCAGAGCCCCATTCAGGGTGTGGTAGTCTTCTCTGCAGCTTTTGTAAAACAGTTTTGAATGTCCTTCATGAAAATGTTTAAGTCATAAACTATAATACTTCAGCCTCTGACATACCTGTAGTTTTGCACATCAGGTGACTTTGTGTTGTTTTGGGATTTTTTAACCTCTCATTTTTGTGACCACATAAGTATGATATAACAGTTTTCTTCTGACCACCAAAATATGCCACTTTAAAGAGTCATCACCTAGTTAGTTTCCTAATTAGATGGATTCCCAATTCCCCTGTTTCCAAGTAAAAAAATCTTACATCTTAATAGGAACATCCTTATTGGCATAACTGATGTCTTGATCCCGGCTCTCTTACCCTTTTTCTGTTGAAGATGATAAAAGTAACATATAAAATTTTTAGAAACAGGGTGATAGAAGCAGATACATAATTTTAAAATGGTATAAATACATTTATTTGAACCACAGAAAAAGATTTGATTTTTTTTTTTCACTTTCCAATTAATTTGTTTCCATCTTACAGTGACCATGTAATGAACAAACCTGAGAAAAGGACCTTATCCAGCAAGTTAGAATTGTTTAAAATCATTTGAAAACAATGTAGAGACAACACTTTCATTCAGAACCATTAACTGTAGTATTGCTACAGTGATGCTGTAACATTTTATGACATTAATTATGAAAGACTAATTTCCTGTGAAGAAAACAGAGAAGGTCTTAGAGTTACAATATATAAATAGCACTTCTGAAAGTATAACACAGACAGTGTTGTGCTCTAGCAGACCAGAGTCAATAATACAGATTCTGTTGCAATTCAAATTAAAAATATTTTTCAGTGGTTTCTATTTTGCCCCAAAATTTGACTTCCCAGCTGGAGTTCTGTAAATCTTGCAAAGTATTTGCAGTAAGATACACTGTAACATAGGATAAAAAAATGTTCCTTTGCTGAACTGACCCAATAGATGTAGAAAATGATACACTGGTTTCCATTTGGAGGTGTTTTCTTTCTTTTATTTTGCACATATGTGTGCCCACAAATCTTTAATATCCAAGTGTTTCCTTGGGAGCATCTGGAAACAGAATCTGGTTTCCTAGGTGAGTTTTCAGATAAAGGCTGACACTGACTAGTGAAAGGGCTTGCATTTTAGGAAAACAGCAGCTGAAGGAACTGTGCTTGCTGCCTTGTTTTCCTTCAGAAGCTGTGTATAAAGAAAAACAGCAAAATATTAATTTCAGAAGCTGTGTATAAAGAAAAACAGCAAAATATTAATTTCATGTGATGCTAAGGATGTTTGTTGCTGTTGCACATGTTGAGCATGCAGGGGATACTATTTATGAGGGTTTTTTTTTGCTTTAGTTTTATTTCAGCATGATAAAAGTTAGACTTTAGAAGTGTATTGCTTTTCTAAATTCTATAGAGGATAAGAATGCTTAAGTGGGCTTCCACCCCAATACTAAAAAAATAATGGCCTGTGAGAGGAAACTGTAGTCAGGCTCCTGTTGTTACATAAATAGAAAACAAGGTGTTTACAGAGAAGCATGGTGTTGGCTCTTACTTAGTATGAAAAGATAAAACTACTGGTACTATCAAATTATTAAGGAGGAATCACTCTGTTCAACTTCTTTACTTAGTAAGTGATAAGACACTCATATGCAATGCAGGGGCAGTAGTAGGTTAAGAGCCAAGAAAAGCCATTTGATGAATTGATGAACTTACTTGACCTCATGCATCATTCAGGAGAAATACTCCAGTGAGTGGTTTCTGTCTCAGGATTGTACTTGGTTTGTTTGAGCTGTACTTGTCTTTTAGAAAAATATCCAGGTAAGCTCACTGAATGACTAGAAATGTCAATATCCACAGGCAAATTCTTCTAACACTTAACTTTCTTTCTGATAAAAGCTTTTAAAAATTGCCAAGTATGCAGTTACTTTCATTCATAGCAACTGGAAAGCTTTGGGCCAGTATTTAGATACATTGATGAGAATTTGGAAGCTCAGCCTCTGTTCTGAAACTTTGGCCTGAAGTTAGTTACTTTACTAGGGCTTAGGCTGTCCTTTATCTGTTTCCTCTTACTAATACAGTCTGAAATACTTGTGTATTTCTTCCATTTCAGGGGAGATATATCTGGATTCTTTCTAGGAATAAAGCTGTAACTTGGAAGAAAACAAAAATATTTTTTGACACAATATGATATAGAGAACTGTACACTTGAATTCTATTAAAGGAAAATAATTTCCTTGGGTAATTTTATCATTGAAAGTAAATGATTTGATATATAGCAGTATATGGTGCATAATTGTTGACTACTGTGAAGTCATGCAATTCTATAGATAAATTATTTAGTGTTTATTAGGTTTCTAATATCAATTTGTAGTCATTCTGTTAAATGTTACATTTGCGGGGATTTCTCTAGTATTCCATAAAACTTGAAGAAATTGTTCAGTGCTGATTTAAATGAATCAGTGCTTGTTTTCACTGTTCTGATTTATTGTACATTGCAATAGATTAGCAGCATAAACACAGTAAGCTGCTGTATCTGTTTAAAGCATGATAATTAACTTCAGAGTGGTGTCAATCTATTAAAATGTCCTGTTGTGATTGTAAGAGATTACGATTTACTCATGAAACATTGGAAAGGTAATTTCTACTTAAAAAGCTCCAATCAGTTTCTGGTCTCTCATCCATCAGAGATTTATTTGAAAATAGTAGAGCAGTATGAATTGACATCTAAATTCTGGACCTTCCCACCTATCTTTCTTATTTTCCTTTTTTTGTTTGTTTGTTTGTTTGATTGTTTGTTTGTTGGTTTGGTTTGGGGTATTTTTTGTTATTCAGTAGTAGCTAAAATGAAGGACTGTCATTGCCCTAATTTATTTTTATTAAATAAAAGTTAATTTATTTAAATAATTTATTAAAAATAATTGGGAGAAGTAGAGCTTCAGAGATGCAGACGTCTGTTGTAAAACCAGTACTTTATTTTAGGTAGCTGGCTTCCTCCTGGGTGCTTAGTTTCAGTTTTCATTCTTTTCTCCTTCCTGTACATTTTTTCTTTTTTTTCCATAGCCTGTCCTACACGTTTGGTCAGAGAGGGCGGAAAACTGATTTGAATCATGATGTTGCCCAGACCTGATTTCTGCACCTATGTTCAATTATCAGTTAGTTCTCTGTCTTTCCACAGGTTTTTGTCTGTGCATTTGGTGAAAAACAGAAGGAATGATAAAATTAATTGTGAACTATTTTTTCCTATTACTTATAAGTCTTAAGATCTTAATAATCCTGAACTTTACAGCTGATACTGAATCTTAAATTTGACTCTCCTAGTAATTTATGTTGTGTCATTTTATTCTTATTTATAACAGAGTATAGTTGAAGTGTGCTTGTTTCTGTGTTGCTAATACCACTTGCTTTGCACTGCTAATTGGGGTGTAAACCTTACTATTAATTTCAACTTAGTTTTTGAGTTTCTATGCAATAATTTAAAACTTTTGTAGATATGTTTCTGTCAAATACTTTGATTTGTATAGTATAAATGAAACTGTAGTTATCAAGTGAATAAATTGTGTTTTGTGCACTTAGCATCTTTGCTTAAATTAGTTATTGATAAAGTGCAGTGATCATAGTGGATCTTCTAGTCATTAAGTGTGAATTAGAGAGGGTTTACCATGTTTTGTATGATTGATGTGTTTTCTTCCTTTCTACCTTGACTGTTTTATATATTTTCTTCACTAATCTATAAGCAGACTCCTCAAGTGTCATACCAGCATTTTCAGTGGATATATTGTAAACAGAAATTAACCCAGGTTGCATGGGAGCTATACTCATTTTGATTTATAGCTACCAAGATGGTCTTAGGGCGGTGGTTATCTGTAGCTTATATAGGGGGTAGGAATTATCAGGTACCTGTGTATAGTGGCTAGATGAATGATTTCTGTTCTTAGAGATATTAACCAGACCCACTCCTCAATAAAGACTAATAACTCAGATTTTTAAACAGTCTTCATGACAGATGAGGGCACAGAAGAGAATGCATCAACACTAATTAAGAATGTTGACCATTTGTTCGTCTTAGCCGTGATTAATTGATCTTGGAGTGCTATCTCTGAACAGGAAGTGGTATGCTGTTACATTGTGAAGTTTAAAGGTTACATTTTAGTGTACCCTTTAACTTGCCTTTACATACAACATAAAATGTTTTTGTCTATCTTATCTGAGCACAGAAAGAAACATTTTTCAGCCCAGATACAAATTAATGTTTGGTTTACAGTGTACTAATGTGAATCTTGCTGGTCATGGGACTTGCCCAGTGTGCTTTTAGATTCTGTTGCTGCATTAAATACTTAGTGTCCCCAGTTGTACTCAGAAAATTTCTTCATTAATACTCACTTTGATATTCTGGCATATTAAAATTCAGAGCTATGCATTCATTCTCTTGTCCCTCCCAACCTCCCCCGATTTTCTGTTCTTGCTTCCTGTGGGCTCGTCCTTTTTAGGTCCTTCACTTGTAATTATGACAAGTATTGAGCAGCTGATGCAAAGACCCCTGTTCTTTAGAGTTTTATGCCTGATTAAACTAAAGTTCCTGTATGCCTGACAGCAGGTCTGGTCACTTGAGCCTTACACATGCTCTTGGGATTGGAGGGTAAACTACTTACATGTAGAGACTCCCTTTAAAAGAAAACCTTGTCTTGTGGTACATTCAATTTACCAACTCATTTGAATAAATGTAGAATGATACCCTGTTTTAAAGTATGTATAGAATGCTTGTCTCAACCAACTTGTAAGATTAATAGAAAATTGCAGTCTTACAGACTTTTTTGTTTCAATGGTCAGGTAACTTTATTAAAAATTATTTTTAACAAGAATCTTAAATTAATGGAAGGGAAAACTACAGGTGAAAATGATCTTTTATTCATCGTAATATTATATTTCCAACCTAGTGTCTCAGAGTGCTCTGTATTACTTTAGCAGTGGGAGCAACGTAGAAACACACACAATTTGAGTGCAAAAATTACCTTGCTTGTCTGAGAAAGCATCTGTCTTGCAAGATTTTGATCCTACATCATGGTCGGCTTAACATTAATAGTGCTGGCTACCATCCATACTGAAGACATCTATTTAATTATGTCTGTTAAATTACCATGTGGACAAGTCTATTAAACTGTGATTAGTAGACAGAGCTTGAGCCTCAAGTACTGTCCTTTAGAAAGGATCTGAGCTCACAGAACATTATACAGAAAAAAAGAAGGAAGGTTTATTGCTCTTGTGTAGTATTTACCTTGCCATACTCTATTGTCTGTGAAGGCAAAACACCTGGCAGGAAAGATCACAAGGATATGTGCATATGTATTCCATTCTGGCTCTGGTCTTCATGAGATTTGCTGTGATAAATGTATCTGTTGCAAAGGGTTGCAAATCAGCCCCTGTTTTACTTCGAGCCTTTTTTAGAATCCTTCACAAAATGATTTCTTGGATGGGAAGGCAGTGGACACAGAAACTGATAAGTAACCTGGTTAAAGGAAAATTTTTAGACTTCTGGACTTTCTTACAGTGCTGCAGCCATTATTGAAGCATGAATACAGCATAGGTTTTGATGGTGGTTCTTAAAAACCAAGTGGCCTCTGCCAGAGTACCCATAAAAAAAAAAAAAAGAAAAGAGTAGAAAGGTCCTTTCTCTCATGCTGCTCAAAAGATAATTAATAATCCTTAGCAAATGCCTGTATTAAGCCCAGATAGCATTAGCTAGTAGCAAGGTTGCATTTTCATTTGTGTTTTTCTGCAGTCTGGGGTTCATTACAGGGTTGGAGCTGAACAATATACACGACTTGCACACAGAATATATATTACTGTTGTAGCACTTGTCTGAGTTTGAGATTTTTTAGCTAGACAGAGCCCTGATATAAACAGGTGTAGTTCTATGAAAATAAATGAATTTGCATTTATTTGAACCAGGGCAGTTTAGACATATGCGAACTATTTGCAGAAAATATTTTCTCATTTGGGTTGTACAGTGCTTTAACAAGAAAGTGAGAATAGTCATGAACTATTCCAAATAATAAACAGTTCTTATGCTACACTGTTTTTTATTTTAGTCACTATGAATGAACTGATTTCTTCTTCCTACATGTAAAATCTTGAGGCTGCACTTGAGGTTTTTGTTTTATTCACTTGAGTTTTGCCTGGTATGACTAACCAAGAACCACAACCAAGTTCAAGGACCTGGTAGACTGTTGTTAGTGTAGTTGGAACTCAAACATCAGTGTGACAGAAGTGCCAGTAAATAATATATTCTCATTCCCTAACCGTTATGCTTAAATTTAGAAAAATCTGTAGAGATGTCACCGAAAAATGCAAATAGAGGTAAATTGTTTAAATACAAAGGTTAGAACAGTATATGGATCATATTTTTGTAATAATACACAAATGAAATGCTGAGAGATCTCTTACTGTTTCCATGGATTTTGTCTGTAGTTTATTTAGCAAAGTAGACATACGTCCAATAAAAAGGATGCTGCATAAACTATAGTCCAGGCTGAATGTGCTTCTGTTTTTGGTTTAGGTAGAAATGTTTTTTCTGGCTGCGTCCTTCATACTTAGGTCTTCTTACAACAAATGGAAAGCCCTTAATTGTACCTAAGGGAATAGTTAATCTACGGTGGACATATGGTGGACAAAAGCTGAGTCTAGTAAATGAAAAAAATTATAAACAGAAAATGTGTGAATGTCTGCACAGTCTGAGAGTCATGGGAGATGTTGTGCTGTTGAATTGGAGCTTATTTTAGGTTAATTTGCTATTCTTTTCTCTTAGTATATTAATAGTAGTCAGTGGAGCATAATATACATAGTTTTAAAACAGTCAAATTCATGTCTGTTTTATTGGATTGAAAAAAATACCTGTTTTTAAAATAGGACAGAATTTTTTTTTTTTTGCCAGTGGTCCTGCTCCTACCTTTGCCACATGACATAAATGCAATTTTCATTTCATTAGTGCAGAGAAGCTCTCTGAAATTTTTAAAAGTTATAACATTTGATTGGGGGCAGTTAATCAGTGTTAACCCTGAGCAGCTCTTAGGCTTTATGGATTCAAGCATTATATGTGGTTGCACTGCTCCAGCAAAAGGTTAAGTATTAATGGAAAATGTTCACAGCTCTTTTACTCAAAGAAAACATGTTACTTGTAAGTTTTCTTTTGATTTTACTTTTACAGTTACGTTGAATGTCTTCATTCATTTAGCCATCCATAAAGCAAATATTGTTGCACATGCAGTGGATAATAAGTCTTTTTAGGACTACTTGTGTGGTATGTCACAGATCATTAACTGCAAGTTAACCACCTGACTTGAGGGAAGTCTGGAAGCATCATTACAGTGAAGTAAGCTTTTATTTCTGTATCACTGCAGCACATTGATTTGTAGGAATGTCTCCATTAGCTACTGTGGAAATATATTCTCATATATTATTATTGAAGGAAGTTGATGAGAGAGGATAACCAAATTTCAAGTGTGAATAGGGCATTAGTATTAGGATTTTGGACAAAATGGGGAGAAAGACAGGCGCTATTGTAGCATTATTTTCTATTTAAAAGCTAGATAAGTCAGTAAACTAATCTTTTTTTAAAGCTTCAGAGTTTCAGAGTCAGACTGATAAATATAGTAACACTTGTACAGTGTTCATGTGTACTCTGCAACTTCAACTGAAATGCATGTAGTAGTTGAATATATTTAATAGTCTGTATGGGCAGAAAGTGTGGAAGAGAAATTTATTCCTAATCAGCAGGGAAAACTTAAGCTTTTTCTATTTATTTCAGTGAACAAAAAAAAAAGACTCTTATTGGAAGAAAGCAGTAATTATTCCAGTTCAATTTAGAGAACGAGGGATAGTCTATGCTAATATAAGGAATAATCATAATGGATAACCTTCACTCTCTTAGTGATGTAGTATGAGCGATGTGCATGCAGAGTTAAGAACAAAGAAGAAAAATTATGGGGAACGCATTGTATGCATATTTTTAAATTGTGTAACTGTCATGGTTTTTGGGGTTTTTCAAGAGAAGTGGGAATTAATGGTACCATTTCAAGTTTAGTCCACAGTTACAGCTCCATTCCTGCGATGTTGTGGGTTTATGATGTCCATTTCAGTACAGGAACATGTGTACTCTGCTAAATGTGTGGCTTTTTTGATAGAGCTTTAAGGATATTAAGCACTTACGGTTACGAATTCTTCATTGTTCCAGTATTTGAGAAGGACTGTCTTGATCTGCACCAGTTGTGCTGCAGTATCTTTCTGCTATCTTCTTCAGTGTATTTTATAGATTATGGTTTTTTTGAGGGGACAAATGGTATTTGAAAAAAAATAAGAAAAGATATTTCACTACTTCTGTGTGTGTAATATGAGACTGTGAAGGTGTTACCATGGGAGTAACTACTAAGCCAGTATCAAGCATATCACTGAGATAAGCCTGGTGGTTAAATGCAGATAACATTGTTTTTATTGTTGTTATTTACACTCTGTGCTTCCAGCCATTGTGATTCTGAGGGTAACTTCAAAATATGCTTGTTTTTGAATGAGAGATCTAAGACTCTGTAGCATTAAATTCAGTTCAAAATCAATTAAGATTTACTGAAATGTGTTGGTTAAGGAGGGTGGAGTACAGGGATGATGAATGGTAAATTAGTAATCTAATTTATTTATTTAAAGTAAGGTCTTAAAAGAAGAGTACATTGCACATTTATGTACATTGCACATAGTTTCTGTTTTAAAAATACTGAGTTCCCTATGAAATTTTCATGACACATTTTTGATTTTTTAAATCTAATTTTTTTTCAGAAGTAGTGCTTAAGATAAAATTTTTGGTTTTTACATGGGTGTAAATTTAGAGCATGTTTAGCGAGCTCCTCCAAATTTACTCTGGTATTTTCATGCTAGCTCCTAGTTTATAATATTCTTTTGGATTACCTTTTAAAATCTGTATACTATGAGGGTTTTCTTTGGCTGTAAGTATTGTCCAATATGTTTACCTAATTATGTGTGATAACAGGAATATATCATACTAGTATAATACTAGTATGTGATGAAAGAATTCATAAATTTTGAAATATATGTACAGAAAGAGGAATAACATTAACTCTTTCTGACTTTGACTGGAGAACTCAATCATACCTAGGTTATATTGTTTAAAAACTGCCAACAGGACCATTGCTTTTTGTTTTAAATGCTAAACAAACAGTAATTCAAAAAAAGCTGCAGATTAAATAGTTGAATGGAACACACAGAATAGTAAAAGGCCTTGAGAAAGGCTTGTTTTGGAAAAATACAGGGATATAGTCAGTACGTGTATTGAGGGCAACTTTAAATTGTTGGATTTTGCAACCAAGCATTTTTTGGTGGTAGATAATTTAACATGAAGGCTGGAAAACCCAAGATTTGTACAGATAGCATATCTTTGATACTGTGGACAGAAAGAGAGACCCTCAGTTCCTAAAATCTTACTTTATACTTTTACAGGAGACTTTGGAAAGTAATTTGCTGTAGGCAGGCAGAAGGGAGAAAGCAGTGTATAGGGGTTGTTGGTTATGCTGTTAAGTTGAACTGTTTCAAAAATATTTTTATGTTCTGCTCATGACATAGAAAATGGTGGCATTTTGGAGTCCACTTCTCAATCCCCCTTCAAAAGTGTTATGGAAATCTCGCCATATTTTGTTGTGGAGGTGCCACTGCAATGTCTCATGGGATAAGCATTCTTTATTCTTCTCTTCATTCTGCATTCTCCTACAGGCTTGGCTCCTGATGCTATGGATAGAAAGCTTGGTTTTGTTTTTATTTGATTTTTCCTGTTACATCTTCCATGATGTAGGTCTGCCTTCCCCTTAGGTATGATAGGACTTCATGAGAGTAATGCACCATGGATACTGTCCAACTGGCAAACCTAAACTTAGGAGAAAATAAGAGTGTAAGACAAGCAAAAAAGCCCCTCTCATAAGGTACCATACTGATCTTTCTGAATCAAACTGTTTTGTTCTCTTGGTTGGAATTTTTTTTAGGGAGTTAGTTTTATATGGAAAAAGGAATATTTTTGATCAGAAAAAGTAATTTTCAGTGTAATAAAAAAGCCCTAGTAGTTCTGACTGATGGTTCTGAACTAGTTTAGCTGTAGAGAATTTCCAGTGTTTTGAGTTTAATTCATTGTTTAGAGTGTTCTGTTGTGGTAGTTTATTTTAATAACATTACCCTGTGTACTTGCAGATGCTGAAGAAGCCTAGTCTGGTTGTATTGTAATTCTGCAAGGTTGAAAATGGTTCATTGTGAAGAGTAATGACAGCTCTTTCCCAGTAATATTCAGTAAGCACTGCTTTAAAGAAAATTTCTAGAAAGCACTACACAAAGCAGTTCTAAAATCTTTTATTTCTTACATTGTCTCAAGCTGCACCGTAGAGTAAAGGAAACAATATAATGAAAGAATAAAGAGCAGTCATTGTAGAGATCTCTATTGCCAGCTAATATACCGCCTAATTAATACTTTACCAGTTTTATTGGACTGGCTTTTTAAAGTATGTGTGTTAAGATGACCTGCTCTTACTCCGTAAGTTTTGCAGTTTTATTTTGGGAATGGTGTATACAAAAGTTTATTAGAGAATGGTTGCTGGTGTAGTTGCATGTTTCAGTGGTTGATCACTAGAGCAATAATGCTGGTTTCTGAGCACAGCCAGTACTTTTTCCAGCTGCTTTATAGTGATATCTTGAAGCTTAAAATGTAATCTATATGGGTAAGCCACAAAAGCCACTATATATTAAAGCAGACTCTGACAGTAAATCAAAATTGAACAGCTGGCAACACTACTAAAGTCATAAACTTATTTATTAAAAAAACTAAACAGAAGAATTATATTAAAAAGAGAGGAATATGTTCTACAGACCAGTGGATATAGCTTAAAACCTGGAAAGTGCTGCAGATTAAGGGCCCAATTTATGAACATCTGTTCTGGCAATTTCTGTGAGATTCTCATGTTCTTTACAATAAAAGTGTGAAACATGTTTTTCCCCCTGTACTAATCATGCTTTTCTGCAGTTCATAAAACTTGCATTGAGCCTTCTGCAACTGGGCCTGTCTGCTTTACACACTTGCAGAGTAATTACTATTCATGAAAGAGTACTATAGCAACATCACAATCCCACCATATACACTTCTCCTCACTTGTTCCAAGCAGTCTCATTGCCTTCAAAAGCACTGAAACAAGACTTCAGTTTCCTTCATATTTTTAAGCTTAGAGCATGGCAACGAACTTATAATGGAAGCAGGACACTAAAGAGTGAACTGGACAGAAAAATATCTTGTATATTGTTTCTCTAAAATTGAAGCATACTTACAGATCCACTGCTTTGGTCTTTCACAGTCACCAGAACAACTATTAACTCCCCTTATCTCTTAATTTTGAAGTAAACGATCATAGAAAGATTATTTTAATTGTGATGTTTATACAGAGCAGTACACTACTCTTTTGTCATATTGACAGGTATGTGAGGATAAGCTTCAAGATTTGATCTGCTTTGAGAGAGAGCTGAAGAATCATAACTTTAAAACTGAGTATCTAGTTCCATTGTCAGTGGTACTGTTTGGCCTTTGATGTCAGTGTGACCAAGATTTCTTTCAGAGATTTTGGCCACAAGCCTTGTTTTATAATCAGGCTTGATCTGCACAGCCACAGGTCATAATATTTTGTTCTCTGCCTCCTGCTTCATGTCCAGTAATTCAGACTGAACTAGAACAGATCATTTTGAAAGGCCATCAGTTTTTCTGTAAAGCAGTACAAACTGCTAACATCCTAAGCCCTGCTGCCATTAGTAAACAAAGTCAGGTTCTTGACAGGTCTGTGATTAGGAAACCAACGTGTAAATGGAACACTGAGCAAACAAGCAGTAAAACCACTTTCCTCGTCCTTAACAGATTATATTGCTTTATTGATGGAAATGGTTACTTTTCATTTGAATGCTTTCTTTTCATTTACACTTGATTACTTTCACTGTGTTATGCCTTATTTATTAGGTTGCAAAACTACATGCTTTTGTAGTTGTTTAACCTAAGAGGAACACTTCGAGCTAAGAATTTTCAGGGCAGGAAAATTTCTGTGTACCTCTTGGGAGCTATCTTCTCGTAAGTTTAGGCTGATAATAACTGAGAGTAGGGAAAAGAAAGGATTTCTGGTATCCTTTGGACAAAGAAATGTCTTGTAGTAGCAAGGCATTTTCTGTTTCTATGCCATCCATTTTGGAGCATTTTATAGCATGGGTGCATCTCTGTCCTATTGGTAGTGTGTATCCATTTCTGAAGTTGCTTGGCCAATTTTTTCTCCAGCTTACTTGTGGAATATTAAGAAACTGTATATTTCAGCAAAATGTATATTGGTCATTGATAGTTCTTTCTGTCTTTTTATTGAGTAATACTCTTAGAATTAGTTTATGTATATTTATAGTGCTGAGGACAGTACTATTAGGAACTAAAACAAAAAGTGACTTATCACCATTTCATAGTTATGGAAATTAAGTTTCCTTTCTGCTCTAATACAAAATGTGAATTGGTGCACTCTGAATCATTTTATCTGCAAGTAGTGTACAGTATATTAATATCAGTTCTTAAAGCACAGGGGTTTTTTGTAGAAGAGTCAGAAACATTAATGCTATATTTCCTATATAATTGTGTTTACCTGTGGTGAATTTTTATTTTACACTTTTGATTTATTAAAGTGCACAAATGTAATTTATATGCACCTGTATAAAATGTTTCACCTCTGACTGGGGTTTCATTTGTTTGACTCGATTTGTGCCCTGGATTTAGCAAGGAACTAACCCAACAGAGATCAAGGCTTTGTATCTTCAAAGACAATATCCCAGAGGATATTGTCCCAGAGGATATTGTCCCAGAGGAAACCCAGGAAGGGATCCAGGTTGCAATAATTTTATTGGACCTGACTAGAATGTTCTGGATTTCTGGTTTTGATTAGCTCAGATTTTCATATTTATAGCGACCCTCTTGTATGTGGGTGGACAAGGGAGGCAAACAAATGACTGCATCACTGTAATTTTCCATCTGCCTCTCTCTGTTGGGCTCTGCTGTCCAGGCTGGATTACTTGTCTCTTTTCTTCCACTTTTGCATCTTCTTCATACTCTTTACACCTAGTCCCTTGTGCTTGGGGCAAAGGGAATGCTCTTAGCGTTGTTGGTTTTCTTTTCATCTGTAGATGACCTGGAAGTGTTGCTACATCAGCCCAATATAGACACTAATACGGGTGTCTAATTTTTGGGTTTTTTTTTCTTTTCTTTTTCTTTTTTAATGGTTATGTTTTGAGAAGTGTGGCTTACTTTGCATACTTTTTCACTCTATCAGTGAGTGATCTTCTAGATCTTATAAGATCTTATAGATCTTATAGAAGCATCTTATAGAAGTTCTAACAGCTTCTTTGAATAAACTTGATGGATGAACTACTAAATTCTTTTGGTTTAAGTAGTAGCTCTACTAGTGTACTGAAGAAGATTTCTTTTGGAGCTGTTACCATCTACAGGGTACATAATCCACGTGAATTAATATGGCATTTCCTTCATAATCCTATGAATTTTCTGCCTTAGAACTGCTTTTATGTTTTTTGTGAGAACTTTAGTAGAATAGACCTTTAATATGCGTCGATATCCAGAATTGTCATAGTGTGCTTTTGTACTTAACATGCACAAATAGAAATAAACTGTGGCATTTTTATTCTTTCTGATGTTTTTTTGTTTGAATTTAGTATCTAGTGCTGTATATTAAGTAATAAGGCCAAGAAGGCAGAATTTTTGTGAGTATGCTGGTGCTTAAAAATGTAGACTGCTGTCTGGTGGCATTTTCAAATGTGGTTAAACCATTGCCTAGTTGACAAGTAGTTGCTTTAGTACTTTAAAAAGTGCCCCAGGAATGCATGATTTCATTGTTCAGTCTCTCAGTACCATTGCAAATGTGACTCTAAATGTTTAATTCTTCCAAGAAACTTCTAAGTGCAGGCGAAGTTCAATTCTTTTGATAACCAAACCAATAAATATATGGCAATATTAGTGAGCTAGTTCTGACTTGAGTGTCTGAGTTTTCTGAGTTTCTAAATGAATTCGGGAATAACATTGGAACCTGTGAAGCCACTTCATTCTAGAATTAATTTTAGGATTGGTCTGAGGGAAAAACATAGTAGACATTACAATTCTATTATATTTGCAAAATACAATTTAGTTTAATTTTGGAAAATATTTCTGAAGAAACATAGAGTTAACTTCTCTTTAGCTCATAAAATCACTTGAGTGTGGTGTGCACTTAGTGTTGGGAAACTTACTTTGTGTGTTTACTCTACCTCACTTCTTGTTCTGGAATTCTTTTCCCTAGCATCAGCACAGCTGCATCATCCATTTCCACAGTCCTTTTAACCTCCGCTTTTAATTAAAAAAAAATTAAATCAGATGCTGTTTAAAGCTTCCCATTTAGTTTTGGGAAAATAAAAGTTCACATCTAGCTTAGACGTGTGTGAACAGCTGTTAAAAGCCACAAGCAAAACGGTACTTATAAAAGTGGTGGGGGGAATTTTAAGAGCAAGCTGCCAGTTTGACTGTACTTTTCAATAGCTCTTCACTTTCAGCCAAATGGTTTTAACAATTATTTTCTTTGAAAAAAACCTTTTTTATAGAACCAGCAGCCCAAAAAGTTAGGCCAGTGGTAATAGGAGGCAAGTTGCCATTTCTCTTTAACTTTTTATGAAATTTTTCTTTGAATCTGAGGAAATTGCTCATTAGAGAGGTTGGAGGGGCTGATGTCCACCCATGCCCACCCACCATGTAAGTACATCTGTCCCCATTTGATTCTAATGAGGGATCTTGTTCATTGAAATTCTCAAGTTCCAAGGCTAAGCATAGAAGGATAATACTTCCCTTGTGCCATATTTTGCAGGCATTATAGTCCTGCTCATGATTTAAATATTTTGAGGTAATCATAGGATTTCTCCTTTTTTAGTCCAGGTTACTAAAACTGATTAAACAGTTGGACAAAAACAGGCAGAGAATTTATCAGATGTTGAATATTTAAAGGAAAGAGTCAAGATTTAGACTATGCCTTGTTTAATCCACCTTCTGAAAGAGAAAAAAAAATGTAGTTCCTTCAAGAAAATTTTATCTTTGTTGATGTTGTGGTGGTGAGGCTAGAGCATAAAATTCTCTGTGAGTTAATAACCATGTAGACATATCTCT
Source organism: Daphoenositta chrysoptera (assembly GCA_013397915.1). Lineage (NCBI taxonomy): Eukaryota > Metazoa > Chordata > Aves > Passeriformes > Daphoenositta > Daphoenositta chrysoptera. The sequence goes on along the minus strand of VZRO01003393.1, from coordinate 839,051 downwards.
GGAATTTGTTTGAACAATTTTCTTTGATCCTGTCCTGGCTGGTCTATTCCATAAGCAAGACATGGTCGCTGCAAGGCCATCCCAGATGTCTGGTGGCACTTGGAGCAGGTGTGACTTGTCCCTCCAGGTTACCCTGTGGCAGGAGCAGACTGAGTTCACTTAGCTTGAATTTACTGTGTCAGTGCTCATTCAGAGCATGCATCTGGATGTGGAATTGTCTTCAGACAGTTTGGGAGAATGTCAGGCTGTAGTCTTTGACTGTTTTGTGTGGCAGCAGAGATGCTACTGAAGTTTCTTCAAAGCTGCAATTTTTTTTTTTTTTTTAATTGAGGTTGTTGGGCTGTCTGTTGGTTTTTAATCTTAGCAGATTACAGCCTGTCATAACTGGTGCCGTCACTGGTCTTGGTATTTGTTGCTTTGTTACACTTCCATCTGCTGTGTTGGGGTTTCCACACTTGTGGAAACACCTTCAGTATCACTTTTGCTCTCAACAGTGTGGCCTGTGGTGTGCAGCCAAATGTCTTGTGTTCAAAGGTTTGGTGTGGCTTTCATTTAACACACCTGTCTTTGCAATATGCCCTTGTTTCCTTTGCATGGGCAGCTGGTGAAGATGAGCTGGGTTGCAATGTAAACTTGTTTAAAGCTACTTGGTCATTGTTTTCTCCTTATATGTCTAAGTATGTTGTGACTTCATATTATTAGAAAACAAGAACCCAAAAAGCTTTCTTATCACTTCTAGTTTCTTGGATGTCGCATTTTTATGTTGTTTAGCTTGAATTCCCTACAAATTCCCTACTATCATTTCTGAAATGAAAAGAAGAAACAAGCAGGACAAGCAGAATGCCAAGTGAGTAATTTCCTTCTAACACAGTGTGTATCCCTGGTGCCAAACTGAAAAGCTCTGATAAAACTGGGATTAGAATTTTGGGTATGAATCTCAGAATTATCCTCAAGAATTGGGGAAAATTTAGGTGATCCCAGTTTACACTGGAGAGCAGTAATGACAAGAGGAGTGAAAAAGCTTTTATATGAGGAGGGACAAAATAGATTGAGTTCCTTAGCAGTCAGAAAAAGACTAACCGTTGTACAAAACCATGAAAAAAGTGTAGAGAACAATTATATGGTATCTTTTCAATACAAACCCGAGGAAATTTCATGCCTTTTTATTAAGCAGCAAGCTTAAAATAAACAGATAAAATTACTTTTTCACATTGTGAACAACTAAATTGTGGAAGTCCTATTCCTTGTAGAAGCCAGAAGTGCACATGATTTCAGAAAGGAACCGCAGACGTGTGAAGGGCTGGCCCACCAGTGGCTATAAAACATTTCAGCTGTATTCCTGGCAACCTGGAGATGGAGTGTCAGGCTGAGGAACTCAGGCTGCCTCAAAGTGGGGTGTGTATCAAGGAGTGATCACTGTAGTTGTACTGTGTCTTGTTTTCCTGCCTCAGTACCTGCTGCTGAATGCTCTTTAAGGAAGTTGCTGGCATGGGCTGTACCAGACCTTCAACTACCAGATTTAATAAAAACCCTAAATTCACAATCTCGAGCTGTTAGAACTCTTTCTCCCCATCTCCAAGCTCCAAAATCCCGTCTAGAACAATGAACAAAACACCTCCAAACATCCTTACAATTTTGACTTCAGTGCCTTAGGTTGTGTAGCTGTATTTGTGTGTATTACTTTGTAGCTGGTTTGTTGGAACAGTGCAGGTGAGAGCATGTGGTCTGTATTCTGGTGGTTGCTCCAGAGTCTCATTTATTTTTCAATACAATTGTCTTTGGATAAAGTAATTAAGAAGTCTGGGGGACAAAGAGAAGTACTGGGTATCTCGGTAGTCCCTGGTAATTAATTTTAGACCCTCGAAGTCTTTCTTCAAAGTATCTGCTCTTAACCAATTCAGCTGTGTGAATCTCACAGACTCTTCTCAAAACCCTGTTTCTTGCCTAAACTATGTTAAAGAAGTTTGTCATACTAAAAAGTTCTAAAAATCTAATGTGTTGTTTAATATATTTTTATTAATATGTTTTAAATGAAATTTTGATGTTGACATAAATTTGTCAAAGAGTAGCCAGTGATGGCCTAAACAAATGTTTAACCATTAACTAAAGTTTCTTTACTATCTAATTCAGAAAACTTCACCCATGGAAGTTGTGCCTGCAGAAACTCTTAATGTATATTAGAAGAGAAGGAGTGCTCTAAGTCACAAAAAAATTAGGTCATCAGCAGGGCTGTGCTAAAATTTTAGTAGACGATATCTTGGGGTTATTTACAAGGGACTTGTTAACTTCTTGACGCATATTCTCCCTTTCTTTCTCTAACCTAGCAAAGGAAGTGCTGCTGGTCCTTGAGGACTCCAAACTATAAAAAGTAGAGTGGGTTTGTTTCACTTTTTGAGTTCATGACTGACCAAACAGTCTGGGAAAATATGCTTTAAGCAACTAAGTTCTGTTTAAAGTCAGATGTAGCTGGTTTCCCTAACTTCAACAAAAATGGAATGAAGCAGAAACTCCTAAAATCACCTTTGGTTTTAGGAAGTTTTAGAAAAAAAGTGTTAAAAAGTTTTCAAAAAGAAGTTCCAGCTGAATGCTAACTTACTTGCTTAATATTTTCAAATCACAATGAATCCTGACAAAAGCTTAAGAGAGTGCATACATGTGTTCAAATTTCGCTGTTCTCAGTGATGTATTTCCCACAACACAGCCTGGTCTGAGGAAGCTTCATGGCTGACTTCACCCACATTCACTTCTGTCATCTGCAGTCATGGTAGGACTGCACAGAGTTAGTTCTGTTCATTGATCCAGCCTCAGATGAACAGAACAAAGAGGAGTTCCTCTTTGAATGAGCATGTGGATTCCTTTTCTTCTGCAGTGGTACTATCACATGAGAAGCTTTGGAAGTGCTCAGCCAGTAGCCCAGGAAAAGCCAGTATCATCCATCCATTTGACTTGCAATTCTGGTAGCTTAAGCTGCTAAAGAAACTATCATTTTTCTAAGTGATTTCAGGCCTGCCTCTTCTGCTGAGCCATCTACTTTCTTGATGGAAGTCTTTTTGGTGTGAGGTTGGTTTGGTTAATTTTTTTTTTCCTGTTTGTGAGTGAGAGAGAAACAGAGGGAATTGGATTGCTTTGCATAGGCAGATGGCTGGGTTAGCTCTGAGGAGTATGGGCCCTGATTTGTAACAAACTGTGTATAAAGTACTTTTCTTATTCCCTTGGTTCCTTTATGCATTTTATAGCTTTTTAAGTCTTGGACAAGGTTGTTAATGATTTTTGTTTAGTCCCTTATAGCTAGCCTGATGACTTGGTTCATTCTGCTCATCTGAGACTGGTTAATACAGTAAAGTTGCAATATTAGTATAATCCATCTTAGTGTGTCCACTATTTGATGTTTTAAATTTGTTTGGGAAAAGGCTTTTGTAGATTTTCCTCAATATCTGAGTCAATAATAGCTTTCTGTTAAGCTAATGAAGTTCTGGACCACATGTTCACATCATGATAGAACTTTATGTCAGTGAGAAATGAGCTATATGCTCACTCTACTCAGAGGCAAGAACAGTTTTTCAAGACTATGATTAACCAACTGATGTATTGCTTAAAATGCAGGAGGGTTTTTTTGCCTGGATGACTAGAATGTGATAATGAAATATGTGAGTTGGCAAATATGTAAGAGGTTTGTACAGTTCCACTTCTACTGTCTGGTCTGAAGTCATCATATTGTTAGGTATAAATAGTTTGAATTCAGTTCTTTGTAGTCTTGTAAATGCTGTGGTTCAGTTTAAGAATTAGCTGATAAATTTACTATCATTGATTTAAGTGTGCTTGGGTTTAATTTCTCCTTTTGTAGTTAATTGAATTATGTTATATTTATTTACTAGGCAGCCTTACTTTTTTTTTCTTATAAAAAGTCAGTTAATATAAAGTTGAGTTGTGCTATTAATTTTTTAACTGCCAGTTGAAATCAGTTTGGCTTGGTAATAATTAGTTACAAAAGCTTCCAAATGGAAGAAAAACTGGGCTGCTGTTAAACAGGATTTGATACACATGGAACAGTTAAGCAGTAATAAATTGCCTAGTAACTGAGTAATTTCACTCAGATATGTGCCAATCTTGTCTCTACGTTGAAAAATTTTGGAAGTAGAACTGATGTTTGAAATTACTTAATGCTGGAGGTTTATTGTAATAACAGTAATACTGACTTGGCCTGATCTTTGAACATTTAAGGCTTGCTTTTATATCCCAGTGAATGATTTCACGTTCATTTATAAATTTTGTTGTGGGAGAGTTCCCAGAGGGGTATGTAGGAAAAGCACTAAGTGTCTCCAACTCCTTATTACATCTGCTGGAAGCACAAAGGAATCAGGCATGGAAGGGCCCCGGAGTTGACCTGGGTTGGCTCTGGTAGGAGCAAGTAATTCAGAGTATTGGCTAAGAGCATCACACTGGAGAGGATAGCCAAACATAGCTAGCTGTTGGCCTGAAGTCAACAGAAGCATACCTGTGGAAACAGTCTGTAGAGATGGATGCAGCAGTAGCCATCAAGAATGCTGGCACGGGTCCTCTGAAGAATTGTTATTTATTAGGTAAATGCTTTTTATAGAAATAAGTTTGGTATTAATAGTTCGTTTTCATGGCTTCATGAAATATATTACTCTGAGATATGTTCCTATGCGTTATTTGGAAAACACTGTTTTAGGAACTGGTAAGTAAGGATAAGACTTTTTGCTTGATGTTTTGATATGTCCAGATTTACCATTTTTTGGAAGAAAAAAGGTAGGTACAACCGTACCTAGTCTGGAAGGGGCTGTATAATGTTTGAATTATAGGCAGAACTGGAAATCGGTTCCAAGATTTTGTAGAGGTTTGGTGGGGGGAGGGCAGGTGGAATTAGTTTTGATTTCTGTCTATAGCTACAGACTGCATCTAATATCTTAATAAGTAGATATCTGCCTTTAATAATATGAAAAAATTAGCTTTTCATATGCAGTAATGAGACTGAATTTGTTAACCTGCCAGCGCTTTTCAATGCTGATAAGGAATTCAGCCCTTGCAAGCTCAAGGAGGCTGCAGTTCCCCAATCAGTTGGCCTTGGGGTGAAGCACGTTTGCAGCTTGAATTTGCCACCGCTGCTCCACGGGAAATTGGATCTGAGACTTGATCTGGGTTAAACAGAGCAGTCAAAAAGAAATGGCTATTTTTAACATGGATCAGCTCACTGAGCTTTGTAAGTTCACACGACTTGCATGGCCTCCTAAGTAGGTGAGGAGACAATAGTTGCACTGTACTGTGAAGGTGGGAATGAAGAGCCAGGAGTGGGACAGGTGAGATTTTCCAGACTTTGATGCTGGCATCAGTAGGTCTTGAAACTGTGACCAGACAGTCTTGCTTTGACTGCAGGAAGAGACAGATGTGAGTGACTGAAGGCAGGATGTAAGAAGTATTGTATAAGTTTTCATAAAGATCCTGAGACCTTGAGTTTATGAAATTATAGTGAGCTTTATATTTTATACCTGTCTATCCAGTAAATCTTTGTGAATTTTAGAAGGCAGCCTTACAGTAGTCCTCTTTAACTGATGATTCATCATTTAACTGATGATGACTATACTTTGTCCTGGTATTGATAAATTCACTGATGTTGTAGTAGATACATGAAAATTAGAGAAAATATTTGAAAGAGATGAAGAAAAGCTGATCCACCCATGGCTTCTGGATATATTGGACTAGCACCATCTTCTGAATGTTTAGTACATTGCAACTTTATGTCTTCAATAATGCACTACAGAACACTTAAAATAATATTAATTCAACTTGGAATTTCAGAAATTGCATCACTATCTTTTTTTACACTCTGTTGACCTTATGGAATTGTTAAATTAAACCAAAACAAAGGATATCTCTAGTTGGATTAGTGGGAAAATAGGCTTTTTGTTTTTTACACTTTCTTAACCTCTGTCCTAAAACATACCTTTAATGATAAAAGGAGGAAATTTATTTTTGAAAAAAGCTATTGAGCCCAGTAATTTGTCACTAGTAGCTCAGGTAAATCAATTTAAGCATTTTTTTAAACTTTCAGTAATCCTGATAAAAATAGTTGCATGTTGAATCAGAGAAGAGTTTCTTTTTTTTCTGTCAGCAAGTCAGAAGCAAGCTATTGCTGTATAATTTATAATTTCATTAAACATATCCTTGTCTGTGCCGGATGCTTTAATGCCGGTGCTTTAGTGTGCCTGAGGGGACTGGAATTAATCTACATGGTATTGGGCATTGGGGATTATGCTTTGTGTGAACACAGTTTCTTTTGCTATGCTTTGCTTTCTCAGCATCATTCAGTAAACATTTTCAATTATGGTCCTGTCCTGTGCTGGTCACTTTTCCTGCCCAGTGATTTTTATAATTGAATTAATATAGCAAGAAAAATCCAGCTGGGGTGTGTTCTCCTGTCCTAGGCTTTTTCTCATTTCTCCTTGTCTCTAGAAATAGCTACTCATAAAGATGTTTGAGTCTAAATTAACACCTTTAACTTAATAACTTAAATTTCTCATTGGCACAAAGATTGGGAAGCCTGAGCACAAGTGTAAAAGAAGATGAAAGATGATTTAGTGCACAAAGCAGTAAATTGATGGTTCAGTGAAAGTTCCTGTGATCTTAGCAAGGCATTAAATTTATCTTTTTATATGTGTTTAATTTTCCCTTTGTAAAAACAAGAATGGTATTTGCCTAATTTACTGAGAAGCAAATTAGTCAGCAAATGATCTATTACTAATTGCAAAGGGCTTGTAAATTGGCACTGGGGCCATGTAAGAATCTGACTGACTGGATAAAAAGCAACAATGAACAAACTGTCTTCTCTCCAGGAGGAGCTTGTAATCTTAGGATATATTTCTCTGTGTAAAGTAAAAACTAGTTAACCAAAGGTATGAAATTAGAGAACATTAAAGTCTTGTGAGATGATACTTTTGAGAGAGTAGCATTAATTTACTGAAGCCAGGTTGTTCATTCTCCATACCAGAATGCACAAAAGTGTTTCACGTTCTTTCATTCGCAGCCCCACTTGGTTTGTTAAGCTTACCCTAAGGACGTGTTTGTTGAGGTCTGTACACTGCAGTAAACAGAGATATGTGGTAAATTCATCTGCACGGAGGTCTGTGCTCGACACCTAAACTCTTTGTGCCTGGATGAATGTCTTCTGAGTTCACTGTCTGCTGCCTCGATAGATCTTCAGTGTACTCAGCCACTTGAGTTGCAGGGTGGGGAGAAGACTATCAACAATGCCTTTCATCCACCTCTCTTGCTTTCTATGATCTTATGATACACTTTTAAAAAGAAAAAAGAAAGGTAGAGTAGTTCCAGTTATGTTTTAATCCTAAAATAATACTCAAGGTGAGTCAAATTTGTATTAGTTTAACAATATAATCTTTTCTGAATACTTGTTTCCAAAAATGTCACCATTAGGGGTAGGGATAAGTGGTACAGGTACTTAACAGAAGGGATCAGATTCCAGCTGTCAGTGTAGTCTTAGTCTGTTCAGTCAAATGAGAAATGGTTGCAAGAATTTCTGCCAAGAATTTATTAAAACTGAAAATGGGAAATGTCTAGCTGAGAAAAAATTATTCTAGTTTTCTCTTTAACTGTCTCTTCAAGCTGTGTAAGCCAGTTGTCTGTCATCCTAGTTTTGAAAAGAAACTTGGGTTTATTGTTTTCTTCCTTCATAAGAAATTTTACTTTTGTATGAAAGGATGCCTGCTGTTTGTATTTGCAAAGGTTACCATCATCTTAAAAATGACCTGCCATCTACCAGACATTGAACATGCTTGTTATTAGGCAAGAATCCTGTCACACTATGTCCTCTTTAGTTAGCTGCCCTTGGTGTGCTGAGATGGAGGCATTTGCTTCTGGCTGCTCTTCTTATTTTCTGTTGAAACCTACTTTAAATCTTGCAAGTGTTAACCTCATTAACCTAAGATGCACAAAACCCACTGTGTTTTAGAGCTTTAGCAGAAGTGCTGTAATTATTTATTGTTAAACAGTATTTGAAAGTCTCATTTAATATGGGATATTTTTATGTAAAGGAAGTTAATATAATGACTACAGCTACTTTCATAAATGCCAATCAGGGAACTTGTCATGGTAAACATAGTTTTTTTTTATTATTTCCTGTGTTAGAACAAACTGTCAGCCTCATCAATTTGATTTTAGTGTTTGAAATATTCGTATTCCAAGAAGCTCAGATTTTGTGTCTTTGTATGTCATTTTTTGGACAAGAAAGAGGATTCCACATAAGCTTTGTACAAATAAGTGGAGGCTTGTATGAAAGGTGTGCATAAAACCAGGCAAACCTCATTCACATGAAAGACATGATGTCTTTCTGTTTTTAACCAGAGACGTAGGAATTGTTCACCTTTCTTTTCCCGTATTAGGCATGCATTTTCACGTCTTGTATCTGTAGGAATTTGTCTTTTGGAAGGCACTCAGATCATAGATTTGTCACTTAGAAAGCTGTATTTTTCTTTATTGTAATTGAGAAGCATATTTGCTAATTTTTTTAGAGGAGGAAGTGTTACAATGTTTTGTGTAAATTACAAGAGTTTTTAAGCTATCATTTTGTTTTTGCTTTCTGAAACTAGTAATTTCCTGTTGTAGCTGGAAATGTTAAGTGTAGTTTTTTAAGTATTAAAGTGCAGCACCAGCTATTATTCTGCCTTAGCAAGTCTTCTAATACAACATTTGATTTGTTACTATGTCATCATAGGAAAGCATCAGCAGTAGAGTGTACATGACAGTGAGAAAGTAAACACATGCTTGCAATCAAATTAATGTATTTCATCTGTCTTCAATTAATAACAATCTGTCATGCTATCTATCTGAGAAGCGGCATAAACAGTTTATTTTGTGTTTGGAATAACTTCCTGGAGGTAGTTAATGTGACATGTAGTTTGTCTGACATGAGTATAACCAGATCAACACTCTAGATGTTTTCTTGATAACCTAAAAAAATTACTGAGAAAATCTGTACTGGAACTATATTTATATTTCTTTTTGAGCTTCCTTAAATCAGAGTAGGGGCATAGTTTTCAGGACTTCCATGAAAGAGTTTTCTTTTCTTGGCAGTTATACAATTTTACTGTGAGAAAAAGATTGAAAGTATTAACAGAAAATTAACTACGAAAAGCTGCACTTTGCACTCTGACATTTGGGATTGAATATTCGAGAATGTGTGCTGTAGTAATTTAGAAGTGCCAAATCAAAATAGATTCTCAAAAAGCTAGCTGATGCACAGTCTGGTGGTGCTGCAGACCTGGTACAATTTATTGGCAAATTAATTTATTGATATTTCTGTATAAATCTGGTTATATTGGATAATAATAACTAGATGTTAGATTTTTTTTTTATTTACACACAAAGAACCTTTGTGTCTAAATAGAAAATGAAAGTGCAGTTGCTTGAGGTTCTAAGTAACCTATTGAAATTCTCTTTAAAATCTAAGACAGAATGAAATAGCTCTATCTTTTAGTGGAAAAGCATTAGGGTGCTGGTAAGCTGTGCAATAAAAGCTAGGGAGGATTTTTTTTTTGTTGCCCTTTTTTTTAATCTCACTTTTTTCTTTAGATTGATTGTAGAATTAGGATTAAAACCAGGTAATATTGCTTATGGCAGAAGAGACTTGAAAGGGGGTTCCTTCTGGCCAGAGCAGTGGGACATGCTAAGCTGTTCTCTGTTGACATGGTATAGAACAGAGGTCTGAAAAACTGGGAAGTAAATAATGTTGCCTAGAATGTTGCTCGATGTCCAGCTTGATTTCTGGTTTATTTTTTAGAATAGTGGGTATTTGCCACCTCTTGGAGAAATCCCACTTTTAATTTTCTTTATCATATTCATTTGCTTATGCATGGAGGAATCAGAACCGTCATGTTCTGAAATTAAACTGACTGTACTTGTTGAGCAGCATGTACTGCATGAGGATAATGTGTATAGCAGTATTGTCCTCAGTCTGCTAGGTTTTCAGGTGCTCAAGCTAGCTTTGTTCTTAAGAAATCAGTCAAAATTACACCAAAAATAGGATGAAAAAGAGATTGTCGTATACAGGCCCCCTTTTTATGACCCTGGAGTATTTTCAGAAGAGAAAATGTGTACATAATTTTAAGCACATGTAAATCAAATTAATAAATTATTAAAGCATTTTACTTGTCATGTCTGTGTGGGCTAATCGTGATAGCTCATTATTTAAACATTATGTAATTGTATACCGTGTGTGCACAGCTGCAAATACTTTGCAGAAAGACTTATATTTCATTTTTCACAGCATACTATAAAAGAATATATTTTTTGTGGTACCATAGATTAATAAAGATGTTTACTCGTAACTTTAAAACTGCCCTTAATTATATTGAAATATGAAATAGCTATAATATGTAAGATAACTGAAAAACTAGAGAGTTGTAACTTCATTTATGTGTTACTACCAGTTTTAATGAAAAAGACTGTTATCAATAAAAAAAGTTCATCTTAAAGAGAACTGCCCCTTTGCAATGGAATCTCTTGCAGTTTTTACAATTCAAGGTCTGGAAGTGAAAGATGGTCCGATTTGGGTGGAGAGGCATCCCTTTACTGAAACTCTGAACTGTCACTTTCATGTTTCTTTGCATTTTCTTTAAAGAGTGGATGGGTTGGTTATCACTGGTATAATCATTGAAAACAGCTTACAGTTTGCAATTGTAATCTCACGACCCAGGAGAAATGCCAACGAATTATTAAACACTCGGAACTGGTTCACATGCATTATGCTCAGTTGTCCATACTATCCTCAGCAAGTACTGTCACTAGTTTCTCAGCTGCTTGGAATTACCTGTACAAGTTACCTATTTCTGTTTCTTCCAGAATTACCTGAAAGGTTCATGTGAAATGGATGTTTTTCTATAAAATCCCTGTAGTTTTACATGGAGCTCTTCTCCAGTGATGTTGTTAAAGAAGAGACTGGCAGTCCTGTGGGAAAGGGAGATAAATAAAATAAGTAGCAGCCTTTACATTCTACACAAATGATGTTCTGTTGTCTTTTTAGAGTATGTGCAGTTATTTGCTTATATGGTTTTAAAACCAGAACATTCCTCATTCTTCTGACTGATGAGATCTATTTTAAAATACTTCCTGGCTTTTTGTTTGTACCAGTTGTATTGGGTAAATTGTTACACGTATTTTATTCTTGTCTTAATTTTAAGACAATACAGTTCTGGGATTTGATATTGCACTTCATTCCTTGCAACATACTCTGGTGAGCTAATTATATTTGTCCTAGCTCCTGGATTTCAGAGAAGCAGGTGAGTTAAAGTAGTGTTTAATGGTGTAGCGGGATGGAAATGATCATCTGTGCATGGTGGTGCTATGTGTCTCATTGCAGGCCATTTTTTAACTTACGGAATGATGCAAATATCTAAATAGTGGAAGAGAAACAATTTTCACATTAACTTATTTACTTTTAGGGGTTTCAGAATCTCCAGTCAAAGGCAGCAGAAGTGTTCAATCAAGATGGGATTGCTGCTGAATGGCTGGGTGTGGGTAGATTGTAAAGCGCCCAGTTGTGTTTTATCTTGTACTTTAAAGGGTTTTTCTACTCCCTTGCTACAGTGCAATAAACTAAAATTTCAGTGACTTACTCTTAATTTCTTAAGTAAATTCATGTAGAGTTTTGACTTTGAAGAACAATTTATGCTGTCTCAAGTGTTTCCTCAGAATTTTTTAATCATAGGATAGATATCTCGCCTTACAGTATTTTAAAGTATGGTTTTCTTTTCCATTTTGATTTATCATTGTCCATGAGATTTTCACTGCAAATAATTAATGAATAAAGCAATTTGAAGGGTACTTAGTGAAAATCCTTTTATAAATCACCTGAAGATGTAACCTAATCAAATCTCTCTTGTTATAACTTAAAATTACTATTTTGTCCTTGTCTTCTTTGAAATGTCACTTGCTCTCCACAAAAAAGGCCATGGTGGTGTTTATATCTTCTTTTCCCTTACCTAAATTCTGCAGTGTTTTTCTTACCTGTTTTTTTCTTTTTTGCTATGCTGGTTTTGGCTGGGAGAGAGTTGGTTTTCTTCCAAGAAGTCTTCAGGATAGCTTCAGGAATGCCTTAGAGGGAGTATCCTTGGGATTTCTGTGGGAGTTTGATATTTCTCTCCTAGATTCTGTTTTCTCTTTTCACCTCACTGGATCTCTGTTTAATCTCGCTTATAAATCAAAATGGAACTCCCTGGAATTCATGAGAAGCAAGCATACTTTTTAGTAAGTCTTACCTATTTTTGCTACAGCAGGTGTTGATCTGCTGGCTCAATCTTTGAGGGGAGATTTTCACTTGGATCTGTTTGCGTTGCTGAGAGTTGTGTCTGAATTGCCAAAGTTTCTAATCGGTTTTTTTTGGTGATGGTATCTTTATGGGATACCTGTACATCAGATGTGTATTGACCTGTTAGTTATGGAACAGCAGTTTATCTTGCTATGTGGAATTGAAATGACTCTTCATACTAGACAACCTTAAAGATAAATGTTGAGTCTTATTCTATAGAATCAACAAGATGGGCTCTTGAGAGGAAAAGCAAAGCAACAGAGATGATTTTTGGAGACTATCTGGCAGTCATGTATTTTTTGTAGTTGTCACTTGAGGCTTTTAGTGTGTATTTCAGGCATAAAAATGAGCAAAACTGCAACAGCCTATATTGTGGATGCCTTTTCTTTGAAAGGGACTTTGAATATACTTTGGAAGCTGATGAGCCCCCCCGTCCTCATCAGGCTAGCCAGGGGAGCAATACTATATCTCTCTTTCTTTCCCTTGTTGCTCATGATGTCCCTCTGCTTCTCCTGATACAAGTTTTCATGTACTTTATTAAGGTATTCAATTTAATGCAAATATGGTTGTTCCATTCTAGCCAAGGAATTATCAATGTACTCCTTTGACATTTTAACTATTGCTTTGGTAATTTATACTTTTAACTGTCCTTTCTGCCTGTTGATCCCATTTTTAAGGTGTATAGAATTTTTGAAATGATAGATCAAAGAAATAACCTCACGGCCTTCTCCAAAGTTTACACATCTTGGGCTTGCTTTGGCTTTTCATGATCAGAAAACATACCTTTAATGTAGATAGAAGAGTTTGTATTCAAACCCCTGACCAAAAGTACTGGTTTTTAACATTTGTGTGCTATAGAGAGTCACTGTTTGCAAATAGTTAAATCTCTTTTTACTTTTCAAACTTGTGTCTTATGTCCTTCTGTCTCCTTTGTACATCCCACTGTGAATCTTTAGCCATCAGTTTATATTCTACTTGGTAAAAATGAAGCTATTAATTTTGCCCTGCTTTTACCCTCTTTCTCATTCCCTAAAGATGAGGAGGATGACTGTACCATCTGGCACGTTAACTTTACTTTGGGCCTTTCTCTAAATGTTTGTGTTTGATGTGTGGCCAAATCTTGCAGATTCCTTCTTTGAGACCTTTGTTAGATATGGCCTATCATAGCCATTACCACAGTTAAAATGTTCTCATTTTGTATCTTAATTTCAGTAATTCCTTTTTCTTGGCTATTGCTATGTTATCTAGTCATTTAGAATATTCTTCAAGATCATTTTCCTGGTTTATAAAATCAAACTGTATTTATGTATCTTATTCACTTTGTTTCTATCCAAAACTTATTTGTCTTTGCTGTTAAACTTTTCATGGCTTAAGTGCATTCTCGTATCATCCTTCATCCCAAGATACCTATTCCTGCTGTTAACTGGCTCGTCGTATGAGTCCACATTGGCCAGCTGTTAGTTTTCTTTCTATAAAGTCCCTGCATTCCTTCTAAACATCTTTTTTAGAAAATAATTTTTCTCCTCCAAAGCTCTCCTTAAAGTCTTTTTCCTATGATGTCTAAATAAAAGCTGGACAAGACTTATCTCCCGGTGTGCGAAGAATTCTGCCTGTTGAGCTGACCAATGTCAGATGTTAAAGAAAAAGGACTGGAGGGTAACTATTTACTGTCTTCAGCTGATCTTCAGTAACTCTGTGGTTGTGCCCTTGGCCTGTGGGCAATGCAAAGGAATTGGACTTAGGATCATTGCCCTTCATTGACTTCAAACTGCAGTTTTGGGTAGTTAAATATTTATTAACACTTGAAACTCTTTTCTTGTACTAAAACTATGCCCTTTTTCACCAAGAGCTAAAGTAACATGAATTAACCTGGCATTTTCTGTGGGCTCTGAATGCACACATCGACAGCCTCTTGGCAGTTTTCTGGCATGACAGTGACTGTACAGTTCAGAGCAGACAGCCTGAAATTCAGGAGGCAGAAACTGAAATACTTGTGACTGGGGAGAAGGACTGAGAAGTACACAAAGTTTGAAAATATAATTACACCTTGATTTTTCACTTTTAGTCTGTTTGTTTCTATGACCTTGTGTGGTTTAATTTCTCTGCTGTAGTACAGTATATACTCCACTGACTATATATTATTATTGATGTTTCTTCGTAGAAAATAAGAGGCATTTGAGGATACGATTTCCAATATGTCAGTGGCATTTTCTTCCTGGAAATTCATCAGTGTTTTAGCCTGTTGTTTTCTTTGTGCACTCTCTAATCTTTCCTCCCTGTGAAAGAGTTTGAGAGAGATTGTAACTAGTGAACTTGTCTTTATGTATTTATGTAAGCATGTCATGGTATTTTAAAGGAATATAGTGTAAATGCTGTCTATTTATTTATTTGTATCGTAAATGTGTGTAGGTTTTTGGAGTTCAGGTATACTCAGAGAAATACAATGACTGAAATCTGGAGGTGGGGCTAAAGTTCCTGTAAAAGCTCATGAAATGAAAATAAAGAAAATATGTTTTTATTTTTCCCTAAAGAGTAATCTCGCTGTTCTGTTTTCCAGGCTGCACTTAAAGCAAATATGTGAAGCGTAAAAATAATAGTTAATAGTGAAATGTTTTAGGTGGTATGCTGTATTTTATTCTCAATGACATTTCAAAAGAGTCTATCTTTTATCTTGGTAGGTATTTTTCAGAGAAAAAAATTAAATGTGTGAGTTTTTAACAAAATTGTTATTGACTTCGGGCTTTCTTTTAGTAAATGTATTTGTTCTTCCATTTTTTAAATGAAACTATTATATAGTGGACATTTAGTATTATGGAAAAACTATACTAGAAACATTAGTGTTAATAGCTTAGTATTTTAGTCCTTCACAAATTAATGCCTGTGGTAACTGGATTATTTTAGGCCTGTTCTTACAAACAAGGCCTTACTGATGTGCAAGGAACAGTAATATGTGTCAAAAACTCCACATTAACCAAGGTAAGCAGTATAAATGGGGTGTAGGAATCCCCTGTTAGACTAAAAATCTCCAAGAGAAAATCTCCAGAGCCTACAAATTAAAAACCTCCAATATCATTTAAAAATAAAGCCTTTTATGTAGTAGGAGAGCATTTTTTCACCTGATAATCAAATGACACTATTATACAGGCTTACTAGATTTGCAAATTTACAAGTTTTTACAAGTCAGTTGGGTCCCTTCCTCAGGAAATCAGTTGAAGTTTTTTTTTCCTGTATTGACTCAAAGAGCCTGGTTGTCCTTAAATCCTTCTGAATATATTTGCCTTATAATTTGACTGCATTGAGTCAACACCCATATAGGAACCTTAATGCAATAAAAAAAAGAGAAACTGTTCAATATAGTTTCCAATTACCTTAGGATCAGATTGGAGAGACTGGAATGTACACAATAAAACCTGCACAAGACTTGAGTTTTGTGAGATTTTGGAAGCAACCAGTGCTTTTCAACACAAAATACCATTTGAAAGCTTTGCTCTGCTTCCAATGGTTGTAAAGTGATAAAAATGAAAATATGTGTGTGTCTTGAAATGTGCATTTTACTTAAAAAAATTTTCTGAACCACACCTTTGTGGAATTGAAAGCCTCATATGTAAGTAACTAAGCATGGCTGCTCTTACTCAGTCAATTTTTTTATTATAGTGAACGTTTTTGCTTTGCCATGTTCTGCAATAAAATTCTTTATAACTCGTTTACATTTTTACTTATGAAAAATATGTCAATTCACATGTGCTTGGTGAATTTATTTTGTAAAAGTCTTCAGGTTACACTGGAATCCCCAATATGCATCTTGCTTGCAAACAGTGTATGGAATATTAGCTCTGTCTTGCTTTTGTATGTAGCTAGCAGTAGAGTTATTACAAAGTATTTGAGTGTATCTAGAAATAAATTTGTACTTTGAGATACGAATTTGCTGCATTGGACCATAAAATTTTAATTGTGCTTTCATTTTAGTTTTGCAAATAAAATTAGTCTGATGTAATTCATTGCTTTTATTTTAGCAAATGATTATAGAGAGAAAGAAACTTGCATTTGCATACAGCTGTAAAGGAAAGTATTACATCTGATGTGTTTCCAATGACTAATTTCTAAGATGGGTAAGAAAATGGGCTCCAGTGTAATAATTTTTCATTTCTTCAACTTATTTTTAGTTGACTTGGAGCATATGCGCACAGTGAAAGCTGACAAGCACCAGCGATTTTGTCAGGAAAACAATTTCAGTAGCCATTTTGTGTCAGCCAAGACAGGAGATTCTGTAAGTAAGAAAAATAAAAACTTGTAGATGTCTGTTGTTTTTTTTCAAGATGCAGCAGTTTTATTCTACTTCACATAACAAACCGTTGAGAAGTCAGGGTGCTGTGGGTGCTTTTTTGCCTCCTTAGTTGCATGAAAAGTAGATCTTTGTATGACTGCATATTATTGTTATTAAATTACAGCAGTTTCTCATCTGATTTTCAGTTTGAGGTACAGATTCTAATGGAAACGGTGTGGCTTATACATCAGCATGAGAACTGACACCAGCTAAATCTCTGTTTGCTGTCAGCCTGTAGTTAAATATTTATTTCTTCATTCCAGGTGGAGTCCCATCTATAGACCATCAATATAGAAATTTCCAACAATTGGTAAATAATGTGACAAGACCCTGTTGCAATAAAAGTTTTTGATATGAGTCCTGAGCCATGAGAGACATTCCCTCTGCAGTTCCATTGAAATTTGAACATTCTGGCATTTGTAGCAGATGCTTTGCAGAGTACATTTTTGAACAATCTTTTGACTCTGAGCTAACTGGGTTATTTGTTTTAGTTGGAAGTGTATGAAAGAGAAGGTTCTTTTTCAGTTGACACTATCAGTCAAATTAAATCATATTGTATTGTTTTGCTTGATTTCTGTCACATGCCTAATGAGTTTGTCATTGCCATAAAACAGTCTTGTATCTGTCTCCTTAATATTACTGTTGACAAGACAGTTTACTTTATTTTTATGTTATTGAACAGTAAGACCGTGTTCAAGTAAATGGAAGTATAGTCCATAAATGGAATCACTTGTTAAGGTCTTTGATGAAACTTGTGCAGTGAACTGCCTAATTTTGTAAGATAATAGCTTTTTCTGTCTAACAATACTGCTGTTATAAATGCAGTGAGTCCTGATTCTCTTTATCGTTTGTGTTAAATGCTTGGCATACTTTTTTGTTTAAATTGTGAAAATACAGACTTTTAATGTTAGAAACAGAAGAAAAAAATCATAATACTGCACTTAATAAAATTTGCATCTGATAAAATGTATTTTTTTCTCGAGGAGACCTCCAAAATCAGTTCATTTTATACTTGATACATTTATCATTGCTAATTATGACAAAATCTTTATTACAGCTTTTTAATTAAGTCATAAATTACATCACCATTCCATTATATATACTGATTTTACTTTTCATAGCTTACTGTTTAAAAACAAAAGTAAATCTGAACATGCCTAGAAAACATTAACAGGAAATCTCTGCCTAAATATCTCCTAACAAAAGAAGTAGTTTCAGTAGTTCATTTTTAGTTTCAATATAAATTTGAATTAGCCCTTTCACTGTTGCTGCACACTGATCTTTCACAATCTTCATATATTTTGGTAGTTGTGCAGGAAAGATGGAATGTTTGTCCTAAATAGTGGTTTAAGAAGAGGGCACTCATTGCTACTGTGAATATAGACTAGAGGAGTCTTACTCAGTTCAATGATTTCTTTTGTTTGCGTCAGATCTTTTCAACAGACTTGTTTGCAAAAGATGACTTTGTGTACATAGAAAATTCTGAAAGTCTCCTCAAGGAAGAAAAAATATCATGGAAGATTTATTATAACTAACTGTGTTACTGTCCATCAAATCGCATAACTGAAGCATTGCACTTGTGTTGGGTGTTTTTTGCACAGAGTGTCCTCAGGACAGGTGATGCAGCTCAGAGCACCTGAGAGCTTGGTGTGGGTTAAACTCTGGGCCTCAGAATCTCTGTTCAGTATGTCCTTTCTTGTCATGTAGATGTTGGTAGAACAGACCAGTACTAGACCAAGGATTTGAGAGAAAGAGCAATTGTTTTGGAAGCTACCACACTTCATTGGTCGTGCCATTGATTGATTTCTGGTTTCCATCTGAGGTGTAAAAAGAGATTGTGAAAATAGTATTTTTCTGAATTTTCACTGAAAACGACTGAGGCCATGTACATAGATCTTGTTTTTTGGGGGCTGGCAGCTGCATGATGAAAAACTAATGTTTGTTAGTAATTTAGATTGTGAGCTCAGACAAACAACCCTGCAGATAAAATATAACGTGTAGCCTGGCAATGCAGTGTTCAGCAGCAGTGCACACTTAATCTGCTCCTCTTGAACATCTGTCATGTTCTTTAATCACATTTAAAATGCAGTTTTACCTAAACAATAAGATAAGTGGACTGTCTTGAGATGAATTAAAGGAATTATTTAAGACAGCATTGCCACCCAGTATTATGTGTTAAACAATGTCCAAAGTCTAACTCTGCCAGGCTGCTGCTGCAGGCTGTACAACATCTTGCTTGTTCCTAGATACTTCTATTCAGTATGTGTATTGTAAGATTCTTCAGAACTCTTTCATAATGCTATTTTTTGAACATGTGTAGCAGAGATTTTGGTGATGTTGATGCACAGTTTTGTTGTTCTCGGTTTCAGAAACCTACATCTCTTATTTCACAATAAACTGATAATATATTTTTGTGCTAAACATTAGTGAATACCCTTATTCATATTTTATAGCACCGAGAGCAGTATTTGAGAGGTGGTTGTGTAAAAGCTTGTTTAAACTTAGGTCTCTGGAGGCAGAGTAGAAGTGTTGCTTAACAATCCAGCATACTGTTCATTCCTTGTACCATTGTTGAGTTATTTTCTCAAATTTTAAACAAAATTGAAAGTACCAGATGAGGTTATTTTCAGATCTGTTTTGCACAGGTCATAATTTTGTATATAATTGTTTACAGTTCAAGGATGGTTTGATATATTTGAAAGAACCTCAAGGATGTCTGTTTTTAATCATTTAAATGCAATTTATTTTTTTTCCATAGGTCTTCCTATGTTTTCAGAGAATGGCTGCTGACATACTCGGCATCAAATTAAACAGAGCAGAATTGGAACAATCACAGGTGATTTTCCACAAATACATGAGTGTTTTTAGTATTTTATTTAGTATTTAAAAGTGATGTTGTTGCAGATTTATAGTTGCTCTCTAAGTCAATCTTCATTTATTTTTATGAAGATAATTATTTAATTTCACAACAGCCTTTTAAAAATATAATAATTCCTTATTTATCCATCATGATCAACTCTCTGAAACAAGAAAAAACGTGTTCAAAAATGAAGAAAAAACTTTAGTTCTAAGGATGTTTATTTAAAAATAGCACTCAAAATGAGTTAAGAAATTAAATATGTATGCATATACAGGTAGCAAGGAAGATATTAATGATATTACACGTGTGGGTTTAAACTGAAAAATTTTTCTAGAATCCAGTTTTCAGAAACCTCAAAAAAAAAGATTATACCACTGAGGCAACCCTGTGTAATGACAGTTGAGATTACAATTATTTAAATTTACTTAGTGAACCCAAGTGTTGCTATTCTAGTGGTGTAATATCCTGGAACTGCTTTTCACTACCAGTGTTGAACAAGTACCACAAAATAATTCAATGAGTTTATTTAAAATAAATGGAAAAACATTTCTTATGTACAGCTTGGTCTCCTGCTTTTTGAAATATACAATAAATATGTAATTTCTGAAAGTGCTTTGCCACAGCAGTGTTTGCAATCTGTGTTGAAGTGGTTAAGTAGAAAACAGTATTGCAAACAGTGAAATTGTAAAATGTACTTACAGAGCATACTTAACAAGCAGAGTAGTTTCAAAAAGCTGTAATTTATAGGCAGAGAAATACTAAGTGTGTCTTTTCAATGTTCTTTTACTAGTAAGGTACCATCCATCTATTATTCTGAGCTCTGTGATTATTTGCATATAAATAATTGAGCACATACAGTTCTTCAGTTTTTCCTTGGTTGTTTAGCTAGCACTGGAATATCAGTCCTAGACCTCTCTGTGCTGTGAGTGGTGTTCTGTAACTCAGGTGTAAGATTGTAGAAAGCTGTGCAAATACCTTAAATTTAAAATAGACTGATAATAGGGTTATATGGAAAATTGTATCAATCTAAAGAAAGTGTCTGTTTTTAGGTTGTTTTTAAAGTAAGAACCTCCATATAGCCCCAACTCAAGAGTACATAATTTTCTATGTAAAATTGATATCAGATTTAAGTAGGCTTCCTTAAAATTTTTAGACATTGAATACTCTAGCTACTGGGCTATAAAATTAGATCAGTGCATAGATGGATGCTAGATAAATGCTATAAAGAATCCAATAAAAACAATACAATAGTAATGTGACTCATCCCTAAAGTATACAACTGTTGACCTGGATTTAGTCTTTAAATAAGGAGTAAAGGCCATTGTAGTTTTTACAGATGTGCACTATTTACACACTGCATTATATATTTGAGCTTTCTGTATTTTGTGTAAAGTGAGATTTCCTCATTTTGAAAACTGAGAAGGTTGTTGCATGAATCTGTTTGTCAGAGAATGTCAGATATGTTCATTCCAACTAGGTGGTAAAAAAATATAAGATTAAATACTGAACTTGTGTAAAATGCCAACAGTCAAATGCTATAAGTGTATTTTTTTGTTGTCTAGTATTGAGAATATGTTTTAAAATTATTTCTAGCAGTCGATTTTATGCCTGAAGATCTTATTTTTTGTGTTTAGAGTCAGTTATAATTGTCACAGTTTAGGAAGATCTTTGCTGTGACTCGTAGGTGGATAGAAATAAGCAATAGGAATCCCAAACGCATTATTTTAACTTGTATGAATTTGTGGCGTTTGGCTCATGCCTTTTGAGCTTTGATGACTGGCAGAACTGCAGAAGCTCTTGTGAGAAGTATGTGAGGTTCTCGGCTGTCTTCAAATTAGCAGCACAACTTCTGTTAATTATCTGCAAGAACAAGCCTTAGAAATGGAGTTATATTTACTCTGCATTGTTTTAGAAAACAGCTGCAGCAGTTTAAGATATTAATGCAGCCCAAGCTATTTGCTACTGCCCTTTTGTTGGAATGTGTTGCTCCCACATCAGAATCAGAAAATGGAAGGTGATCATGTGCTTTGGCCACATCAGGGTGAAGCTGAGCAGCTTAGTTTAAACTGCTGCTGAAAGTTGTTTTAAAGAGAAGCTGCCAGACTTTGTGCTGAAGTGGATGAGGTGCAAGTACACGTTACATTCCACCAGCTCTCCCTTGGCAGCAATGATCTCCAGCAGAGGAATAGGACAGACATTTGGGGGTGGTAAGTTTTTAAACTATCTCAGCTAGAGCTGCTAAACCTTGTCTGCTAACATGCTGAGATGACTGTTAATCAAACCTTTATTTGGACAAAACTGTGGTGAAACAAAGAACTAGATTACTCTTCATGCGTAACTGGAAAGTAGAGCATGTTTTTTGAAATGGAACAGTTCCAAATAAGAAAATTGTCGATTCTGACTTATTTTCAGTTCTCAAAATATTCTCCCTTTTAAATTGCAAGGCTCTGATGAAATTTGAGGAAATAGCTCCTTTACTAATCAAATGTTTTTCTTTCTGTATTTTTTACTTTCAACCGTAGTGTAAAAACTGCATGGGGTACAGCTTTGTTCCTTGGCATTGGCAAGAGCTAGCATTTTTGTAAGTGATGTGTAGTTTTCTCTCTAACTAAATGCCAGTTCAGCAGACCGGTGTGTGTGCGCCAGCTTTGTACAATAAAATGTTTGGCAGATAAGTCAGATCTGGAATATAGAACACCTGGACTGAGAAAGGTTATTTCTCATTATTGACAGTGATTTGAACCATGGCAATGATACGCTTGACATAGAATCTGATGCAAAGAGGCCCAAGTTTTTAATTACCTTGAACTTAATAAAAGAAATGTTGCAATGATATTTTTTTACTCTTTCTTGGATGAAATTCCATTAGAAAATCAAAGTCATTTATGATCATCAGTTTTTTGTTACAGTGTACCTAAGCATAGGTCACTAACCTGCCTGTGTTTACAGGATGGGATTTAGACTAATGTTTGAGGAACAATTAATTGCCTACTGATTGCAAGACTTTTTTTCTTTTTTTGCCCCTCTGCTCTAGTCAAAAGATTGGTATGAAGAAACTAGGTCCTGTGAGGTCAGATAACGCTGTTTAATGCTAAAACTCCTACTACTGCCCTACATGGGATTTGGCAACTTTTCTCTTGATAACATCAGGCCAGGAGTCCAATAAATCATGAGTGTTGTCCACTAGATAAGATAATATGAATGTGATCAATTAAACTCAAGAAGAGTACTTCAGCAGCTAATAAATCCAGGTCCTTTACCAGCCTATTCAATTATTGTTGTTTGTTTGACATATAGGTTTTATTTACAGAACTAATCTTTAACATATACTGTTTATATATTCCTAATCCAGTTTATATATTGTTTCCTTTAAAATTACAGAATTTAATTCTTTATTAATTCTTTTTAACCTCGAAAATGCTTTGTAGGAAAGTTGAAGTATTTAAGAAAAAATATTAAACTGGTTTAGGGTATTTTTTATAGCAGACTTACCTCTTCTGCTGCTTCTTTGCTGAAATTGTTCCATGAATTTTACTTCCTTCACATGAGCCCTCTCTCAACCCTTTATTAATAATGAGAACTCTGTATCCCTTACCTGTCTTAATAATGAGAAAACTTTTAAGAGTTTTGTTTGTCTTTAAGGGGAAGAATGGGAACCTTATCTTTTTAAATGAAGCAAAGAAAATCAAAACTTACAGTATTTTGATGTGAGGTTGTTAATTTGGTCACTGCTTTTGGATTATATATTTAGGTATAATGTGATAGTTATGTAATGGAAAAGATGCATGTGTACAGCTAATGCACTTGTTACAGGCTGATATTATAGTATATAATATTTAAGTATCTTTGACTTAAAGGAGGAATAGGCCATTGTCATCTTTTCTTCCACTGAATTCCGTGCCTTTTTATTCTGTCCCTTCTCTAGCTTTAATACACTTTTGCTGATTGCATGTATGAGCCTTTCACTTCAGTGCTTTGAAAGGGCATGTCCTGGAAGGAGCTCGAGAAGCAGCCCTGGTGCTGAGAGTGCTGCTTTCAGCCAGACATGTTGCTCTTATATCAGCCTAAGGCCTGAAAATGCACTTTCATTTTGCTTCTGCATAATCTTATGTTATTCATTCATTCTTTTTAACTACTGATTAATCTCTCCATTGTTTTCCTTCTCTTTTCTTTTTACATTCTTCTCCTTGCCCTCTATCCATCATGTTGATACATGGTTAACAGCATATTGTCAGGGCAGAACTAGTGAATTATCCTGAAGAAGATAACCAACATCACACTTCCAACTGCCAGAGCAAAGTCTGCTCAATGCAGTAGTTCAGGTATTGATGGAAAACTTGGTTTGTTTCTTTTTTATAAGCTGCATTGCTTTTACGTGAAGTAACAACTGTTAAAGTAAGTTCTATTGGAAGTTTGGTTTTTGTATGTGTAAGCACTTGTAATATTTAGCATATTATTTTGGAACTCTGTGTACAATTAATTACACAGTGTTTCTAATAATCAGATAGTTTGTAGAAACTTCGAAATGCTTCATGTATTCAGTGCTGTACATTCAAAATATTACATAGCTGCCTCAGATGGAAATGGATGCAGAATTGTACATTTCCTTCTCCTCATGTAGGAGAGAGCATCAGTCTTATCAAATGCTTTGTAAATAGAATGGGTAATATCTGTTAGATCTGTACTGGAGAATAAATATAGTATGCTTTTTATGTTAATGTAATCTTTAGCCAGTATGCCTATCAAAACTTTTTAAAAATGTGGCTGTATTTAAAATTTGCTTTGAATTTTGTCCATATTTTCTGATGACATGCTTGGAATAAAGACAAAAAGACAAACTTAGGTACAATTTCCAGTTACAATTTAGGCTATTCTTAAAGAATGAATGGCACAACTTTTGCAAATAAATTTTGTTGTATTACTCTCATACAGAACAATTTTTGTGGAAGTAGAACTGTATTCACTGCTTTAGCAAAGAAGTTGTATTCCATTTGTAGTGTTGTGAAAACCTACCAAGGCACTTAGTTCTCCTTAGTATGAATAAACTGAAAATTACAATGAGAATTAGCACCTGATAATGCTTTCTGTAAGGCAGTGAAAAAAAACCTGGTTTGTTTGTTATTCTTCCCTTCACATTTCAGTAAAAATCTGTTGAATGCTTCGCCAGCATGGAGGTTGTATTTTCTGATTGTTACTGTGTTTTCTTTTATGACAGAGGGTGGTGAAGGCAGATATTGTCAACTACAGTCAGGAGCCAGTGACAAGAACCGTTAATCCTCCCAGAAGCTCAATGTGTGCAGTTCAATGACCACGCTGCTCTTCTCTGGTTTGATACCTTTGCAGTCCTCCTGCCTTGACACAGGCTCTGGGACTACCAGGAACTTTGTTTTAACAGGGACCAGCACAACAGTGCAATTCGAGGTTTCAGAAACATGTTGCACCATTGTCCATTAAGAAGCAGCAGGCAGTTTTTTGACTGGCTGAAATTCAAATATGTGTGAGACAACACATTCGAAAAATTAAGGTTTATATTCTTTTAAATTATATTTAAATAAAACTGTATAACTGTGTTTATGTTTTCTCCTGTCTATTTGACTGGTACCAGAATAAAAATGGATGAGGAAGCCCTGCATTCAAAATGTTTTTTAAGACATCACCATGGAAGGGTATTTTGCCAAAGCATTTTAAAATTTTTTTTTCTCCAGTTATTTGAACTAACACTCAGCAAAATCTTACTTGGAAAAGCTGTTACTGGAATAATTTTAAACACATAATATATTTTATCTAGGGATAATTTTGAAAGTGTTTCATTAATATATATATAGTTAGCACAAAATGTATAAATTGTATCCAGTGAGAAACAGTGCTTGAAATAAAGCTGTTATTATAAGATAGCTTTTCTGAAGTCTCAAGTTGTCTCCATGAGTGCTCTGAAAAATGCTAGTGTTTTTGTGTATTTTTATTACCACATCAGCATTACTTCTTGCAGTAATAGATAGGCTTATATGTCTTTATGAATATGGATGAATCTCAGTCAACAGTTTGGTCTGTAAATGATGAGTGATATATTCAACATGCATTAGAAACTGTTGATAGATCAATTAGCATCAGTCACTTTAAATAACTAACAGAATGACTTTTGGCCTGGTACTCTTCTCTTTCTAGTTGAGAGTAAATGACAAATAAAAAGCTGTCTGCTCTGTGATCCTCACACTTCTCCCACTTCTCCCCTGTTCCTTTTCTAGCAGTGCACACAGTTCTCTGCTGGCACATTTGAAACAGAAAGCTAAGGAGAGAAAAAAAATTAAGCCATCTCAATTCCTAACTAGAAATCTTTTCCTGTTTAAAGTCTAGAATGTGCTTTCTTATCCTGTTTAAAGTCTAGAATACTTACGAAGAAGCATTTGGAGATTCAGAAAGTAATGAGGCTCTGAAGGATGCTTGTATATCGCAAGTGAAAATTATGAGGTTCTTCAAGTGAATGTTACTATTAAGCTGTTCAAGCAAGTGCTTACTAGATGGAACAATTAAACAATCAGTGATTTAATAAAGTAGCTAAACTATTTTAACTATATTAAAAAAAGATTGCAGATGGCAAGAAGTCCTACTTGTTAGCTTAACACATAATTATATAATTCTGTGATATGACTTACTATGTTTAGCATTCAGATATGGGAAATTCTAAGAAAGAAGCCTAGATATTGAGAAAATTATCCTACACGAAGGTAAGTGTGATTTGCAGTAAATTATTTATTCTAGGGTTACAGTCTGTATTCTTGCTTCTTCCCATGGAGTTTGTGTCCCACTTGCTTTACTATATAGTTAACTGCAGCTGTAAGGGGAACTCTCTTCCACTACCACCAGAGGAGAACTTCTCTTCGAAGAGTTTTTCTAAAGTAGTTATTCAGTTCACAAGTTCATGGCCTCCAAGGCAGGTGGAAAGTTTTTTTAAACCCTTGGAGTCTTGGTGTGTTTGCGGCCTGAACTCTGCTTATATGTTCAAATATTGACAAGAGCTGCCCCCTCTGAGGAGCTGAGCACAATGTGGCTCAGACAGATGGCTGCAGCCTTCTTTCTCTAGTCCATGTGTGTCAGCTTCACAGTCCTGCTTCCCAAATAATATGTACCATGGTCTTAAAGACCCAACAGTGCTTCTCTTTTAAAAACTTCTGTAATTTTACTTTTCAAAAGAAAATGCTTTTTCATAACTTGATATGCAGAGCCCATTACTACCTTGAATAATAAAACATTTTTGCTTTTACGTTTTGTGTATCCTGCAGTATGAAAGATGTTATATGTGTCCCAGTCCAAGCTGTTTTACAGATGGATTTTATGTCTTGGTCTCATCACAATTTTTTATTCTTGGTGCCTATTTTTCTAGCTGTCTTTGATTTGTACATCCTTTTGTATTGTATTCCTATTGAGCTTTTCACCAACTGCTTTGTTAAAGGCCTACCTCCTCTGCAGATATTGTTGTTTATGTTTCCAAACTGCCCTCATTGTTCCTCCCTAACATACATATATGTTATTTACGCTAACCAGGAATCTCCTCTCTTTTGTGCCCTCAGCCCCTCCTTTTGCTGCCCCTCTTAACCTCCTCAGCTTTTTGTATTGTATACTGACTTCCACTCTCTCTGCTTTTCCCTACCCTTCCTGCCCCATTGAGATCCATTACCCGTCCACCTTTTAATCCTTACAAATGAGCTTTGCTCTTTTTGCTCAGCCTTGGGGACCCCACCTTGAGCCTTCGGATTCCAGCTGCAGTCTAAGCCCTTGGCTGTGGGAGCTGCCTTTGAAGTGCTGCAGCAGCAGCTGTGGTTGAAGATTCAGCAGTGCTGTTTCTGGTGCTATGGCACAAGTTACTCCAGGCAGAGCAGAAAGGTCAGAGATGATTCTGGAGAATAAAGCAGTATGGAGAGAGGGAGTGGACAGTGCTCTGCAGGGAAGGCAAGGACTCTCTGGTGACTGGAGGGACAAATTAGTTAGAGAGGTGTGCAAGGGAAGGTAAGCGAGCCACTGCTCTGCATTGGGTTGCCTTCTGTAACATCCTGCCACTACTGATTCATGTGATTTATATATAATGGAGTTGAATTGTGCCATATTAATGCACTTAAAAGTTTTTTCCAAGGTGAGAACTGGTTGAAGGCAGTTCAGCAAACAGTAATGAAGTACAAAATGCAATGCTCTCCAAAAGGGAGGTGACATATGCTTAATGTCCACTGACACGGGAGTGGGCTGGGACAAATGAAGCATGTTTTTTCCTGAAGCTGAGGCCAGATGAAGGGAAGAAACATGCTCAGGCCCTGATCTTACACAGATGCACACTGGTGAAGTGATCTGCCTGCTCAGAGCTGTTGTAACTAATCATTTCAGTAACAGCTCTGCAGTTAAAAGATGGTTGCTAAGTTCAGCTCCTTGCTAAGGTCAGTCTCTGTGATGTGGTGGATACCAGTAGGTACATTGTGTCTGGCTGCATGGTTGAATATCAGTGCTTTTAAAACATGGATCTGAAGCATTATTAGACTCATGCAGCTTCTTGTCTTTCGTGGTTCTAAAGTTCGGTGGAGTCGAATTGAATCTGTTTCACAAACAACTGCGTGAAGGTATTTTCCCTTACAACCAGATGCTGTGAGTGCCAGAACCTGTGATGAGTTCATGATCTCTCTGAATACATTGGTCTTTTGACAGTTCATAAAAGTCATAAAAACACGTGAAGCTGCTCTTTAACCCAAATAACTTTTTTTTAAAAAGTTTTAGACACATAGGAGATCACTAGGAAATTATGTGAAATGCGCTCTTTTGAGGAATTTGAAAATTGTCAGTGCTATCTATCTGCATCATTAGGCATCTGAAAACTCCCTTTTCTTTAAATCGCTGCTTGATTTTCACTTGAAGAAAAGGGCTTTTGAATCAGGCAGCTTCTTCTAAATACAGAGCTAATTTGCTTGTCAGCAGGTGCACCTCATAATGAGCCTGATAACCTAAATTTTATAATGGTTTTGTAAAAAAAAAAATCATAGCAATATTTGAAGTTGGTTATTCTGCTTTTTTTTGAGAATGGCAATTTAGATAAATTGCAATTGTATTTTTTCTTTTTACAGTTATTTTATGTCAGGAATATGGTTGCTTTTTCACAAAAGTTTATAATCTTTGTTTCATGACGTTCTTAACATTTTTACAAAGTCATAGCAGAGAGCACTGTTTAGAAGGTAAACATTGGTATATCTAACTTGGACTGTACTGTGCTGTTAATGTTTTGACAGAAGATTAAAGTGCTGTTCTGTAACATAACTAACAAGTTTGTAATGATGGGAAATTTTCTGAAGGGGAACTTTTCCTATTTAGAATACTTGCATGCATTTCTTATGTAGCTTAACAGTTTGTATAAGGGGCCTGATAGATGTATTTAAAGCAGCATTGACTTTTATAGAAGTTATATTTACAAAGCTGGCATGATTAACTACTTTTCTTTCCGGAATTTGCACATTATTTCCCAAGCAAAGATGTTATTCTACAATGCTGTATTCTTTTCTTTCTCAGTTCAAATACTACTGCTTAACATATAATCTGATTTCTTTAGGCTGTCTTTATTTAAAACCAACTCATAACCACTTAAAATGTCAAAATAGCTGAACATTGCTGAAAAGAAAAAGCCAAAATTTATCCATGTTTGCATAGGGGTAATGGCATACGTATGAGATTAAAACTCCAGTCCAGATAATTATCCGTAGGAAGCAAATTTATACTCTGATTTCAGATGCTATGAATAGAATGTGATTAGAATTTAACGTGCTGCAGTTTTATTTGCAAAATACACAGGTCCTGTATAAAACCTCTTTTTATAAAGTACTCTCTAGAAGCCTTGGGGATCCCTGTTTAACTTGCAAATGCCGAAGTTTGATCTTCCCCAAATAGAAGATAGTGAAGCTCCTGAGTTCCATGAACTGATTTCTATTTTCAGCTTCCCATAGAGAGCTGACTGTTCAGCCAATTTAAACTCTTTTTTTCTACTCCACTTCATCTTCATTCATTTTGGCACCATTTTGAACTGGAAAACTTCCAGTTAGCTAATTGGCCATTTGCCTTGTTTTATGTGGGGGTGATGTCAAGTGCTGAAATAACCGATTGACTGAAAGCAATCTTGTTTCAAAGGCTGGTCAGAACCAAACCTCAGAAGGTACCAATTTCAGGTTTGTTTTGGGTTTAACTGCTACACAGCAGTCCTTATCCTAGTGGATGAACCTCAGAGAAGAATATAGATTTGAGGTCAAGAGCTTGTGTTTTCTCAGATACCACATTTAGAGCACTGAATTCTGGAGGAAGTAGGAATCCAGATCTTTTTTTAATATCACTTTCAAGACTTACTCTACTTCTACTCTGTAATGTCATACTAGCAATCAATGTTTTTAAAAAAATATTACTTCAAGTCCCCATTTTAAAAACAAAATGTGGTAAGTATACTTTGGTTCAGGAAAGTTTTTCTTTTAAGGATGAGTGGAAAAAACTGCTTATGTTCTATGAAATATCACTGGCACAGTTGAAGATATTTAATATACATTAATAATCATATTTGCTTGTTATTATCTGCTAAGTATCCTATATTCTGCTTTCTACTTTTCTTATTTAAGGTATTCTTTAGAATGATAATTATTATAAATAGAAAATAAAATACCAAAGCGGTTTTAATTAATTCGTGCTTCAAAAAACGTCCTGCAAAACTGCTTCAGGCGAACATTTTTTCTTTGCTAGCTAAACTCCATTTCTGTCCTTTCCTGGGCTGATCCATACCAGGTAGCTTGGAGGATCATGACCTACTAATCCTTTTTGATTTCTGGTGAGCTTTTAAAAACAAAGTAGACCAAGAAACATCAAAGGAGGATTTAAAAGACACACACTGTGCCCTGAAAAGTAAATGTTACTTTGGAAAGCATTCTCTCCTTTAAAAAAGAGGTGAATGCTGTGGTTTAATATTATTCACCAAAAGCACTTAAGCATATGCTCAAAATTAAGCATGTATTTAAGTTCCCTTGAAGTCTATGCTGTTTAAGTACACACTTGAAGCTAAATACATTCTGTCATACTTTGCTGACACAGAAATTCTGGCTTCATTGAAATAAATGCCTTTGAGGCTAAAGTTCTTTCAGGAATTTCAGTGTTGTTTCTTAAATTTTCCACCCATTGTGAAGGGTATAAACTAAAGCCACTCCCAAGTTAAAAAGAAAAAAAAATGAAAAAACATGTTTCTCATACAATCAGTTTTTTTCTGATATTTTCTCTAGCATGAATAATACGAAAATTGAAAAAATAAAAGTTGAAATGTGGTTCAGTTTTGTGAGCAGAACATTTACTTGACATTGGGCAAGTTGCTGTTTTTGGAACAAATGCTCCTCAGATCCATAATGAATCAGAAACGAAAGAATCTGGAGGCGCTTGACAAGTCTCATTGCAAACTGAATTCCAACTGATAGTGGAGGAAAACATATCAAGTTCCCATTTGTAGTGTCTGAATTGCCGATCTGACATGGAGGATAAACAAGAGCTGGTACTTCTTACTCAGATTTGGGGAGGTATTTGATCACCATCTTGGAAAAAATGAAGTGTGATTTCTGGATATATTCCAGTATTTGTCAAAGAATGGTGAGGCAATGTTTAACTGCATAATGGAAACTGGAGAGAAATTTTGACGTCCCACTCATCAATCCAATTGCTTTTTTATCTCTCCACTGTCTTGGAAAGAGAGCAAAGTGTAAACCAACGTTTGGCACAAATGGGCTGTCTGTGCCGTTTAGGAGCAATTTGCATGTAATTGGTAACAATTATACAGACAACCCATTTATAACAGGGAGTGAGCTCACAACCTAGCATAAACTACAAGAAAACTAATCATATCCCCCAGGAATCACACACTGATGTAAGAAAGGAAATGGAAGGTTTTCAGTTGAACCTCTTTACTTTGCCGGTTTTATCACCCAGAAATTCAGGGATGCAAATAAGCCTGTACTGAACATTCTCAAAAGTGCAACTTATGTTTGTGCCAATTAAGCTTGAATGTAATCAGGAGTCTGAAAGAGGGTGCTCTCTATCTTTTTTATTTTACAATGGTTCTGCTAATCTTCCTGACTAAATGGCCAGCCTTTGAAAGTTAAACTGTTCCCATAAGGTCAGCTGCTGAACTGATGAGGTGCCTTCCCAGTGTCCTCTGTCAAGGGCACCTGGTGCCAGCCAGGTCCCCAGCAGCAGAGACTGAAGTGACAGGTAGTGGTGATACTGAAGTGCAGCTCAGCAGGCTTGGAGAAGCTTCAGCCAGATATTGGAGTTGAGGAAGTGTGAGTTAATTGACTGAGATACAATTAGTTTGATTTGTGCATGTCAGCAATAGTTGAATGTCTTCCATTGTCTTTTGGATAAGTCATCAACTGACTTTTTTAAAATTACTAATATTATTTTTTTTCAGATGGGTGAAAACTTACTGTAGTTGTTCTAGTTGTGACATCAGGTTGGATGTTTCTGCATCTTGCGGTGGGCAGTCTTTTCCTCTTTGGTTGAGAAGCCTGTTGCAGTGCAGACTCACTAACCATACTGTTTCAGGCTGGGCACTGTTTCTGATGCTGCTTTGAGAAAGTTTGAATCCAGATCCATGTGCAGGCACTTCATTAGCTGACTCTCTGGGGAGCATTTAGTATGGTGCTGCAGTATCCATTCAAAGGGGTGCTATAAGCAGCTCATGATAATTCTGGTCTTTGTGACTCTTTCTCTGCTCTTAACCTCCAGCATGGTAGAAGTGCTGGGCAATGAAAATTGGTGAATTAGTGAATTGGTTTTTCGCCTGTTTATAGGATCTTGTTAGTCTAATTGACACTTAGTCACCAAGAAATTCAAAATGACAATTTCTTTGAATTTATTTGGAACTGGACATTGCAGACCAGCATTTTCAAAGGAAATTGGCAGAATCTTTGGCTCTGAGTTGGAGGAGCTGCAAATGCTCCCTGTGTGTATTTGTACAAACCACGTAAGCTGTCTATGTCTTGGAACTCTTTGCAGGCTGACCACAGTACTCCAGCGGGGCTGCCGTGGACATTTGTGGGAATGTCCTGTGCTTGTGAACTGTGGTGGAGTGGTAGCTTTGACTGGTTCCTTGTTCAGACATGAGAGGCATCAAGCAATATTTTCTAGGATTCTTGTCAATGCTTCCATTGTGCAAGTGTACAGTCTGATGGTGTCCCTCATATAGCCAAATATTTGGGACAGACCTGGACAAGGTGTATTTCAGGTAACAAATAGGTTCAAGTTTATAAAAGTTATCCCAGCAAAGTTAGTTGACTGTTTACATCATGCAAGCCATACACATTAAAAGATGTCTATTTCTGGTCAGAAGACACACAGCTGGCAGCTGAAGGCTAATGCAATTGATCACTGAGGTATTCTGGCGAAGCCTGAGGATAGATTAATGCTTTGCCTGAGTGTGCCTTAATCACATTAGTGAGTCTTGGGATTCTTCTAAATTAATGAAAAAAACCAGTCTTTTTTCTGGTCTGTTCCTTTCCCTAATTATTTTTGTAAAAATAAAAAAGTTACCAAAATCACTTTTTAAAAATATTTTCTTTAACTCTTCCACTCATTGGAGCAGGCTTTTTCTGTTGTGCCCTTCATGTCTGCAGCCATCCTCAGCAGCAAGCATTCTGGGCTGTTCTATCCCTGTGTACTTTACCAGCACATTGTGTTGCTCACACACACAGGTACATCTGTGTGTATATAAATGTATGCGAGCCTCCATACACTTGTGCACATAATGAGTAGCTGGTGCTAGCAAAGTTTTAGATGTTGGGTTCTCTCCTCGCCTCTCTCTATTTACTGATTTAAGCCAAATGTTTCAGTACTGCTGAAAGTACATTTTAGATTACGTGGCTAAAACTTGGAAATACCTGCAATATTTAATGGTAGATATTAGATTTATCTGTCTCTAAGCTATGTTGACTACACTGATCCAGTAAATAAAGCAGGTCCAAGGAGCCTTGCAGAGCACTGGAATGTTGCTGGTTGCTGTGGAGCAGAAATGACATGCTGGGCAGAACTCATCTTCTACCTTTATTTACATGGTGCAATAAGAGCTGCAGTGGGAAGTAGGGCAATGGAAGATGGGTGCAGAATAGGAATGCAAACCAACTCTCATTGGCATTTCACCAAAGCACTTGGATGTTCTCAGTAGTATCAGGCTACAGTATTTCAAATCCTCCCTCCACTTCACTGTCACTAAGGCAGCACAATTATTTGTATGTTGTAATCTAGCCTGGGAAAATGATCCGGCTTAAAAAATGTGGAAGAGGAGCATTAGAAGACAGGATCGGTGTGGCCTGGCATGCGTTCTTTAAGCATGGCTGAGGTGACAGTGAGCTGGAGCACAGAAGCACCACTGGTCAGTGCTTAGGTGAAGACAACTTCTCATGGAATCACAAACCTGGGAAAATGTGTACCTTTTAATGACCTGCAGTCCTCAGGCCATCCAAAAGTTGTAAACAAAAGTGACCTTCTTCTCATCCTGCTCACCACTGTCCGACCTCCTCTTGACATCAGTTCCACCTGCAGAAAGCCAGTCTGCAAACACATCCTTTCCTGGGCTCCTAGGTATTCAAACCACTGTTTCTTTTCCCCTGCATGTTGCTGTTAATGGCATAAACACAGCAGATGATGATTTTCAAGAGTTTCCTTTTTTTTTTCCAAATGCGCTGCCTCATCAAAGAACATCTGGCACCAAAAGACAGGTCAGACTGTGTTCCACATAGGAGATATTTCAGATACCTAAAAGGAGACAAGTACTTGAGCCTCTGGTTACAGGGCTAGGGTTACCTCAAGTTTTGAAAATTGATATCTTTAACTTCTTTCTATATCAAATAATTTGTATTTTTCTTTTAAGTATAAAATTCAATAAAGAAAGATGATTACCTTAAGCATAAAATGACCTGCCCCTTTTCTGTACCTCTTTAATGTTTTTTTGAAACAGCAGAGAAGAGAGAGAGAGGAAATGGACAGAGTCTCCTTTCAGCCTATCTGAAATCTGTGGCAAGGAAACACTTTACATTCCTCCCTGGGTTTTCTGCCCCTTTTATTTTCACAATAAGAACAGTTTCTGTGTTCAGTGTACCTTTCTATTCTCTTCTTCCATCCGAAGGTGAATAAGTGACTTGAGGAAGGGCGTGTAACATACGGCTGTCACTGACTAATGTCATTATGACCACATGCACCAAAGCTGAGGTTGCCCGCTTGTATGAAAACTGCAGTCCCTAGGAATAGCCTGTTAATTTGTATTTGGGGTGTAAGTATGTCATGTATGTAAATGCTTTTGCCACATAAGTGATGATGCCATGCAAATGATATACATTTGGTCAAATCAATCAAATCTAGGCATTCCTCTCCCCTTTGTCATTTGGAGGGTTTTGTTTCTTTCCTAGGGGAAATAGAAGAATATCTATATGTTATCTTTATCAAAAAGCGGTAAAACACCAACGTTGTTCTGGAATTAGCAGAACTTGCTAATTAGCAAAATTGTTTAAATGCAGAAACAAATGATGGCATTGTCACAAAGAGCTTTCATTGTAAGTAGGATTCAGGAGCCAAGCATGGATGCAAGAAAGATAAGGGTGGAGAGAGGTTCAGGCGCATCCTTAGAGGTGGAAATGAAAAGCTGTTTAGGTTGGATTTTGACAAAGGCAGCTGACTCTTCTGTGATCTGTGATGCTTGTTGACACTGAGTTTGCTCATTAAAATTACTTATTCAGATGGTAAAGGCTGAGTAGCCACTCTGTTTCCAGCTCTCAAGATGGAGACCAAACGAGGCCTCCTGGATTCCCAGGGTAAGCCAAAGGGAATCTGTCCATAAACTCCTGCTCTTCAGAATGGTACATTCATGTGTAGTGTGAATAGTAATGCTCACAATATATTTTCAATATGAAGAAGTTACATGGTGGCATTGCAACACCGTCTGAGTAGAAGGCAAGAGCTGGGGACACGAGTGTCATGTTTGGTGACATTACCTGAGCCATCACTGCAAGGGTCAGAAGATGTGTTGACTGTACAGGAACTTCCGTGTTATTGACTAAAAAATCTCTTCTTCAGTGCTAAATGGTGACACCTAGGCAGATTCCCCATCAGAAAGGAGTTCTGGTTAAATGCTGTTCATCAGGCACTTAAAAAGAGAGCCATGGACGTAGCTCTCAGACCAGGGCCAGGAGGGCTGGACTTCTCTCTGGTTCTGTTACAGATGTGCAACAACACCTCAGGAAATCCATACCTGTTGTGTAGTGAGATTAGAGGGTTTCCATTCCTTCAGATCAATACATCACAACCCAAGGAGATGGCTGGCACCACCCTAAGAAAGGTTTATGTCCCCTACCTGCAGAGTGCCTCTTGTAGAAAGTGTTAAAACTACAAGCAATTATAAAGAATTAATTATAAAGTAATTATGGACAAAAAGCAGGAGATCCTTTATTTAAGGTTCTTTCTATACTAAGGTTATGTGGCCTTCAAAACATTTGTTAAATTTTAATAAATAATAGATGCATACAGGACTAAGAGTTTGTCCATTGAGCTACACAGTACTTAATCTCCTACTTTAAAGAGTCAGGAGATGGATTTCATAATAGTTGGACTCCTGCCTTTGATTTCTAATTGGTTACCATTTACACTCACAGAGTCATTGACCTTTCAATTTGTATGTTATGAGAGAGTCTTACATCTGATGATACTTCAAAATATTTAAGATATTACTTTTTATCCAGACCAGCTGCATAAATGTTCCAGAAATTTACTGGGATTTGATGAAACTGAAATAAACCCCAGTCCATTTTTTTTTTTTTTTTGTCAGCATTCTGCTAATTTTTTATATTTTTACTTGACAAATTGCACTTGGTCTTAAAGCTGCAAGTAGGAAAGATTTATCTGCCTTGTTCTATGATGTTTGGAGGTGGGGAGGCTTCTCATAGAGTCTGAATGTTCTTGATTGCTGCAAGTTCTCTGGAAGCTGGCATTGCAGGTGTGATTCTATAATAATTGTTTGATAAAAGAAAAGGTTAGTTTGCTCATACCTGTAACAGAGATTTGCTACCAGAGCTGATACGGCACAGTGGAAGGCCAGTATGTCTATGCTGCCGTGGCATTTTTCAGTCCACGTAAATGCCAGTGTTTTGCTGTTGGCCGTGGAGCGCTTCCGAGGAGCTCAGCTGCAGCGCTGTCCTCAGCAGGGGAGCTCCAGGGGACAGCGGTGACCCACGGAGTCCAGACAGGCCTCCAGCCCCAGGCACGTGAGTCGAAGGCCACCAGTCTTGGCCCTGAGCATCTGCACTCAGACTGTGAACTCTGAGATGCAGAGACAGTGCCAGGGTCATACTCTGACTCAGTGCTGGAGAGGCGTCTGTTCAGAGACCAACAGAGGACAGACCATTAGGTTTTAGGACAGTAAAGATTTAAATTAGCGTAGTATTCCTTACACAGCTCTATGGTCTCCACTTAGAAACTGGTGCTCAGAGATCATAGAATCATTAAGGTTGGAAAAGACCTCCAAGATCATCGAATACAACCTTGGAATACTGCAGAAGAGACATATTTGATCCCAGGTGTGCACCCACATCTGGTTTGCCTGAATTACCCAGATCACATCCTGTAATGCAGCTTTGTGTGTCAGGTCCAGGAGAGCCTGCAAGCAGGGATGCAGAGGAACACAGCCTTAGTAATGAGAATCTGGATTCGTGTTTGTGAGTGACCAACTCATTAACAGAGGTTGTTCCTCAACATGTATAAGTGTGTTCATCTGACCACCAAAATGTGTCTTAACGGGAGAAAGTTTCCAAGAATATTTTTTGCAGTTACTGTAGAGACAAGAAGTTTTAATACTGTGTTTAAACATAACTCCTGCCCCCCCCCAATAATCCAGTAATGAATTGTAATTTCATATTATCGTTATTTTTTATAAAAACCTCAAATCTGAAAAGATAGCAAGGGGTGATTCAGAAGATGTAATATATTTTGCTTTTTGAATTAGAAAATACACACAAACAACACTTCTCACTGCAACTACAACTGTTAATGTTGTCTGCTTTCTTTAAAATCACCTTCTCTCTTTGGTGTGTTTTGCTGAGAACTGGCCCTTAAAGTGGTGCAGAAGAAAGTATACCTAACCTTGAAAGTGGTCTTTGTGAGTGCTTCTCTCTCCTCCGGGGTGTGTCTTTAACCCCATGTGCTCTTTTTTTTTTCTCAGTTCAAATTCATTTTTCCTAGAAACTGGTGTCTTCTCTTCTAAAAATTATCAGCAGAACTGCTGCAACTTCTTCTGTAATGATTTACCACATTAAATTATCTGTTCCAATTCCCAGCAAAGGGTTTTTAAAAATTTTGCTAAAGTTTGGCTGTTGGGGTTGATGTTTCTCCACTTGAGTGGGTCTGCAGGAGTTGGAGAGGAGCTCATGGGAAGGAATTCAAGGAAGTCAGGGTTAAACGCCACCTTTTCTATTTTTTTTGGTTTTTTGCTGGAGTTATGGCTTGGATGGAAATCTCATTCTCTAGGTGTGGCTGAGACCAAGATTGCATGAGGAATTGGGTGACTGGGGCATGGAACTGTGGAAGGCAAGTGGCTGCCAAAGGGGTTGGGACCAAGCAGAGCGACGGAGAATGGAGACAGGGGTGTTGTGGAAATACACGCGTGGTCGGAGCAGTCAGTTACTATGGGGATGCTCAACACCACAGTCACCACTGAGGAAATGAATCCTGCCCTCACAGCAAGGCTTTCAGCACTACATAACAGAATGTGCCACACCTTTCTGGGTGAGGGAGGGAGAAAATATCTCATCCAATATCTGGGTGAGAGTTTCTTTAGGGGAAAGTGTAAATGGTCGTGTAATGGGAGATGGTGTCAAAATGTATGGGCATGAGCAGACAGCACTCTGGTGGAACAGGCAACTTTGCCTGTTTTGGTAACTTTCCTGTTTCTGGTTTTGGAGCCTTAATGTTTTTCCATATGGCTTTCTTGATTATTATATTATATAATAAATATAATGTAGTATAATATAATATATATGTTGAATATAATATTCATGCATAAATAAATAAGCTATGGTGAAGCCAAGGCTGCCAAGAGAAGTTTAGTAGACTTTAAAGCAAATTATCTTACATTTTTGTTGGGTTTTCAGTTAGATTGAACTAGCAACATTGTAAAAAGGGACCTTTTCATCTTCTTAAAATATATCCCTCAGGATTATTCCAAGTTACCACAAACAGGTTGTGTTGGAAATGAGTTCATGTTCCTAAAGTTCCATCAGTAATCTGTGCAAATTAATTTTAGTCTGTGGGTTTTTTTCTTATGCTGGTTACTACAAGTTTTTCATGCCATAGGATCATTTGTTGGTTTTGCACATTATTCTTTTTGTCTCCTTATGGAAAGCATAAGACTGAAAAACGTGCTATCTTGTTCTCTGTTTCCAAGTTGAATTTTTAATAGCTATTTCTACACTGTGAAATAAGAGGGTTTTTTTTGCTCTAAATGCGAAGGTTGACCACATTTATCCATGGTTTGCGTGAGATAGCTTTTGATTCACACACAATCCCACTGACTGGCTCTGTGTGAGCAGCAAGTTCTGGACACAAGCTGCAGCAGGATCCAGGGCCTAAGTAAAGAAGCAGGTTGCAAATACCAGTGCAATGAAAAAGCAGAAGACATAATCGACAAGGGAATAGTATTTGCAAATAAATTTTTTATGTATTTGCCTAGCACTATTAAATAAAAAAAATCTGGAAAAATTAACTGCTGTGATTATCTGACAAGTGAGCAAAATTGCCAATAGTCACTACCAGTTAAGCTTGGAATTAGTTAGTCATAGCAGACTGAAGGGTAAAGAAATTAAAGTACCACTATGAAATGCCAAAAATAACTGCAGATAAAACAGAAAGTTAATTTTTTTTTTCACTTCTTCTGGCCTTCTTGCCCCTCCCCATCTGGTATTAATTTTGATTTGATTTGAAATAATCTTTAAGACATCAAGGGCATTAGGGCTTTGTAGCTTTAGAGTACTAGGTCTGCTTTTCACATTGAAGTGAAAAGACTATACCTTTGAAGTCCACTCATGGTTCAGAAAGGAATACTCCCACCCTCTCTTTTAGAGCTGAGTGAACCTCAGATGGTTTTAAATTTTGGCTAGATAGGTTAAGTTCAAAAAAGTTTTGGAGCAGTTTTGTTTCCTCTTGAGTTTTGTGTCAGCCTTGAGGGGGATGCTGCTGACTCAGAGACAGATGAAAGATGTATTTAACAAGTGGAAGATTTAAATGAAATTCTTGCTCCCACCCAATTCTACACTACACTGTCTGGATTGTGCTGCATGTTGCCAGTTCCTTAATTGCTGTCCAAGCTCCTATTACTTCTCACAGAGCAGAATGCTGAAGGTCACAACCAAGAGACTATGTTTTTATGCCAGACAAACTTTCTTCCTATGGCTTCTCACTTGTGCTTACGACTNAAGTCAAAATCTAAGGCATCAAAGGTACCCAATCTTAAGACAACATGGTAGCATGTTCTGCTGATGAAAGAGACTTCATTTTGAAGGTTGCCTAAACAATGAATGGATTTAGCATTCCACTTGGCTACGGTGCTCACTCATAGCAGGAGAGAGATGCAAGTTTAGCTCTTCCCTTCTTTCGAGGCTGCTTGAGGCGGTCTGTAGGAAGATGCCATCACTCAGCTGATCAGCAGCAAATGTGCACAAGGCAGCAGCAGCAGCAGCTCTGATCATCTCCCAGGGCCTGCAGGCTCTCAGCTGCAGGAGCACGCTCTGCCCTGGTGCGATCTGCCGTGTGTCAGGTGTGGCACTGCCGGGGCAGGGTGGCAGGAGCTCCCGAAGGTGCTGAGGCTCCGAGTGCCGCTGTCAGCGCGGCCAGGGGGGTGTGCGGGGACGGGGCGAGCGGAGGGTGGTGACACGGTGACCTGCTGCGGACCAGGGCCCTTCTGCTGCTCTGTGCTTTGCTTAGCTGGGGGGTGAAGCTGCGAGTTTACTTTTCCTTCTGAGGGCCGCTTGGGAGGTCCAGCCTGACCTGAACTGGGAGGTTTCCAGGCGATAGAGGCAGAGCAGCTCCCAGAGAGGCGGCTGCAGGTGTCCCAGTGCCCAGGGGCCACTGCCCCAGACACCCCCTGCCCAGGACAGGCAGCGGTGTGCTGCCATCTGTCACAGGGAGGGTCACCAGTGACATAGTCCTCTCTCCTGTACAGCACAAGTCATCTTTTGGAGCCTTTCCTAGAATATTACTGCTTTCCTGGGTCAAATTTTGTTTTTGTATCCCAATTCTTTGCATTTTTCAAAACGCAATGGAAAATATGAAACCAGAGCAGTGTCTCTGCTTTGACAGGGTGCTTTGAGATTAGCTGGTAACTGTGGGGTCTGCCTTTTGGGGAGTTTTACTGTTTGTTTATCAGTGTTACCGTGAATTAATTTGCTGTAGTGCAAAGCTATGAAGTTCTTTACATTAATAAAAGAAAATGATTTAACAAGAATAACATATATTAAACCTATCTGTTCTTTGCCATGGCTAAGAATGCTGTATCATTAATATTCTCTATGTAGTAGGTAGTTTTTTGAGGACGGGAGCTATTGTAAGAGTAACAATTCCTTTGTCTAACTTTGTGAAACAATATTAATTTCTCTGCCTGAAAGAAAACATGTCACTGTTGATTTATAGCCTTTGGTCAAATACTTGCATAAAGTTTGATCCATCTGTTAGATTATACAAATTTTTAGAAAGATTAATTGAAGTATGTAAATTGCATCTTGTTGAGGTTTCTCCTTGTCTGTCTGTCAAATAGATAATTACACTAATTAAATTTGTCAGAGAAAAGGAATTCCAACCAGATGTATAAATAAATGTTTTGTGCTATTATAGCAATTAAATTCTTCAGTTGAGGCAACAACTTTAGGAAACATTGAATTTATTGGACTTAATAAAAAGGGAGTATTTCCATGAAACCACCCGTGAGATTTTACAGCAATGAAAATATTTAAGATATTTGTTATGTTTCCTTACGATAGTTTCATTTTTTTTTCCTCAATGTTTCCTTCAGTGCATGTAGAAATACAGTGCTTTGAAGGAAGAATTGTTCACCTGTTTTTGGCAAACACATGTTCAGATGGGTAATGTCAGGCCTGTCGTGCCAAATATGTTATACAGTGGTGAGTTTATGGATTGAATTGCTGTATTTATTTAGGAAGCAATAAAGTCCTTAACTAATAGCAGAATATGAAACTATGGGAATCTCATGGGCTCTCGTACCCTATGGAAAGCAGATGGGCCTCACAGACTCTTTGCATAAAGCCTTTCCATAAAGGCTGATTTAAATTTCTCAGATGATGTTGAATACATGCTGAACTTTCTACCATGACCTAATTTGCTTATCAGACAAATATTAGAGCATATTGGTTCTAAGTGAGGCCAGAGTAAGTTATCTTAAGTAAGAGATACAAAATTAAAAAACGTAGGTGTATAATTTTGCCATTTACAGAGTTGTCCTGGGGAGATTCAGCATGGATGTGCATGTGGACGCCAAGAAGGAATTTAATGTGGGGACTCTGGGAGCCAAATTTTTCGTAAACTAGCACTATGTGAATTTTACTTTTGTCTTCAGTAAGAGAAAATGTTCTCTTTTTTTTCTCATCATTCTCAGATGTTCTCTCATGTCTTAAGTAGAATGATGGCTGCCAGTTAGGATTGCTTTTGTTCAAACCTTGCTTCTTTGTGAAATCAGAGGTACATCTTTATATTTACTTACTACGGGCAAGAATATCTTGCCAAAAGGAGTTTTATTTTATGTCTTAATGTAATTAAAAAGGGCAAAATATGATTTTGTCAAATAGTAAGAAGATGAGAAAATAAAACTTACTGTTAAACATACTTATGGAATTGGCCCCAACGGAATTTCAGAGAAAGAACTGGCACAACGTGTGTAAACACAACAAATTGTTAGGTGTCTTCCACAGGATACATACATAGGATAAATATCAATAAAAATAGGCTTAAAAATAGACTATTCAGTTGGTTATTTTGATTTACAAATAGTTTATGTTTGTGTCTGTGCAAAACCAACAGAATTTTAGATCACTGATCCAAACACTGTAACTCCTAAATCCTTATAGAATACATAATCCTGCTGTTTGAATGCTCAGAAAACTGAGGAAAATATTTATTACTTTTACTTAATTCTGAACTGGGAATGGAATATTGTATTTAGTCTTACAACTGGTTTTCATCAAAATGACTTAAAATCCTGTAGCTATATCCTTTTAAGGGAAGTGCTCTTCTGGGGACTAGTTTTGCCAGAGTTTCTTTCAGCAATAGGGTAACTTCGCCTTTAGTAATTTAATTGTTTGTTGTACTCTGTTAACATTTACTGAAGCTCCATATCAGGGGTATGTATCACCCAATATTTATCTTGTGCTTGTGTATGTAGGATAACAATAATTCCCAGCTATTACTTTATTATTGGCAGTCCATTTGCTTGTAATTAATGGGATGATGAGTCTTCCTGAATAACTTCTCTCTGAACTGCTCAGTGATATTTCTGGATAGAAGAACAGAAGAATCGTGGTCAATTGGGTTTTGCAGTTAACTTGAGAAACATTCAACTTCTGATAGAAGAGTAACTATAACTAGATTATTTCAAAGTACATAACAGTACATTTAAGACAAATGAGTTATTTTTAGTTCTGTCTATCATGAGGAATTTTACATGACAGCTGGCTGATGAGGCATAAATTGGCATTCTTCAGTGTAACTGAGACGACCCACCCTTGCTTCCAGTCTTTGCAGTCCCTCTGTTAATCTGACAGCTCAACAAAGGTGACCGGTGTCTTTGGCTTTCAAATGAGTCCAGGTGATCTAAGCCCAACAGCTGTGTGTTTTCTCCCATGAACATCTGGCACTCATCGTGGTATGTATTGTTGTATGTTTTGTTTTACATGTGCCAATACTGCCTTTAAGCTCCTAGAAGGCCAAAGTTTATTTTGGCTGAGTAGTCAACTATTTGGAATACACAATAAAATCAGATTGCTCGTTTCCCGCCAAGCTCCTACAGCTGCTTTGGTGAGTTATAGAGCAGAGAGGAAAACCTAGACATGACTGTGACTAGAAGATGGATTCTCTGGTGCATCTGCAGAGGGCTCACAGCTTGGGTGGTTGCAGGTCATATATATAATGGAAAAGAGATTGTTTCAAACTGGTATCCATCATTAGTAGTAACTTAGGACAAATATTAATATTAGTGAAATCAAAGCTCCTTGAATTTTGAACGGGCTAGTTACATGTAATAAACTACTTAACACATGATGAATAGCTTTAAAATGATAGCCTTGCCAGCAATTAAATATCTATTAAATAAATTTCTGGATCTTTTTAATCACCAGAATTAGTAATTTAAAATTCAATATATTAAGATGAAGTCACTGATGGCAATAAGAGTAAACTTGCCACTGCTTAAAATGTAAAAAGTTTTCCTGAGCAATGCACATGTGACCAGAAGATGATTCTGAGGTATTTTTTTCCTTATAATGAGTTCTAAATAATTTGTGACTGCAACAGCTTCTCTAATAGGGGAAGAAAAGATATATTTTTACAACAAGTGAGAATCTCCACCAAGATCATAAATTTATGCAACTTCAATCAACTTAAACCCTAAGTCTAAATATGATTACTGAAAGAATAAAGCTAAATTACAAGAGACCTGTTAGTGGGTTACGAAGGAGAAACTACCCCAGTCTGTTCTGGAAATCAATATTTAATGTCTGGGTACGAATTTAGTCAGTGGTCTGCGATGGAAACTTCAGGTGGTATGTTCCCTTGTTCCCTTTCACGTATTCATCACAGATTACAGAACTGCTCAGTTGTGTGTGAGATACAAAACAGAACCAGTCCCTTGCTCATTCAGTTTAGTGCTTAAAGGTGGAAAGAGAATATGCACTGGGAAACACATTGGAAGGATTAATTTTCAAGTTGCATTCTTGGGAAGAAGAAGATGGAATTAATTCAGAAGTGAAGGTGGCATTATATTTATCATAAACTTCAGCTTTGTTTCTCTCTTACAACATGTGCCAAGCTGTCCATTGGAGCCATTTCAGTCG
Source organism: Daphoenositta chrysoptera (assembly GCA_013397915.1). Classification (NCBI taxonomy): domain Eukaryota; kingdom Metazoa; phylum Chordata; class Aves; order Passeriformes; genus Daphoenositta; species Daphoenositta chrysoptera. The sequence goes on along the minus strand of VZRO01003393.1, from coordinate 794,394 downwards.
TAGGCCCTACAGGACCTGCTGTCTTTGGGTATCATCTAAGACAAAAAAAGGTAATTTAGTGCAGTACAGAAACTGCTCTCTGTTAAATGTAGCAAGGAAAAATTAGTTTGCAACAGAAATATTTTTAAGGGGATTCTTCCATATCCAGTTGGAAGTTCAGTTAAATTTATGATAGTGTGGAAAAAAGCCACAGTAAAAAATGGGGCAGCTAGAAGATATTGCTGTCTGGGCAAAGGAACGAGGTGATTGTTAAGTGGTGCCTTGAAGGTAAAGGCAAACTCTGTTTTTTGTTGGAAATGCTTAACAAAAAGGTGTTAGGAGAAAACAGTAGTGGGTGTTTGTGTTAAATGGATTGCAAGGGAGAGGCATGGGAAAGTTGTGTGTGTTTTAAGTACTCTACATTGTACTTTCAGAGCTGCTATCCTGCCTCTTGGGTAAATAATATATAGAAAATATTTATAACATATACAGTCAACTTGGTCTTTAGGTCTTTCAGAGCCTAGTTAAAAAAAAAAGGGGAAGTAGCAGTAGTGTTAACATAGTTCAACCCTTGTGTATTTAAATTGTAAACTCATGGAGGAAGAATTGTACAGGGGTATGTTTGCACAGTGTAATACAGTGGGTTCCTGCCTTCTGTATCTTATTATACTACAAAGAGCAAACAAGAAGCATAACTACATTACAGTCACTATATTTTAGAATTATGGTTCAGACAGTAGTGATCAAACCAATGGTAAAATGGGATTTCAGACTGGTTTTGCACATGTATAACTTGAAATTAAATCCTCAAATAAGCCAGGAGAACTATAGCTGTAGGGGGAGCAGATGATCAGAGTTCAGAGGCCAGATAGTTAGTGGAAGGTATATATATATGCAACCCATACAGCTGCAAAATTGCCTTAATTTGGCCAACTACTGCCTCCCTCTTCTCTCCCCTCTCTTGACACATGGCTTCTTTCTACTTCTACAAACAACAGCTGCAGAGCAAGTAGCACACAATCTAATGCTAGTGCTGCACTAGCATTGTCATTCCCGTTTTTATTCTCTTCAGTACCTGCACGTACCCTTCATCACTGGAAGTAAAGGCTTTTTTAAGTGCTTTTGGGTGTTGTTCCCTAAGATATTACACTCAGGTGTGTGTAAAGATACAGGGCAGTATCTTTCCTTATCCAGCAAAAGTGTGGTGTGTTTTTAAAGGATAAAATGAGCAAATAAAGTCTTGGTGAGGTAGGGAAATGAAGCCATGAAATCTATTCACAATCTTCCTGTTCTTCCATGTATATAACAGGAATGGGGTACATGCATTCTTGATGCTGGAGGGAGTGGAATGTGTCAATAATAATAATAATATCCATTCTGATCTTTCTGGGCAGCTTTGTTAAAATACAACTTCTTTCCCTGAGGAATCAAGAAGTCTTGGCTGTGCTATTCTGCCTGCTCTGCTCAAGTGGGAATCCCACCAACTCTGCCCACAAGAGGAGAGCAAAAACCAACAGAGATGAAACCCAGTTTGCATGCGAAAGAGGAGAATTTTGCTTAAGGCATCTGAAGTATCATGGGAGGCTTAAGATAAAAGTTCTTTTTGTGTTTGGAGTGCAGCTGTGGAATATCTGACCTCAGGCTCAATGGCTACCAGGGACTTTTAGCTTCATTTGATGGTATAAAGTTTCAAGAACCTTGATTCTGCACTGCTAAAATGAGATGCAATGGATGCTCCCTCTAGTTCTTTAGTTGAACTAGCTGGAGGGCATGAACTCAAGAATTTGTCTCGTCATTTTATTGGGTAGGAGAGACTGACACTGGCTTTACGTGCAGATGAATTTTAAGTATCAGCTCTTAAAATTCTGTTTTCCCAAAAAAGCCTACAAAAAGAGTATTAGCACCTGGCAGCTGCGATTGCTGCCATTCAAGATGACTTGTTCAGTTTTCTTTATGCTTTCCCTGCACATCTGCAGTTGTCTGTACCTTCTTGTCTGATCCTGGAATTGCAATGTTTCTGTCACCGTGGTGGTTCTTCTGCTCAGGGTCAGGCTGCAACAAACACACTGATGTCCATGTCCAGCAATTTTTTCCCTGCAGCAAAGTCAAATACAAAGAAAAATGTGTTTAACAACACTTCATGAACTGCAGTCAGCACCTCTTACTCTGCAGATGCTAATGATTGCCTTTGCTTACAGGTGCAGGCTAAATCCTCACACTGTAATTCCTCTTGTATCCATATTTATGCTTGTATCACTCTCACTGCAATGTTTTACATTACTAGAGACTTGGGACTGTAATTTTCAGAGGAGAGAAAAAACTATTCCCCATCTCAGTGGGATGAACAGCCTGAAGAGACACATTTTGCGAGATAAGGACAAACTTCAAAAAATGTTCTCATAGTATCTCATTTGTGGCTTTGCTTTGCTTTTTTTACAGCAACCATGCAGAGGTGATCTTAACTGATAAACTGATTGCCTAAAAAATTACTATATTCTCTGAGTCTCGTGTAAAATATGAACTCTGTATGAGCTCTCTGAGCACTGGGCCCTCTCTGAGTGGTAGGGTACAAAATCCTTCTGAAATGACTCAGTATCCCAAATACTGCACAGAATTATTGTAAAAACATTCTGTGCTGTTTGAAAACATAAGTCAGTCCCCATATCTCTCTAAACAGGCTGGTATCTTTTCCTACGTAATTGAATGAAGAATTCATTTTGTCTAACTTGAAACCTGTTCAGATGTCACCACTTTCAAGGTCCAGCTCAATCTTGAACATTACTAGGTTCACATTTAATTTCAAGAGTGTGGTAAAGGGGCAGGGAAAAAAAAAATCGGTGAAAACATAAAGCAAAAAAGGTAATGGAATGCTTCTCTCTGAGAAAAATAAATACAGTAGTTGAGAGTGATAAAGAAATAGGACTAGGAAGGGCAGAAATTCATATGAAAATGTCTACGCTCTCTGTATTATACGAGCAATCACCGTGTTGAGTCCAAAGCAGTTTCCGTACCCAAGGAGGACAGGGCTCCATTTAATGGCACAGCTAAACTAAATTGTCCCTAGCATAATAAAAGTGGGAAGAAAGAAAAAATTTTAAGACTTTGATCTTCCTTACTACCAGTGTTCACCAAGATTTTTCACAAACTCTCCAGCTTGGAAAAACTTTCCCATCTCTTATCATAAATTTAATTCTTCAATGTTCCAGCTGAACAGCTGCTGCTTGTCCAAGTCTGGCTGACTAAGGTGGTGTAGTACTAGCTCTCAACACTTTAGAATCTATCTTTTTTGCCCCTTTCTCACCTTTTCTTGGTGCATAATGTGATATATGGTGACTCTAGTGCTAATTGTTAAATTTCTTTGGTTAAAAAAAAAAATTGGAAAGTGTGTCTGGCTTTCTTTCTTGCAATATGCTGCTTGTATTCCTTACTTGCAAAAAATACGGTATGACTTGTTGCTTAAGCTCTCTACAGTGTAGCTAAATCCAAAGGACTGGCTTGGAACAGCAGAAAGCTGGAAAATTTGTTCTGCTTTCAGCTGAGCATTTCTCTTAACTTTGCTTTGCTTTGCACTGTGGAATCCCTTTTCTGTTCAGGTGCACAGCCAGGGAGACATGGAGTGTGGAAGCTCTTGCAAAGACCATTGGAGAATCCAGGGGTTGGTGCTTAAATTAATGCACTCAGTTGCTCTCTCAAAAAGTATTATAATTTCTGGACCTTAATAATGTCTCCGTTTTGTAGATCCAACTAAATGGACAGAATCATCACTTCGTGTCTGCATCTACTGATTCTGTACCTGTGTCAGCCTGTCAGGACAGTTGACAGTAACCATGCCTTTTGACTCCCAGTGTCAAAATCTTGTAAGGTTCATTAATCTTTTCATGCTGAATCCCTAGATTTTCCTTTCATGATGTATTTTAACTGCCTTGTAATATAACAGCACCCTCTTTCTGTATGGATCCTGATACTATAATCCTCTAACGGTATTTAGGGGCAATGGTGTTCTGATTAGCTTCCAGTGCTGATTAATCCTTTTTTCCCCCAAATGACAGTTGTTTATATCACTGGTAGTGCTCTCAATTCTGGCCAGCCTTTTCTTATCAGTCAAGTCCTTTTTCAACACCTGGACCTGGCAATGGATTTCATGCATCAATGCCTAAGAGCTATTTTAGAGCCATTAACCACACCAGTGCTTACAAATGTAAATGTTACATTCTCCAAGCAGCATCCTGCTTCCCAGTCCCTGTGTTCTTCTTCCTTCCTATCCTCTCCCTGTCCTTATCGTCTCAAATTATTTTAAAGTAAACCTGTGATTCAGACTAGCCCAGGATATTTAGCAGTCAGTCCTGCCTTTCCAGTTTCCAATCATACAATGAATTCCAGTAGAAAAAAAAAAAAAAACCAAACCCTAAAAGGAAAGAAAAATAGTTTTTACTTTACTGGGTCTGGCTTAAACATCTGCCTTCTCTTGGCACTGTCCCAGCCTGGGAATTTGGGAATTTAACAATGCTGTACGTGGAGTTGGCCAGTAGGTGTCAAAATAACCTGTCATTTGTACGACTGCAGTGTGACCTTGATGGGTGACTGATCATTTTCCTTTTGTGTAGAGTTTATGAAGAGTGGGCTAAGCAAGGGTCTTGTCTTCTTACCCAAGAATAGAGCTGATGTTGTGGCAATTTATTAAGAGTGTGGCAATGCTGTAAGTAATTGTGTTAAAGATGCTGTGTCAAACCTAGTGAAACCAGTAGGTACTGGACATTTACCCAGGCTAGTAATGCTGCAGAAAGCCACAAGCTTCTCTGACTGGCCTTCCCTCTCCCCAGTAAAACTTAGCAAACTGGATGTATGCTTTCTAATAGTCTGCGTATAGTGCTGCCATAAATTGAGATGACAGCTTCATTTTGCTGGCTTCTTGGCTTTGTTTTCTGTCCTTTAGTCCCATCACGTTTGACCTTAAACCTGATTTTTCTGAATGTCTTGACCTGAGAGAAGATCTGATGAGTTTTGCCCTCAGGGGTGCACTGTGGCTTCTGCTGACATTAGCACTCAACGCAACTCTATGAAGTGAAATATTTCAGCCACTGCACTTGGTGTCTCACTGAAAAGTTAGAGAACCCCTGTACATACTCAGGGCATTTGGATTATAAACAATTCTCATGTTCTTTGAGCACTTTACCTTCAAAGATAAAAAATAATTGATGTTTTTGTACGGTCTTCAAAGTCAACAGCTCATTTAACATTCACGTATGTGTTTATTCTTCTCAGCCTGAAATTTTCCTGCTTGTTAATTCATATAGGTGTGTTCTGTGGTCTCAGTTTATCAGGATGAATGTAGGCACAGGTTTGCTGTCCTAAAACTTCACATGCTTCTACAATTCTAGTTTAGTATTTTGAAGGAAAATATTTACCTGAGTGTATAATTGGAGATTTTAGAAACCTGTTTTTTGTTTCAGTTTACTGATGAAACAAAGTAAAACCCTGACCAACGAACAGAGATTTATCCTATCTCCCTTGGGAGTGGTGTTGTTTCTGATTTTCTAGTTTCCTCGAAATGCTGTATGAGTTTCCTCTCTGACGCTGCAAAGGAGCTTACATTCCTGACACAGGACTGCCTGGTGCTTGGTGCCACTCAGACCAGCAATTAGTTGAGCAATTAAATTAGATTAGCAACCACTTAGATGAGCAATTGGTTGAAATGTGTTGGTTCCTCTGCCTGTCAGAGTGTGTCACACTGGCAGAAATGTGACACTGAAACATCTCACCCAGCAGTGGTCAATTTGTCAAGAACAGGGCCGGTTGTTGTTGATTTGACCTGGCCAACCCTTCAGCTTCCATGTGCATGGCTCATCACGCTGTGGGTTCCTCCTCACTGCTTATGTTTATGGCTGATTGTGGTGGAAAATCTGTGTTCAGTTAGCATGAGATCAAAACCAATAGAAAATAATAAAGTATGGGGGGAAGATCAACTCTAAAGTCCAGAAAGTGCCTTGGGTAGGAAGCGAGCTGAAGCACGAAGGTCAGTCAAAGGGAGCCTCTTCAAATGAGTGGAATAATCAGGCAGGATTTGGTTTGAAACAGAGAGCTCTAACTGAGGAGACCTCAGAAGCCATCACACATCTGGGGGATCTGTTGATTCCTTGACCTTTTGGAAAAATAGAATTTATTTTAATAAGATTTTAAAATGTAATACAATGTAAATTGACTCCCGCCCTTTCAGCTTTCACTTATTTCGGATGAGTTTCTGATCCTTAATGCCACACTGTAGTAACAATAAAAAAAGTTTTTTTAATACCTTATAGTAGCTGCCAGTAATAACACTGGTCTATAATGAAGCCAGCAAATACTAAAATTTGAACAATTTGTGAAGTCAGTAGAAAATGTGTAACCACATACTCAGGCAAATAGGCTTTTCTTACATAATAATCTTGCAAAAAGCAGATGCAATTTCAAAGAAATAGAAAATATGTGTTGCATACTGGAATACGCTTGTTTAAGAAATCATCTCTTTCAAAACCCGTAGCTGCATGTTTGCTGTCTCTGCCTCCTCCTTTTTCTCAGCAAGATTGTTTTCTGGCTTGCCCCTCGCCCCCCATCGAAGGTGCACACCACCCACCACGATCATGCTCCATTAAGCTCTTGTGCTAAACAAAAAAGTTCTATGGAGCTTTCATTTATCAACTTTCCCCCAAAGTGCTTTTTGCATTTCATCAGGGATTTGCAAAACTATTCACAGCTTCGGAAACCCAGCACTGGAGCACCATGATCGATGGGAGAGGAATTCAATAACCACCCAATGCTGTTGAGCAATCCTGCCTGATCGATTGGGACAGGAAGTGAATGAGCAGGAGACGATGAGCCAGGGTAGTTGATTAGGTCCTCTTTGGAAATTTAGTTGATTTAATTGATTAGGTCCTCGTTGGGTTTGGACTTTTTAGTGCTCTTGGCAGTTAGAGCCTCCCTTTTAAGTCTCATTAAAAAAAAGGGATTTTTAAGAAACATGTAATTTAACATGTTGATGGGTATTGGTTGAGGCCCCTCCCAAATATGTATTTTATCTTGCAAAGATAGTTGAGGTGAAAAAATATTTCATTAATATATCTCATTTATTTATATACGTTGATTTTATAAAAATTACTTTTCCTCAGGTGGACAGTTTTAAATGCACATGTAAAATCATGGACAAGATAGATAATACTGCTTCAAGACAGAATGGTGCCCTGAAACCACAAATCCTTGTTATCTGGATTTATTTTAGTGCTCTCTGTCTGAATACAATTGCAGTTTTGCATTGTTTATCTTAGCTATCCTATAAATTAAAATCAAAATGCCTTCATAGGCAACATTTCTCCTTCTCTCTTTCAGAGCCATGGCTGGGGTAGTGTGGTGTGATCTTTCAGTCCTAGAATAAGAGGGTTTGCTTTTGCAAGCAGCTTTGGAGTGTGTCAGTCTGAGCTCCTTTATTCTGCACTGTGGATGTCTGGAAAATTGCTGCGTCTCCTCAGCTGGGTATTCTCATTGCTGAGCACATTCCCCGCAGCCCCCGACAGAAACCTGACTGTGGGAACAGGGGAATGTCCAAAGCACACGATGTTCTGGCAGATCCCAGCTGGCAGGCAGCCCTCTGGGGTCACAGCTAGTCAGATGTGGCATGGGTTGCTCTAAATCACATCACTGGCAAGCTCCAAGGACCAAGAAATTTTTTGCTGCATCCACTTACCCCCAGCAGATACTGGGGCAGCTGAGGTTAGAGGCCAACACAGAGCTTCTTAGCAATTTCGATGTGGAACATCGATCACTGATTTCCATGAAAAATTAAATGGTACATGCAGTTTATTGACAGAAGAGGCTACATAAAAACGTTCATGTCTTGTACCTGAGAGGGAAAATGATAATGCTTAAAGCATTCATTTATTCTACAGTTTCTGTCACAAAAACAACGGGGCTGACAGCAATGTTCTTTACAGACCTATTTAACTCGAGTTAAATGGGACTCTTCTTGTGGCCGGCCATGAGTAATAATGAAGTCACTATAATTAGAAGTCAAATTGTTCCTGAACCTCATAAACAGGACTGAGATCCTGTTGTACTAGGTTATTTATAAACATGGAATAGAAATTTCCATTTCTGAGCATTTAATGGTAAAAAAGGATAAGACATGACATGGACAAATAACCAAACAAAAAGTGGAATAACTGAGTGAATGTAATCACATGAATGAAGGAGATGATCCTCACAGCCCTATATTAATATACTTTTTCACTTTCACAGGTGAAATTGTAATTACATTGAAAAATCCATAACTGTTTTTCTAAAATGATTGTATTTAAACAAATTCCTGCTGGAATGAAGACTGTGGAATTTCATTAAATTTTTCTTCATTGCAGTTTGTTAATTCTTATGCAGAGTATATTTTTCTTATGTTATAAACAGTTATTTGCATATATTGTTTAATTAAAGCAGCCATGATTTTTAATGTCTCTTAACTTCCTTTAACTTGTTCAGTTTAGTTGTGTTTTAATCACAACCCTCGTCAAGTGGTGAATAAATAGTAGATAACAGTGATGAATGAAGCTGAGTATCACAGAAAACAGGTGTCTGATCAAGCTTCTGCTGAAATCCAGGAAGAGATTCCTACTGACCTTTGTAAAACCAAAAAGAGAAATGATCTTTCAATTCAGGTTGCAAGCTTTACGAAAAATTAGCCTGCGTAGTTAAACACACTGAAACCCTGAGTCACGAGACACAATAGTACTATAATTTCTACACCTGAAAGGGGATATAAATTGAAGTTTTATTTTTCTGAGAATAGAAGAGTTGTCATTTTATGTTATTGATTATGGGTAATTTAGGAAGTTCTGAGTGTTTTTATGAAGGACAAAATAAATTATGACAGAGTATGTGTAGATGAGGTATAACTGTATGGCATACCACAGCAGTGCCATATGACAGTGAATTATATATTGCTTTGATACTTATTGCTTAAAAATACCATAGCAGTTCTCAGACAATAATTCTATATGAGAAGAGAATAAGAAAAAAAAGGAGGGGCTCTGTTTTCTCTGCAGTCTAAGAATACTGCTATTTACAGAATGACAGAATTCAGTATTAATAATTTTAAATATAATGAATTTGACTCTTTAATACACAGCCGATAAAGTTATTCTCCTCAAAACATTTTTGTGGTTTGCAATTTTAAGCTGGTATGGAAGGTATGGAAACTGAAAGGGCATAAGCAGAAGATGGAGTGCTTGGATTCTTTGTTGAAAGTGGGAAAGAAAAGGGAAGAGATGTGTTGAATGCCAAATCAAAACAAGAATAGCAAAGGAAGGCTGGATGTAAAGAGAAGCATGACAAAGAGATGAAAGTTGAGGGACTGTAAAGGTGGAATAAGAACATCTGGATTCAGGTAGGAGGTGTGCTTCACTGTATCTGGAAGGATGAAATTTCAAGGGAGAAGTCAGACTGGACTGTGTAAAGAATGAATGAGGTCAGTGAGGAAGAATTCAGAATGACTGCTCATGGCAACTGTTGGAAAGGCAGGATGAAAGGATGGAAGCCAGAGTGGCTTTTGTGCATTTCTTCTTCAAACAGTGAAGGAGAGTAAGGCACATTTCTGTCAGAAGTGTGAGGAAACTAATGAGAGTGAGAGGTTAAGGAAAGGCAGGGAGAGTAACAGGGCAGCAGGAAGGATGTACTGGGTCACTGTCTGATGGTGGGAGTTAGTCAGTAACAAGTCCCACAGTTCCTGGGGTAGAGTGAAGGAGGAATAAATTTAATATCAATAGCCTTTCTTTCAAATGTGCTCTCATTTCTCTAGTGGCTTGGCTTTAAAGCACTGCTGATAGCCTCGTGCCTCCGGGATATCACAGACAAACCAAGGTGCAGGCCACAGACTCCTCTCCTGTTATGCACACAGTGTAGACTGTGTTCCAGTGCTGTGTCCAACACTGATGTCAAAGAAAGGTTCTGCTTTTTATTTTCAAGGACTTGGGCTTTCACAGCTTTGGACTGAGTGCCAAAAACAATTCATCAGGAACGCTTTACAACTCAGCGATACAAAACCTGTTAGGAGACAGATCACCCACAAGACAGAGTTTGGGGAGGAAATATGTAAAACACTGGTTGTCCTCAGCATGATTAATGGTTTTTAGCACATTGAACTCTGTTGCTTACCATGTGAATTTTACCCTGGCTCACCCATAGTTGTTTATTTTTATTTTTTTGAAGGAGGTGGAACCTTTGTTTGTGAAACTTTCATTCATATAGAAGTTAATGACAGTCCACATACAATAGCAAAATATTTATAATGAGAACACAATTGTCCCAGCTGATTCTACTTCTCAGCAGTTTTTTCATTTTGAAAGCAGCCTTTAAAAACTACAGACCTTGCAGGGCTTGTGTCAATCATCTCTGTCATGAAAGGATCATTTATGGGATATGAAGCTCATTTAATGGACTAGAGCACTGAATAAGATCTCTTCCATAACTATGAAGTCACCCCAGTCCCAGCTCCTTGGATTAATTATATCCTGAGCTGGAAGGGACCCCTTAGGATCAGTGAGTCCAAATCCACTTTCACACAGAGCAGTCTTGAACTTAAATGCTGTGTGTAAGAACATCACCCATGGATGCTGACAGGAGCAAGTGCTCCACGGTGGAGACTCCTCATCTCTCCTAATCCAAGCATTCTTTACTCGGTGTTGCTGAGTTGTGACACATGGGGCATCATTTCCAGTTACAGACAGGGCTCTACCTTTTGCTGCAGCAGGTCATGCATTCAGAGGCACTTGGCCACCTGCACACAGTGTGTAGGATTTGTGACAATGTGCTGTAGCTGAAATGATCATAATTCTTTCAGGGCTTAGCTGGATAGGAAATATGCTTTTTTTTTTTTTTTTTTTTTTTTTTTTTTTTTTTTTNTTTTTTTTTTTTCTGTGCAGTATTGAGAAGGGAGAATAAAACAGGGGACTATTGTTAGCTCTGAATCGTGTATGCAGTAAATAAGTTAAAAAGCTGGGGAGCTAGTTCTCTCCCAAAGATTTCTGCATCAGGTTAAGGAATCAGAGCTCCATCCTTCAAGTCCCTACAGTGTCAAAGCAGTGAAAACCAGCAGCAGACAAAACTCCACTGTGTTAGAAATGCTCTGGGACCAGGGTAAAAGGAGGAAGGTGGCACCTGTTTCGTAAAAATGTACCTTTAACCTGGAGCTACAGCTTTTGTCTGGTTGACCCATTATATAAGCAAAAAGTCCAGACCTGTTTCTGTAAGCTTGTACTATCCATTCATCTCCCAATAAGACAGTTTCCATATTTCACCCTGGCTCTGACTAGTGTTACTTGTTAATCCTGAGCTAAGTTTAAAAGAATGAACATATTCCAGAGGGCTTGAACTTCCTTCAGGTGTTAGATTCCAACACTTTACATGTCTTCATATTTGCTTTATGATATTTTTCATAATTGCTTCAGTGCAAGTTCAAAAGATACATGTTTAACCTCCTTAACAACAAAGATGTTTTTAGAAACATCACCTAACATTTTGGAAGGCGTACTACCTTTTTCTTATGGAGTTCATGCACTTGAAATCTAAAAAGTGGTTATCCACAGGGGTATCCTCTTGCTGTTTTGAAGTGGTAAGTCAGTCTGACACTGTATTGAAAAATATTAAAATTAATGTAGAAAAACTAACAGATAGTTTTCCATGCCGTTAATGCTGCCCTCATCATTGGAGCATTTCATATCTGTTTTCTACACAATCCATCCTAACCATGTGATATACATTTAAAATATCAAGTGTAATCTAGCCAGAAATGGTGTCATACAGAAATATTTACATGCTCCTAGCTTGTCAAATGACCAATTTGACCAATTGGTCAAAAAATTGACCCAAAAAGCCAATGAATAATACAGTGCCTCTTCAGATCTACAGCAAATTGTCTTCCCCAGCAGTAAGACAAAGCATGCAAAAAACCCCAGATTCCTGAGTTTTATCATATCATCTGCCTTTCTTTCTGAAGGTTTCTCTTAACTGTTTGTTTATGAGGAAACATCAGGTCAATGTCTAAAGAAAATATGATGCATGCCCACGGATTAAAAGGGAATTGGTGAGAAATGAAAACTTCAGGAAGCAAAGAAGATAATGGAGGTGCTGAAATGGAAGGTTTTATTTCAGATGAGGTGATTGCCTGGGGATATTACTGTGCAATGGAATGGTTTTGGGGAGGGTAGGGGAGAGGGTGGGAGAGTAATGCAGGGAGGAGGTCTTGAGGCTCATTTCAGGAGAAAGAAGTTGGTTAAGTCAAGTCACTGCTCTTTCGAGCTCAGACACCAAACAAATATCTAAGTTCTTCCCTTGTCAGTTCTGGAAGTAACAATTAGAGCTCCTTAGATATATTCTGATTATACATTTATAGTTGGAAAACAGCAAGACAGAATGGAAAACAAATGAGCTTATCTAAAGAATAGAGTTACTTTGTGTAGTGCAATTTAAAAAAGAAAATTTTTTTTTTTATTTTTTAACCATTTTCCAGATAAAACATTGGGTCTTTTTTTTTTTTTTCTTTTCCCCTATGTTACCAGTAGAAAGTAAGTTTGTTTTGAAACTTTGGTTGAGTTCTGAGGTGAAAAAGTTCTAATATTTAACAAGTCATAGAGCAAACAGTATGAACCATTCAATTGCTGCTTTCTGAAGAAAAATAAATGAAAAAGTTAAACTTTTTCTTTGAGTTACCTGTGGTGAATGGGACAAAGATGTGACAGGTATTATAGGGAAGTGGACATTTTGAATTCTGGAACATCCTTTGTTTTTTATTACAGCTGTCAGAAATGCTCTGGGATGAAGTAAGTTTGGTTTCTGATGTCCATTTGTAAATGGAGGCTGGTTACAATGTCATAATAAAGATGACATACCTTTGGAGTTACCAGAACGCTGTGGTGGCTTGGTACAAATCCTGCCTATTCTGATTCAAATGGGACACTGAAGCAAGAGTAAAAGCTATGTTGTGTGTCTGTTCCTCTGCTCCTTCCATGTTTCATGATCTGAAGTTACCCAAATTCAGGGTCTGGGTATTGCTGAACTCTTAAATAGGTAGGTTACTGGTTGATGCTAGACTCATATATGTTAAGCAAAAGGTGTTTCTCCCAAAAGTCTGATTTTGCACCATGAAAACTCATGGAAGTAGATTTCAGCTGTGGTTTACAGCTGTAATTTTTCCAAAATAGTGGGCTTGCTTTCCTTGTAAGTCTTCCATCTTAAGGCTGATCACTTTGACTATTAATTCAAAATGAAACTCTGGCCCAGTACGTCTGCTCCTGAAAAAGGGAAAGAAAAAGGAAAATAGCTGAAACCTCAAATAAAGGATTCACTTCCATTACTGAATTTTATAAGGTGATATGTGGCATATAAAAGTCTGTATTGGTAGCTTGGGATCACATGCTTGTGTTTCTGCTCTCTCTCATCTGGAATGAGCTTGGACTATCTGTGTTATGGTTTGGACTGGAGATGGTTTTTCCCTTTCGCTTAAATTGGTGACTACAGGATGTGGCAGTTCTAATTATACTGAAAATTGCTGTAATTGTTATCAGGCAATAAACATTCAATATATTTTTGTAAGAAGTAGAGCTTAGTGGAAGTTTTCCAGTATTTGAGAAAATAACTGGAAGCAAAATGGTAAGGATACAAATTGAATTTGGACTTTAAATACTGAGAAAGTTGGCCTGGCTTATTCTCCTAAGAAACAGGATTACTGTAACACTCACAGCAATGCAAGACATGTTCTCAGCTAAGGATGAATATGAATGTCTTTTGCATATAAAAACACATTGTAAGTACTGCAGGAATGCATACCTGTCATAAGCGTAACTGTTGTACAGAAAACAGAGCAGGAATGTGAATTAAATGTTCTTACAAAGGACATAATTTTCCTCTTTGGTTCTCTCAGCAGCCATATATGGGCAACTTCTACCAAATGAGCCTGCAATAAAAACTCTGTATTGTGCATTCACCTTAAAGCAATCAAAAGATAATGTTCATATAATTTAGGTGAGAGTTCTTATTTATTACTCTGAAATTATAGTACTTTTTAAAGTACTCTGTATGTGTGGATGGGAGTGAAGATTCTTAAGTTGTTAACATTTGATCTCCTGTTATAATTAATCAGATCCAGAATGTAGTTTAAATAATGTGTTTATATAGTGTTGTCTAAGAGTTTTACTTACAGTACTCCTCTGAAACTGTCTGTGTTGAATGGGACTAAATATAGGTGCAGTCTTTTTCCTTTTGATAAAACACATTTCCACCGGATATTCCTCTTACTTTATTTTAAGAATTGATGATTTTAGAAAAGGTAAAACTAATTCTGAAATCCTGTAAGTATTTTATCGGCCTAGTAATGCCCATAACTCATTCGCTGGAAACTTTGCAGGATGGGAATTAGGTTCTTGGATTATAAAGCTCCCTTTTAAAATAAACAGGAGGAAACATAGGGGAGAGACAGAAGAGTGTAACTTGTTTAACATTTAACAAGCCTCTTGATCCATTTTCTGGACTAGTTGCCGTGCTTTTGAAGATAAAAGCAATTACATTATATATGGGGGTGGTTTTTATGCTCTGGGGGTTGAGAGAATTTTTGGTTCTTTACAGAAGCAGGAATGTGAATGCTTGCCTTAGTCTCAAGGGTGATTTTTAAAAAAAATTTTCTGAGTGTGTCTGGGAGAAATCCAGATCTTGCTGAAATCAGTGAGAATTTGCTCATTATGTTTAACAGGGCCAGGATTTTGTCTGTGAATGTTCAGGTTTTCAGTCAGTGGCCAGCTCCAGTGAGCTACATTTAAGCCTTTCTTTTTTCCTACTGCAAGTTGCCTCATCCTGGCCCTAGACTGCAAAATGACTCCCAGGAAATTTTCTTTCTGGAAAGTACAACGTTGATGATCGTAGCATGGACTCTGGTCAGCTGAAGCACAGCAAATTGTGAGGAAAGACTGGGGGCCCACTAATAAAGTCTACACATTTGCTAGGCAGTGGATTATGTTAGACTGAGTTGGGTCAAAGCCCTCTCTTGTAAATTTTGGCCAACAAATGGGAAGCTCCTGCGTGGGACCCTAATGTTAAACAAAGAGCCTTGGTCAATATTGGTGATGCCTTAGGTTTTAACTTTTATATTTTTCAAATCATGTGTTGCCTGGTGTGTTACTCTGAAGTTTCTTGTCGCCTGCTGGCTTCTGTTCTCTAGACATAACAAAGCCTCTCCGAGCCTGCTCTTCAAGGACACTCAGATTGTCCTAGGCCCAAAAGGTGTAAACTAGGGCCTCTAGAGAGGTGGAGAAATTGAAGAAATTCCATCATTAGCTAAAGTTTTAATTGGCGAATTTAGGCTGATATGCAAATGAACCAAGCCTATAAAGGTGTGGGGAACTCGTGACTCATTGTCCATCTTGGGGTCCATTTTTGGATGTAGCCTTTGGCTCCCAGGGCGTACCTTTGAGGGCTTTTCAAATAAATACCTGCCTTTATTCCCTTATTCCTGTCTAGTCTCTGTTTCTAGGTAGCCACTCAAGGCATCACTGGGATATCTGACAATGCTGTAACGTAACTAGCAGAGATAATGGATCGTGCAGGAAAGGAGATTTGAAGGATCTCTAACAGAATGAGGGTTTGCTTTATGCTGCTCTGCTGAGACATACACACAACAGATGAAAATTCATCCAGCTTGGTCTTCTGACATGTGCCTGTCTCCAAAGTGGCTTGAAGGAAACTTTACAAAAGCCGACTCAGAGATAAGGAATTTAACACATTTTAAAAAGGCTCAGTGGTGGTTAACCTAACTTTACTGCAGACCAGTGGATCTTGAGGTTCTTGATGCCTAATTTGTGTCTGAAAAAATGGAGTGCACACCAAGCGATCTATCTGCTGATAAGCAAATGTGAAGAGGTGATTCAGTGTTCCTGTGCATTGTCTGTGCCTGACTTCTGGGCTCTACTCGTTGGAAGAGAAATGTTCAGATTCAAGACAGGGGCCAGAACCCACCCCAAACACTGAATAAAGGTGCCAAACAATGGGTTTGCAGAAAGTGACTGAGAGATGAGTTTTTCATTTGTGTACCAGGCTGTCATTTGGCCCCTGCCTGAGAGCTGGGTGTGGGATTCCTAGTTTGGCAGTCTGTAATGAGGTTATGGGTAGGAGGCTGGTGTTAGAGGTACTCAGGAGGCCAAGGTGACCTGAGAGCAGCTGGGTCACGCAGTGTCCTGCCCGTGCAAACTGCTCCAGACATTCCTCCCAGTATGTCTCCTGTTCAGCTTGCATTGCCACTGCTTTCCATTGGGCTGCAGTCTTTTCAGGGCTGACCTGGAGTTTGTGTATTTGTCTGTATTGCTTTAAGAAAAAACTGGGGTTGAATGAAAAGTGAATTCCATAAATCCTTCCCCTATGATGTATCTTCAGTGGAAGAGAAAGCTGTCTTCTAAGACAATTCAAATACCATCATTCATCACAATGGTTATATTCAGATTTTCACCTACCCTCCTAAAACAGTTATAAATGTGTTGTACAGTCATCTGGTGGTTGCATATTAAAGTTTCCCAGAAGTTTCCACTGCTCACAGTATGTTCCATAATTTTGGGGGGTTATGTCAAATTGTGAGTTTGGTTGTGATCCCATTTTGTTAGTTACTGCAAGCGTAAAGAAATAGATGGTAGTATGCAATCTTTCTGAAAAAATGGGAGAGTTGAAAAGGTAATTTTAAGTTGTACTGAGTGCAGAAGAATGTAAAATAAGTTGGAAGTTTTAATTTTTTTTTTGACAAGAGCTCTAGCATGGGCATTATCTAACTTGTGATTTTCAAAGCAAAGATGTAGAATTCTGAATATTTCATGTGCATGAAATTGTATATTTAAAATGTAAGCCTCTAAGAAGACATATATTTTGCCTCTATTAGTTTCCTCTCAAAATTGGGAAAATGTTTTGGATAAAACATGTTCAAACAATTTATGTCTGCAGAAACTACAGCAGATGAACTGTGTGTTCCCAGTTTGCCACGCTGACATGCAAATCCAAATCTGGTGCAGTAAACAGAAGTGGTGTTTTTACTTTCCTTAGTCCCTGTGCAGCTTCCCCGCTGTGTGTTAGCCACACCACTAGCTCTGCTGCAGGTCAAAAGGAAAGTTGGCAACTTTACAGCTAGGACTCCTCTCTGCAAACAGGGTAGCTTATTCCCATCTCTTTCCTGGATGGTACTGGAATTTTCAGCTCCTTGTGACTCCTGGGCTATTTTCCTCCTCTGATGAGTCTCTGCCTGTGCCCTGGTTCCTCTGTTCCTTCACCTGTGTGAAGCAGCTGGGGACAGGTCTGCGAGGGAAGGCAAAATGCTTCTTGCCAGTGGACAGCTTCAGATAAAGGAGAGAAGGGTGTGAGGTGGCTCAATATAGTACTCCAGGAGGGGTTTGCTGGAGCCAGGAAAATCCAGCTCCTGCAGACTGGCTCCACTTTCCTTTCACCCCCTCCTGTGAGTAATGTGAGTTGTTTATTTCTTCATAGCTGCCCTTGCAGAGAACAACTAGGCGTTCATTTCTCTTCCCACCTCCTCCTCGCCTCGGCCTCTCTTTTTTTCCTTGAAGAAGTGGGAAAAACTGCAAGAGAAAACATCTTCACTTCTTTTCCTTGCTGGATCACAAGCCACCGGGGGCAGAACCAGATGAATTGCCTGAGCATGGGGTGGAGGAGGACATTGTGGTATGTAGGGTAAATGCGTCTCTGGCTGGGGCTTGCAGCCCACCCCAGGACTCGTCTTCTCCCAGACCCTGAGCAGTGGGTTAGATTCCTTGGCTGCTGCCCATGTGTTTCTGTACAACATCCTACCAGAGATTTCAGCTAGGACTGATTTTAAAATGAATCAGAACCTTAACCTCCTCCTCCTTTAATAGTTCTCTCTGGTAATTTCATCCTTCTGTTTTTAAATTTCTAAATAATGACTGAAATAGATGTTTATTCGATAATTTACAATTTAAAGAGGATTTTGAAAAGAAATTAATCTCTTTGCATGGGAAGACACTATGTAATCTTCTAAGACATTCCAAGTTTCCTCAATATTTTACAGTCTTTTTGCTATTTATTTTGTATCTCTTTTCTTTAAAGTGTTTATTTTGGGAAGGTCAAAACAAAATTCTCCCTATGTCTCTCATCAGCTGTAAGATGAATGCACACAGTTGGAACAAGTTCCATTGAAGCTCTCATGCAGAATAAACAAAGTCCTGACCAAAGTCTTGACTCATGATAGATCTTTAATGACTATTGTCATGAAAAAGTATTTAACATATTCTCCACCAAAAGAAGGGTGCAGCTTTGCTGCAGAGTCAGCAACACATCAAAACAGGGGCAAGGATAGATTCAAAGGGCAAGGCTGATATGAAAGTGGTGGGCTTTGGAAAGAAGCTGGGCAGCTCTGTGCTCATTAAAGAGGGCGATGTGAGTGTGCTGGGGGGGGTCAAGTGTGTCACAAGGAATTTCTGGTGTTAGGGTCAGGCTCTTCAGATGGAATCAGCCTACAGAAATGGGTGCTACCCGAGGGTGTTGCAAGTGTGTGGTCACCACTATGACACTTGAGTTGTGTCATACCAACCCGTGGTAAAGCAATTTTGCCTCAAATGTTCACATAGTCTGGGGGGTATTTTGGGAAGAGAGGTTTTGTGTTTTGATAGATGAAGCTAGAAATGCCTGCAAAGTCACTGCACATCCTTAAACAAAGCAGATCTGTTTCCACTGCCTTTCCTACTTGTGTGACAGTGAGTGTAACACTTGGCAATCAACAAACGCTGCATGCTGCTCTTGTCATCATGTGGTGGGGCAGGAAAACTGCTGACATGGAAAAGTGCAGACAAAATCAAGCAAAGTGATTCATGGCTTGGAAGGCCCTGTGTCCTGGGGAAAGATTAATCAAAATGGGCCCAGAGAGCTCAGGGATAGTAATATGCATGCATGTTATAGTTACTGGGTGATAGAAAAATATCTTTGGGTGAGTTGGGCCAGATTCACAGATGTTATTTTAGGAGGTACATTTATTATTTTTGCTATTAAGAAAGGTGTCTCTTGTAAAAGTCTAATCTCTCTGTGAGTGAGGGGCTAGGAAACCTGTGCTGCACAGATTACAGACCCATGGTATTCACAACAGTCATAAGGAGGACTGAGTAGAAAGCCCAAGAAAATTACACTTTTAGACCATTGCTTAGTAAAGAAAAGATGCTATGAGAGCTGTGGGACAGGCTTATCAAAAGGAAATAAAACACTTTGGTCCTTGAAGAGTTCAGGTATCTGAGAGTGGTTCAGAATGTAATCTCATTCCCTGCAGCAGTAAAAAATTAAAACTCTCATTTTAATTTTAGTACTACATGTTACTTGACAAATTTTGGAAGGTGTGCAGTTATTTTTCTGTAGGCCTAATAACCTTTGAGGTGAAGAAGACAGTGATTGGAATGGTCTTAAAGATTTGATACTAGTTAGAAGATAAAGAGATAAAATGTCGTTTTGACCAGTGGGAAAATATACACAGATGATATGAGAGGAAGGAACAGTTTCAACTAAATTTCTAAGGGAAAGTATGTAATAAAATCATTCATTGAGGTTGATTAGATGTTTTTATTTTAAAGAAATTTTTGGACTTGTTGGCCGTTTTTACTGAATTTAAGTGCCACTGTTTTCTAAAAATTGTGATGTTGCTCTTTATTACGAGAAAACCAGAGCTAGGAAAGACACTTGTACATGGATGGAAGGAAATTTTCAGCACACATATCCTGGTCAAGCCACTGACACGCACAGACTTCAGAAACCAGCACAGTGCCTCTTGCTTGACCTGAAGCTGATGGATACAGGAGGGGTGGAGGGGAGCAGTGTGGATCACGGAGAGGGGGATTTATCAAAGGAGTATGGAAAAGGGGCTTGGACTGTAGCATTACAGAGCAGGGAATGATGCAAGCCACAAATCTCTAGGAAACCAGGCTTTATTAGTTCCACTGCTTTTGGAACAACTTGTTTAAACTTCCCTTGTAGGTAATTAACTTTCTAATGGCACTGTGAGATAGGCCACCTGCAGAACCCTTGGGCAGGGGGATTCACAAGCATGAGCGGTTCAAAATAAGGCCTCATGGAAAACCAGGCAAAAGTGCGTTAGAATAATATTTACATTCAGTAGCATTAAGTACATCTGTTTGTTATTAGTGGGAGGCTGAACTGGCTCAAAAATCTTCCGCAAGAATGACCCAGCAGCAGAAGGCCAGGTACCTCTGACAGCTTTTCTACAGCTACCAATAGAACGATTTTCAAAAACATGATGAGATTTCCCTCTCAATGTCAATTTGAATACAAAGAAGATAAAATTTAGATTACTGTAATGTATAGATGTCTCATTTCTATCCTTTTAAGTGTCTTGCTTTGTCCTTATTTTTGCTGTTACTCCTGTGTTTACATGGATGTGAAGTTTTCATACAAACTAAAGGAGTGCAGCTCTGGTTGAAACCAGTGCAAGCCAAAGCTGGTCAGCTTATTTAAAAAATCAAGGGTGATAGGTGACAAACTTTAACCTAAAAATTTTTAAATTCCCATCAATATTATTTAATGCAAAAAAAGATTGCATCTTCTTATGTCAAACAAGGAGAGAGAATATGAATTTTTTTTTGTTCAGCTTAGTATGCTTATTATAAATTTGATGTCTAAAGATTGTACACATAATTGCTAACAAGAATTAATAATTTCAATGTGTTGTGATGATTTAAGCTATCTGGAAATAATGTTTAGTGTCAGGTGGAAAAGCTTTGGCATAGCTAAGAACAGAGTCTTGATATTTCAATCCTGTGTCTTAGACATATGTGTATGTGCTTATGCACAAAACAGTATTAGGGAGATGGGTTATTCTGTCTTAGGGCTTAGGAATTCCACTGACCATGCACTCAGNATATATATATATATATATATATCTTTCTCTTGAGAATTATAAGAACCTGAAGGGAAAGGATGAAAAGACATTCTGTATAAGTGTGTTTACATATAACACACAGAACATAAAACCATGGAGATCCCTCATCTTTGTTAATTAATCTTTCAAATCTGAGTATCCACAAGTTGCAGGGAGATTTCTAAATCTGGAGGTTGTTGTGGCAAACTCTTATTTAACCAGGGATGATTGTTTCCTCTAAATTATTAAAAATCTCTTCATCCAGCCCCTCTGAAAGTTTCCTTTAGCTTTCCCTTAGATTCACACTCACTGTCAAAAACTCTCTTCCTCTCTGGTTTGGAGCCTGCTGTCTCTATTCCCTGAGTGTTTGTGTTGACTGCTCTTTCCTGGCCAGTTTACATCTTCAGTAGTCTTCAGGGTATAAATAGACATTATGTTACACCTTAGTCTTGCAGCTATAAACTCTTGTGCTGTAAACTCTTTGGGATGAAGGCTCCTCAGCTGATTTTTTTTACGTGGCATATTGAAACCCTGATATAAGGATAGAGCTCAGTTCTGCTGCCCAGCCACAGGCACCCATGTTATCAGGATTCCCTGGGGGGTGTGTGTGTGACCATTCTGTGGGACTGGCAGGCATCATACAGCAGTTTTGAAGGTCTCGTGTCCCTGGGAAGACACAGATCTCCGGTTGTAGACTGGGGGATGCACTGTTACCCTCTTACCTCAAAATTATACGAGCAGAAATTTACTAATTATGCAGTTTTCTACCGTTAAAATATTCAGGAAAACATTCCTAAAGAGGGGAAAAGGCAAAAAAGTCCTTTTAATTTGACCAGATCTGGAAGAAGTCTATATTGGTTATGCTCAAAGAAAATGAGCATTGGTAAGTAAAACACCTCCAAAGAGATTTGACACAATAGCAACAGATGTAAAGAGCTGTGCGTCTGGAGATTAGCAGCAGAAGTAACCACCTTATCATAAGAGTCAGGGTGTTGTTTTGTGGTTTAGGAAAAGCAAGTAGGTATGACCAAAATGACTGTCCTTTGGGAAGATGGAGTCAAAGGGCACATGCTTGAGAGCCACAAATATGAGCTATTCAGAAAACAAACAAAGACCTCTAAACTAAAATGTGCAGGTGACTGAAAAGGTCACCCTGTGAAAAGCAGAGAGGATGAAGCAAAGGGAGGTGATGAGGTGTGTTTGAAACAGTGGCCTCATCTCCCCTGTAAGAGCACCAGATGAGGAGCAGTGTGGGTCAGTAGGTCCCACACTGAATTTGGGATCTCCAAACTCCTCCAGTCTGCATGAGACTTTGGGACACAGCTGCTCATTTAATGACTAGTAATGTGGGTGGGTAATGTGTTCAAAATGTGTTGGTTTCTAGAGCTGTGCTATTTAAACAGCACAGAAGGGCAAGACGTTGAAACAAGCCTTAGCATTTTATAGGCTGTGTAGCTGCCTTAAAAAAAAGGGAAGCAAATATTAATTCAAAAATGGTAGACCACCTACTTAAAATGTAACTCTGCAAGTCAGACAATCATTTCCTAAACAAAATTATATGCAAACAGTGAGTCACCCTTTCACTTCTATAAATGTTTGTGCAGTGCGTTTCTATTGAAAATCATTTGGATGCAGAAAGGCATGGATTTGATTCTCTGCTTTCTTGTAGTAACTCCTATTAGTACTCAGTAGGTCTCCTATTAGTACTGAGTAGATTACTCATTGAAGGATTTACTCATTTACACTCACTCCCTTCAGTCTCCCTGCCAGCTGAAAGCTTTCTGCTCTGATACAGGGATTTCTGATACCAGCTCTAGACAGTGATGCTACTTGTTTCCTATAAACCCTTTTTATGCTCATGTAAAAGCTGATGGGTCTGCTGAAATCAGACGTCCTTTTTCAAACAAAATTTTATATAAATAAGGTGAACTGGATTCCACTCAGACCTCCCAGGCCTGTTCTAATATGCCTGCTTTTCATTCTGTTAATTTCTTTTATTTGCACCAGTTTTTGTTGTTGTTGTTTTCCTCAGTCTGTTACAACTATTTTGATGAGTCTCATTTTGTTATGTGTGGTCACTTATCTGTTGTAACCCACTTAGTGGCTTCCATATGTTGCTAAAATGTGTTTGGAAGAGGGGATTAAGTTACTGTTTCTAGCTGTGAGTTTGGTCACTTGGACACGTTCACTGGGATGTGAGATCCTAGAGTTCATACAGAGCCTTCCAACTGGAGATTTTCTATTTTTTTTCCTATGCAGTGGGGGACCCCACACATGCTTTCCCTGTGAGCCCTGCTCTGAGGAAATCCATGTAACATCACAGCTTTACTACAGCAAAGTGAAATCTTTGCAGCCCATCTTCTGGTATTCCCTGCCTATAGGATCTGACTTGAGGTGCCTCCCTCCAGAGGTAAAAGAAGGAAACAAGGGTTGTGAAAGTTTCCTCAAAACCCTTAATGTACATTGCATAAACATTTCTTGAATAATTCCTGACAGAATTGGTTCAGAGAGTGAGGCATATCCTTGCTTTTGTCTGAGTAAAAATTGAGGAATTAGGCATTCAAATAGGATATTTAGCTGTGAGTGACCAAAAAAACTCCAGTTTCCAGTGGTTTATTTGATGAATGTTCCCTGTTAGCATTACATTCTACTAATTACAGGGCTACTTTGAGAATGTAAGTCTGGTGAGCATTGACTAGGTCATATTTTAGTCAAATTTGTTTCCTTATGAATGCTGTGACTGATTTAAATTCTACTCCTTTGTATCAGCTTTTTTTTGATGCCTTCATATGACCATTTTTGTACTTGAGTGTGTTTGGAGAAGATGACTTTTCTTGTGATTTTTAGCAGTTCATAAAAATAAACAACATGTAGTGAGTTTGTTTTTGTACAACCAGGGATATTTACCTTAGCGGGTTCTATATAATTGGCTTTGGGCATAGTTTTGGGAGTGAAGAGTTAAGGCAGAGATGAAGAATCTGTTTAATTTACTTGATTATTTCAAGCTAAGTGAATATGCCTAAGCAGCACAAAAAAGAGAAAACAACAATTTTGTCCCCTCTCCCGGTGGGGTTTTGCATGGATTCTGCACTGTGTCTCAAATATCAGCAGTGCCCACATCTAGTCGAACCATCTTGACATGCAAATGTAGCATTAAACACATAATGAAGTCATGTAAGTTTGTCCTTCTCAGCCTTTTTTAAATAGTCTGCCATTCTGGGTTTTCTTCAGTTGTGTTCTTCCAATGCCCATGGAAGATGCATTAATTTCTTTTGCATGGTATTGCATGGGATTGAACTCAGCAGTTTCCCACGTCCTCTGGTAATGGTATTCTGAAATGAAAAAAAAACCAAACAAACCTGCAAGAAAAGCTACTGTTTTCATTACAAATGTTGTATATGATACAGCCATAGATGGATACTAATGAAACAGAAATCAGTGGATTCAGCCTCTGCTCTTGTGAGTGGCAAAGTATCTGAATATTTAAAGAAGTGATTTTTCTGAAGAGCTGGGTAGGATTTGATGGAATATACAGTGGCTTCCTTAAACCACTGGGCACCAAAATAACGGAACAAGCCTGTCATTAATTTGAAGATAACTTTCACATCTTGGACCGAAGCAGAGGAGAAGACACTGACCTCTTCACGCTCGTAACCAGTGACAGCATTAGAGGAAACAGCATGAAGCTGAGTTGAGGGAGGTTTAGGCTGGATATCAGGAAAAATCTTTTCACCCAGGAAAGAGCTTTTTCACCCAGGCTCCCCAGGGCAGTCACAGCAGCAGGCCGACAGAGTTCAAGAAGTGTTTGGACAATACTCTTGGGCACATGGTGTGATTCTTGGGGTTTCCTGTGTAGGGCCAGGAGTTGGACTTGATAATCCTGATGGGTCCCTTCTAACTTAGCATATTATCTGATTCTATGACTCTGCACATACGGGAAACTACTTTTGCAAATGCACAGAGAAAACAAGAATGTAAGGGCTGCTAGGCAGCCAATAAACCTGAATTGTATCTCTCTGTTTCCCTCAGCCAGGAAGTCACTCAGCTATTTTTAAAATCTCTATCCATGAACATAAGAGTCTTTCTTCAGGAAAAAAATAACAGGAAATAATTCAAAATACCTTGAAATTTCATAGCCCTGTTTATCTCTTGATTCTTCTCACTTTCTGTCAGAGGGTTTACAAGTTTATCCAGAATAAGGCAAGAGTCCAGGAGTTCTTTCCAAAAGTCCTGCATTTTAAAAGGGTCCCTACACAGCAAGTAGGAAATCTTAGAATCCTTCATTCAAGTTGTTTTACTGGTGACTTGTGGCCTATCCCTTGGCAAGTTCCTAGAAAGTTTGCTAATATTTAGATGCTAGAGGATGGCGATGACAGTCAGATGACAGCAGTTTGTCACTAGAGTTGTCACTACTCTCCGGAGTCCTAGACCATGAAAAACATGGTTGTATGTAATGTTCTTTGTCAGCTGCACTTTGAAAATAGAAAAATAAAGATTTACAGATTTGATTTCTGAAATGGAACGGAATGGAATGACATGGAATCTGATCTGCTTTTCCAAATGTTTGTCAGTGTAAAAGAGAGCTGATCAGGTTAGCTAAATCCTGGGTCTTTAATCTGGGCAAACAAGCTTATTTTCTAGCTCTACTACAGACATAAGTGGCATTTTCAACAAATTGCTCAAAACTCATAGTGTAGTATGTAGTAGTTGAAATATATCATTTATGAATAAATCCATGAGATCTGAGATGTTCTCAGCATCATGCATTCCTGGCCAGATTTATCTGAAAGATATGTATTTGTCAAGGAAACAAATATTAGTTATTTGTATGAAATGCACATGGTTTCTGTAGTTCTTCATGTGTGTATTACTGATACTGACAAAGAGGAACTTTTGTGTGTTTTACTTCTTTGTGTAGCACATATTTTAGGAAAAAGACTTATTTTGCCTTCCAACATGATGAGGATTGTCAGGTCTGGTCCTGCAGTGGAAAACCAGTTGATATTTCTGTTTGAGAAGCAAAGTAAATAAAACACAATCCCTGGAGTGGATACTTCTGCCATGTTCTCTTGGAAAGCTCCAAATTGGACAGAGGTGCCCTCTGTCCATGCACAGAGCCCAGCAATCAAACACACATGGGGACTGAATTCCAGCAGACTTTATAGCCACCTCTGCACAATAACAATAAATAATGAAATAAATGCAGGGCGCTTTTGCTGGTTGGTTCTCAAAGCAGTCCACAGACCACTTAAACAGTAGTGCATTGATTTTTCTCACCCTTGGAATACAGCAATCCTGTGTCAAGACATGGCTGCTGTTTAAAAGCACAGAGCAAGATTAGAGTGTGTTTAGGACAGGAATTAATATTTGTGGTAAAACACTAAGGGATATTTTTAAGGATGAAAAATATAATCATTATGGAATATGGGCTATGTCTTTCTTGATGTATATCTGTCATTACTGTTTCACTTCAGAGGCAGGAAAAAAAATTGTAGAAAATGATTATGTTATCAATCCTTAGTCACTTATCCAAGGGACTTCTCTTGCTCTTCTCTGGTTGCCTTACTCTTCTTCTTTTTTTTTTTTTTTCTTAATTTTTTGTACTGAACTGCTTTCATTGTGCATACCTACAGTGTAATCCATACCAGTAGTTGAACTTGAGCAAAGCTGAGGAAGCTATTGTAGTACTGTTGGCAAAATCTGTTCATTTTTATCAATCTGTTTGGATACCAGTAGCAGACAAAGTGTGAACTCCAAATACCACAGAGAAGAGCCTGATCCTCAGCTGTGCTTGAGCAGCCTGCACTGAAGCCTGTGCTTCCAGAGCTCAGCTGCTCTTGGTATCTAAGGCAGGAATCACCTGAGCACCCCTCTCTCTGATGTGATCATGCTTGTGAGCACTGTTCAACACAGCCCTCCTGAGAGGTTTGGAGCTCCTTTACAGATGTTTCTGCAAGCCCTTCTCAAGGAACTTGGAGCTACAACTTAAAAGACTTTATTCAGTCTGCCTATGATCCAAATGGATTTGTTTGCATTTGTTCAGATTAAACACAGGTGATTTTTTTCTTGGAAAACCTGGTATCTTTTTGCTTCTTCCACATCTATAATATTTCTTTCAGTGAGGCCAGAGATGCAGTGATAATTTCCTTAGTTTTTATTTCTGTCTCGTGTGTGTAAATGTGTGCATATCTATGCCAATTGTTCAGTTTATAGGAAGATGTCCTGGTTTGTTTTTCAAAACTCTCTTGCCAATACTAACTTACAGGTTTTCCTAAGTTCTGAATCCAGCATAAAATTTTGAATTTGAGTATTTAATGATTTCTAGTACTGAGTTTTGCTTCACATCAGCACGTTATCCATTGACTCCTCCTTTACTTACAGGAAACCAATGGAAAATGTTAAACTTTACTGTGTTTCTGTTTTTTAAAAGCTAAGGGGATGAGATTGTCGAAGACTATGCCATCTTTTTTGCATGAAAGAATATTCTTGATAATAATCATTGAATGTTCAGAAGTAATTCATTTTAGACTCTTGCTTCAGATAAAATCACAAGATATTATTGATTTACATTCCCAGCAGTTTAAACATGTAGTGTTTGGGTGGTTTTATTCATGGCAAGCTGTAATGACACTGTTAGAGGATCTACTGTGTGTTTAGCAGTGAGGAATGAAGCTGTAAAGGTCTGGACGTTTGGAAAAGTTCAGATGCCTCAAAATGCTTGGATTCCTCTCAAAATTTTTTCTTAGCTGTATAAATCTACCACCCAGCTGTCATCCTCTGAGGAATTAGCAAAAAAGCATATTTATAAGACAAATAATTTGGCGGATGAAGAGAAATATGCTAGCAATATTTTTTTGATTCACATTTGAAAGTAGAATATTTCTTCCATTTCAGTCAGAAGTCAGGGCTGCAAGTAGGTTCTTTCCAGCAAACTTACAAAAGCCTTTTTCTTTCTGCAGGCATTTAGCCACACCACCATGGGCTGTGATCTTGTCAGTTCTCATAAGCTAATAACACCAATGGTAACAAAATACTTTCCCTGGTTATGGGATATACATTTCCATGAATTGGTTTGGTTCATCTCATACATGAAGTGTCAAATCTTTTCTTTTTTTTGAAAGCATGAAGAACATTAGAAGAATTTTGAGCAGTTTTCTCCCTACTAAAAGCTAGTTATATGAGTAGAAGCCGTATCTTAGAAGTAATTCAATAATGGCAAAAACCTATTTGGCAAAGACGTAGGCTGAAGGACTGGTAGCCCCTCTCTCTGTGTCTGTCATCCTAAGGTAAGCTGAATAAATGAGACAGGATGAGGCCCAAAGCATGTAAATGAGCTGGTATTTAATGGTATAAAATTGTGCCTTTTCTGCAACATAACCTAGCATCTGGGGTAATAACACCAGAAAAGACAAACTAAATGTGAACTCTCCTTTGCTACATAAGCAATTATCATTCAGGTGGATTTAAAAGGGCTTTACAGCCTAGCTCGTTTGTACAATGTGTTAATTCTCCCACCACTGAAAGCCAGCCACTTCTGGCCTGAAACATGGCATCAGTTCAACAGAGTGCAGCAGCAAACTGCAGCATGGCAGCCCCTGAGCAGAGCAAACATCTCCATCTGAAGGTGCCCAGAGAGCAGCAGGAGGGAGAAATGAAATTGCTGAGTGTGTACTCAGAGAGGACTTGCAGCTCGAGGTGACTTGTGGCAAAAATTCCCTGGGGTGGTTAGTGAGCAGTGATTGGGATGAGCTGGAACCCGGGCCTGGCTAAGAAGGCAGCACTGCTATTCTTTGGCATTCCCTGGCACTGCAGCATGGCAGAGCACCACTCTGAGCAGAAGAGGAAAAAAAACTTGAGTATGTTGCCAGCACTGCTAGCAAGAGCAGCTAGGATGTGTCCTCTTAAATAGACTTTGCAAACATAAGTAGAGCTCAGCATCTGAGTTCCCCTGACAACTCTTATTTTCATTTACTAATATTTCAGTTGGTAATACTTCTTTGAATAGGTAGGTTTTTAGGGAGAGATGCAGTTGCTTCTCCACTGCAATAGGTCTCTCTTCCTGTGAAAGCAAAGCATTATGAATGCAAAAGACTTTTCTAACTAACACTGTTGAGAGGATGGAAGTTCTGGTGGGAAGTCTTCCAAGTGAAACTTTGGCTTCACTCAGCTGGAGTGGCACAGGCTCTGTACTAACAGCACCTTTTTTTTTTGCCCCCCCCCCCCCCCTTTTTTTTTTTTAAACCACAAACTTCCCCGTGTCACAGCTCTGTGCAAATATTTCCCATATGTCAGCTGGCTGATCCAGTAATCACTTAGGGCTGGAGTGTAAATTACACAAGCAGCAGCACGCACGCAAACATCAGGCTGGTACGAATCCACAATTCAATGAGATTTAACTATGGTGAATTTAACTGGCTTTAAATTAAAAACTTTCTTTTGATAGCTGTGTAGATTCAGTGCTGGAAGGCCTATTATTCTGTCTCCCACTTTATCCCTAGCCAATCTAGAATGTCTCGCTTGTGTTTTAATGGTGCCTCTCTTGCTATTTGCTTTCTCAATTTACTTTCATTTCTACCCAGAGTGCTGTCATTATGCCATGATGTAGATTCTTTGGGTAGGAAACTATCTTTTTTGAACATCTAGAGTGTGCATGGCATTTTGTAAACTCATTAGTAGAGTATGCTATTGTTTATTTTATATCCGTAATACTGCTGTTGAGCTGTTGACTGTAATGTTTCCGACAGGGTAATAGTCAGAGGGTATTTTGATTTTAGGGAATTCTGGGAGGCTTTAAGTTAATCTTTTCATTCAAAATGGTAGGAGTGCACTTCTTAGCACAACACTGACTGAGTGTATGCTGGTGTTCATAGGAGGCAGAAGAAATAGAATAATGCAGGGAACATGGATTTCTGGGACTTTTTAAAAATAAAAGCTTTTCAGAAAAGAATGCTTTGAACAGCCTTGACGACAGGTTTTGCTCTCTGCTCATGTGTGTGTGTGACTGTGCACAGGGCTCCTCTGGTCCCCAGCAGTGACTGTGCTGTGTGGGGCTGGTGGGCTGGGGGAGCTGGTGGCTGGCTCCAGGCGGTGGTGAGGAGGTGGAGGAGCTCCTGCTCCAAACTTCACAATCTGAGGAGCAAGAGCTCTTGCTGATGGAGTCACCTTCTCTCAGCTCATGACCACTTTTAGTGTTACTCTCCCTGCACATGCAAAGATTTAGAAGTATCATTGCACACAGTTTTACTGACCAGTCTTTACGCTGGCTATGAGGGTTCCTGTGCAATGCTTGCCCCCTTTCTCTCTTGCTTTCCTTGCCTTGGTTTCCTATGTTTTGTAGGTTTCTGCACTTCCAATTTATTTTATTTTATCTTACTTTACCTCCTTTTAAAAAAAATTTCTTTTACCCCTGTCTCCCTCTTTTATGCCCCAAAATTTTTTAATTTGTACTATAAGCACACATTCCACAAGAATGCTGTGAAAATATAGCATAAAAATGGTTTCTACATTGGAGAATTAATAGATGTATTTGTCCTTTGTCCCTCTTTCACAGTTGTATTGATCATAAAAGCATATATTTTACACTAAACAATACTATGAGTGGACATAGCCTACGTCATATCATGAGCAGATTCAGTCACAAGGACTGAAGAACATGTTGGATTATAGGTGGCAATAGAGAGGTTGTAAATGCCACATTTTAGTTGCATTGCTTGGCCACCATTTTAATGAGCCTTCCTTCTTTCTTTCTATTTTTGTTTGTTTCTGGAAGTGAAAAAGGTGCAAGCATTCGGTTTTTACCTGATTGTATAAAAGAATCCATCATTGGAGGTAAACTCTAGCCTCATCTTCAAGATTTAGGAGGAAAAATTCCAAGCCCAAGAGGCAACATGGTAGAATTTTCACATTTTCAGTCACACTTGGTATGAATCGGCTGAGTGTGAGCCTGACAAGAACACCCACCCACATGGACCTCAACATGATGTGC
The DNA here is from genome assembly GCA_013397915.1 of Daphoenositta chrysoptera. Taxonomy (NCBI): domain Eukaryota; kingdom Metazoa; phylum Chordata; class Aves; order Passeriformes; genus Daphoenositta; species Daphoenositta chrysoptera. The sequence continues at coordinate 763,501 of VZRO01003393.1, read as the reverse complement.
ATTTCTGAGTAAGTATGCAGAATCCTGCAGTCTTTCCTCCTCTGGAGACTGCCACAATCCAGGAGTTAGTGGAATTGGCTCAGATAAGGATCACCTTAGCCAAGCTGGCTGGTACCAGTAGACAAGGCTTGTATTGTACATCCTCCAGGAAGATTTATGGGTAGCTCTGGAGCTTCTTTGGGGATGGTTCGGAGTTCAAGGGAGTTTTAAAGTGTGGGGAGAAGTGGAAGTGTGGTGTGATTTTCCTGGGGTGGAGAGAAGAGCCATCACAGAGGACAGTAGTCCTTGATCATGCATGAAGGTGCAAACTGTTTCTCCCTGCACCTGCTGGAATAAAACTGGTCTTAGACTTTTTTTTTCCAAAAGTTTCTTTTAATTTGTGTGTAGCAGCTCTGCAGAAATCACATAAGAAAAATTAATCTCATTGCCTTCAGTTGTAAGGCAAAGAAGCAGAGCAATTTTTTACCACATTTTCTATAGCTCTGAATTATTTGCTATAGCAATTATTTTTGGGAGTTCAGAGTAATTTTAGGATCTTTTTATTTTCTGGCAAAAACCCACAGAGATAAAAATGGCTCTTGCCACACTGCTACAGTGGCAACCACTGCAAAGCAAAGTGCTCCCTTGAGATGTTAAACTCAGCAGTTTCCCACTGAGCCCTGGACCAGCTGTGGAAGGAGGAGGAATAAAAGGTGATATGAGTTAGATTTATGCTGATGTATGAGGTGAGTGTAGGTTTTTGCTTAGAAGCTGCTAGAAGGTCATGGTATTTTACCAACTGAGATTTATACATTTGAAAATGAACCTCCAAATGGGAATGTTTCCAAACTGTAATAAAGCAGAGCTATGCTCATACACTGACCTTGGCAAGCCTGCAGGTAAGTTCCACAACTTCTACCACCTTATAAACACTAAGATGGGTTGTACAGAAAAAACTATAGAGGCTCTATTTAGAGACTTATGGTAGCAAGTAGGCAGAAAAACTTCAAAACCACCAATTTAATTTATTGAAGGTCTCAACAGGAATATATAGGAAAAAATTCTGTCTTCCACTGCAAATATTCCCGCAGCAACCCAATCTACCTGCCAAGAGTACCCAAAATTTAGGGCAAAGGGTGGGGGAACAACGTTAAACCTACTCAATAATACCACTAGAGAAAACCTGAAGGATGAGCATGAACCTGAATCTGTATTTTACCTGATTACCTCAGCAAGGAAGCCTATGGCTGAGAGGTTTTTCAATCTGGAGTTTACTGTTTATGTAGTTGTACATCATGGTTGTAGACAAAACAAGAGAACACCCACCGGGAATAAGGCACATTTTTTAAAGTTTTCCAGCCTGTCTCTGGTTTTCATAAAGGTTCTTAAAATTTCCTTTTGTGAAGCCAAATTGGGAAAACATGGGTGAGATCAAGAAGTTGTTCCTAGTTCCAACTAAAATGCTGGTAATGCCGGTTAAAGGTTCAAGATCTCCACTTCCAGGGAGACAGAGCATGACAAAAAAGAAAAAAAAAATCAGGCCAGAACTGGAGTGTGGACCAGGCCAGGGCACAAATTAGAGCAGTTTGAGGAAATGGAAACTTGCACCAGCATCCTACCAGCTTGCCAAAGCAACAGGGCACCATGGCTCTGCCTGTCCTGGCTCTCTGACACTCCTGAAATCTAGGAATTTCTCAAGGCAAATTTATGCTGCCTTTGCTTTATTAGCACAGCATAAGAAGGCCATATTGGATGATGCAATTATTTACTTGTATAGTTCCAGAAAATGACAGGAATCACAGTCCTCACACCCAGTTGTAGTAATTTTGTATTAAGCCATCATTAGGTTTTTCGTTAAATAATTTTTTTGTTGTCAACATGGGCAGTGGGATTGAGTGCACCCTTAGCAGGTTTGCCAGTAACACAGATCTGTGTGGTGGAATTGGCACACTGGACTGTAGGGATGCCATCCAGAGGGGTCTTGACAGGCTTGAGAGCTGGGCCCACGTGAACCTTATGAAGTTCAATAAGGCCAAGTGTGAGGTCCTGCACCTCAGGGCAATCCCAAGCACAAATACAGGCTGAGTGGAGAACGGAGAGACAGCAGCTCTGAGGAGACAACCTCAGGGGTGTTGGCTGATGAGAAGCTCAACATGACCCAGCAATGTGCACTCACAGCCCAGAAAGCCAACCACATCCTGGGCTGCATCAAAAGATGTGTGGCCAGCAGGGCAAGGGAGGGGATTCTGCCCCTCTGCTCCACTCCAGTGAGACCCCACCTGCAGAGCTGCATCAGCTCTGGGGTCCCAGCACGGGATGGACATGGACCTGCTGGGGGGAGTCCAGAGGAGACCACCAAGAGGATCAGAAGGATGGAGCACCTCTCCTGTGGCAGGCTGAGAGAGTTGAGGCCAATCAGCCTGGAGAAGAGAAGGCTCCAGGAAGACCTTAGAGCTCTCTCTAATACCTAGAGAGAGCTTGTAAGGAGGCTGGAGAGGGGCTGTTTACAAGGGCACGTAGTGATAGGAGAAGATGTAATGGCTTTAAACTGAATGAGGGCAGGCTTAGATTGGCTATTAGGAAGAAATTCTTTACTATGATAGTGAGGCACTGGAAAAAGTTACTCAGGGAAGTTGTGGATGCCCCATCCCTGGAGGTGTTCAAGGCTGGGATGGAGGGAGCTTTGATCAACCTGATCTAGTGGAAGGTGTCCCTGCATATAAGTGTTGGAACTAGATTATCTTTAAGGTCCCTTCCAACACAAACCTTTCTGTGATTTTATGTTTGTTTTTACTTTTTTATTTTTTTTTAACCCGTTGCATTACCTTTCTAGGATTAGAAAAAAGGAAATTTATATATTACAGCAGTCAAAAACCAGTGTTTTAAATCTTAGTATATCTTGTGATATGTTGTGTTTTTGACTTTTTAAGCAAAAGATGTACCTATACCTCTGACATATTTCAATGTGGAAGTTCTAAAGGGGGTCTGAAATAGCTAGGTGTTGGTAATGTGTCTAGTGTGTTTGCATGCAGCCTTTTGCTATAAAAAAACTTGAAGAGCTGCCCCCTTCATGGCCTTTTAGGTTCTATTTTTCAGAGACATAAAATATTCTAGCATGAATAAGAGGTAGAGTGCACAATATGATGTGAATAAACATGTGTACTCTTTGGAGCATGTTCTGCCTTAGCACAGATGCTGAAGGGATGGGATTATGAACATGGTCCCAACTGCAGGAATTTTTTTACATTATATAAATACTATATGGGTTTTTTTCCAAGTTTTTCCTTACTTTTTTCTAAAAGTTATTTTTGTTATCTTTTTAACTTAGTTAAATGTACAAGGTGTTGCTCTCCAGCTGAGTCTATAGTGTGTAGCTCTGACAAAATGGTTTATGCTTTAAGGCTGGGTTTTGTTTCTAGAGTGTATTTCACTATGCAAAATTGATTTGGTTTGTGGAGTCTTGCCAGTGCTACCCATAAAGTGGACTCTCACCTAACATAAACTTTTTAGGACTTATCCTACATCTGTAGTTCACGATTTGTGGAACACAGAGCCCATGTGCTGGAGGATGTATGGAACTCCCAGCTGGTTTCATTAATGTAGGTTTCCAGTTGTGTGTTGGAGATCTACTTTTGTCCATGTTGTGAAATGTTTTTGCAATGATTTTGGCTCTTCTTGCATTAAGGCTTTTAAATGGTGGAATTTATACTTGATTATGCTAATAGAAAAAAAAGCACATTCTTTTTTTTTTTTCCAAGAGTCATATTATTGGTCTTGTAAAGGAAGCATCATTCACCAGATATTGATCCCTCTCCTCTGGTTAGAAGGGCTGGCCTTCCACTTCCATGAAACAGTATCTGGCACAGCAAATAGAAACGTTTTGCATTTAAATGTAATTGGTCTCTCATGAAAACAGAAAATAGTACCAAAATTTTTTCCTTTATTCCATACCTTTTAATAGAAAAGACTGAATCCTACCTCTGTTTGGTGTGTGTGGGTTTTTTAATGTGGGTTTTTTTAAAAAAAAATCTTTAAGTAATAAAGCCAACTTTGACTAGAACATCTTACCTTATTCCAATGCTCACTTTAGTCTTGCTGACTGTATCGACTTTTTATTTTGGACTCAAACCCAAGTATGTCTTTTTTCCAGACTGTGTGAATGTAAGCCCATAAATTGGGGTGGCCTTAAGTCAGCCTCAGTGCATGCCAGAGGAGGCATCCTGGGACTATGATATGCATCAGTAAGAGCTGAGTTTGTCCCTCTCTGGAGGGAGGGCCTGCCAGGTGCACTGCAGTCAGAGCTCTCCTGGGGCACTCTCACAGGACTCTGGGTCAGGCAGATAAATTGAGCGTGGGGTGCTTCTACAAGAACACCAGGGAGCTGAATGGGTTATGTAGCTAACGTGTCAAGGCTGACCTCATAGCATAGAGGATGCAATGCTCTGAACCACAGCTTGGCAATTTGGGTACCTAAAGCCAGACCAGGTTGTCTTTCAGGATATTTTTATATACATGCCTTCCTTAATCTGTAACACAAGCAAAATCTGCATAACCAGCAGGACTGTTTTGTGAAAGGAAGAGTAGAGGGAACTGAAGATTACAATATTACATCTTCTCACTTTTGGTGAATTTTTTAATTTCTATTTTCTCTCTGCTACACCTTTTCCCTGGAATTTGATGTTTTTGTCTTTCCCTATATTTTAACATTATTAAAACTCATTATTATTATTACCTTACTATTAATGTGCAAGAGTCTTTGCACATTATTTCCTCTCGCTTTGACAAAATCCATGATTCTTGACCAGTACAGAATTTTCTACATCTGCTGTTATGTTCTCTTTCCAAAGTATTTGAAACAGTGAGGCCTATTCTATTGTCAACAATTAATTTTGTAAGTCAGCTTGAATTTACTCTTAGAACACACAAACAAAGGGGCAGCAGCTTTGAACTGTGTGGCTCACTATGTCTCTGCAATACAGAACCACATAAACTAAAATTTCTGGAGCTACTTCTGTAGCTGTAGACATCCACTGTGATTACAGTTCACTGAATATGCAAATCCCACATCATTAAACTGAACATTTGAGACCTTGGAGTTAAAAAACCCCACAGCTGTCATATTTTTTGTCAAAAGTTTTGTCACTTTTTTTTCTGATACACTACAAAATCTTTATATGTGTTTGAATATACCATCTGTAGAAATACAGTTTTATCTTGGAAGATAGGTATTCTAAAACTGAGAAGGCTAATTGCTTGTGTCTTTGGAGATTAGGGAAATCTTTCTACCTTTTCTCAAAGGATGCATCTACATTAGTAATTTAGTGTCCTGGAAGAGTGCTTGTGGTGCAGAGAGACATTTTTCCTGAATGTCATATGTGCAAGGCTGTGCTATGAACTGAAACTCAGCAGTCTGTGATTGGGCACAAAACATGTCATATGCTGCTTGTATTATACCTACAGAAGTCATAATGGGTTGAACTTCTGAAACAATAAGTTTATAAACTTTATTGAGAGCTAATTAGTTTACTATTAATGAATAATTAAAAACATTGAGAGAATGGACTGAAAAAGTGTTGTCAGTGTTTGTGAATGAAGTGTAGGATATCTTGGTGAAGCCATGTGAAAATCTGCAACACAAGTTCCTTGGGAGTAAAAAAAATATTTTCACCATTTTCATATATCTGGAATGTCGTATCTAAATGTTCTTAATCTTTCTGAAAAAAATGTAGAGAGATTAGAAAGGAGGCATTTGAGGTGGGTAAGGGGGTGCTTTATGAAAAAGAATCATGGGACAAGTTGAAGCTGTGTATGTGTCAGAAAGTTCAGACCCCTGACTGGGAAGCTGCTACTCAAAGTTTATAATGAGTATCCTTTTCTCTGTCCTGATCTCTCTCCCCAAGCTTGGCATTTGGCTTTATAGCACATTGGTCAGTTTTTAGTCAGCATTTCCTCAAATGTTTATGGCTCTACTTTAAAGGTGGAATTCTCATCCTGAAGATGATAATCCTTCATCATGTAAAATGACCGTGCTGTAACAAGATCTTCTTGCAGGGTACAAATGTGTTATTAGGTGTCAGTCTGCAGGCTCGGGTCATCTGCCAGCTGTTATGCTGCACAGGTTGTATTTTTTTGCAACATTTGGTGGAACATTTCAGGACTGTGGGATTATCTGAACCAGATGTGAAAAGGCATCTCCCTGACACAAGTGTGCAATTAGTCATAAGTGATTACCCATGACCCCTTATGTGCAAGGGGAGAGAAACTTAGGGTTAACTGCTGTCTGCACCTTAACTGAAGAGGGCTATAAAAGCTCCTTGCTTTTACTTCTCAGACTGCAGCCAATTTTCTGCTTGTTCTTGCTTCTGAGATTTTTTTTTCAGGGACATGAAATCCAGGAGAAACCTAGAAATCTGAGTCCTACTTGGAAAATTGTAACAGATCATCACTGAGAAAGAGGCAGGAGTCCTAGTTTTTCTGCACCTTTCTCTGCTGTTAGTGGTTACAAAGTCAGTGTAAGATCACAGTCTCTTCCCAGTGAATGGCCTGATATATTGGTCCAAGGGAAAGAAGCAAATTAAGGATGTCCCTCTGACTAGATAACCTTTCTCTTTTATATGGAGCAAGACTTCATTTTGAGTTACTTCTGCTATCAACAGCTCCAGTAACATGACATAGGGAGAAATAAGAATTTTATGGGACTTTACCTGTAAACATTTAGACCTTGAGTCCCTCTGGAAATGGTTAAGTAATCAGTCCAATTCCCAGACCACTGCTCAAATGCCATTTCTAAGAGCTAAAACAGCTTACTCAGTGTCTGGGTAGGTCTAAGTGGCAGCTCTATCCCTGTGTATCTGTAGGGTTCCAAGTACTCTGGGCTTTCTGTATCTGCTGTATGTTTGTTGATGTAATTGAGTAGATGAGTTTATAAGAGCTTGAAAACCTTTGCAGAAATCTACTTACATAGTTGTGATGGCACAGGGAACCGTGTGAAGCCTTTTAGTGTTTAGAGACAAATGGAAATCAAATGCTTTTGGCAAGCTACATATTAACTTACGTTCTTTAGCTCATTAATGATGTCCTTTTGTTGGACTGAGGTTCCTTTTTACTTGTCCAGTGTCACTTTCCCCCCTGCTTTCTCTCAGTTATGTTTGTAGGCTAGAAATTGGTCAAGGGTCTACATTTATTTATGAAAGAAAGGGCCACAGCTCAGGCACAGTAAAAGGAAAGGAAAAGGAAGCTGGTGCTACATAGAGTTTGAGCAGCAGGTGGGGATATAAACCCCCAGAGGTTGCAAGCTGTTGTCATAGAAGGTAGAAGTAGTCAAAGATGACTAAGTGGAATTGTTCTAGCTACTTTCTTCTCTTCAGCCAAAATTGCCTCAGGCTTTTCAACACTGAGCCTTATTTGTTAGTTCCCATCCATGTCTCTAACACAGTCAATGGAGAGTGAAGGGATGTGGGGAAATTGAGTGGTACCATCTGCTTCCTGAGACATTGTGTGAAAGCAGAGTTGCTCCCTGACCCTTTCAGAGGACCTGTGGATGAAGAGCCTGGGACAAAACACGTCTGACATGAGGTCCCCAACAGTAAGCACAGCAATTGCCTCTGGCTGGCTTTGGAAAAGGAACAGACCTTCACAATTTTCTCTGTGTTCGTAACCTGCCTAACAGCACTGCGGTGCTCAGAAGAAATCCCCGATGCAGCACTAGACTTTCACCCACAGCCATGGGTGGATAGATGATAGAGGATAGATGCCAACAGATCATATCATCACATCACCACATATCATATCAATCTCCTACCCTATTCAGGTCAATACCACATGGTCAATCAGGCCGTGTAAGATTTGTCTCATCACAGCTATTTCTGTGGACAGTGGAAATTTGGATTGTCTGAATGAAGTGATTGTTTCTCAAGCACAGGGCCTTTATGGGAAATCAAAAGCCTTTCTTCCCTCAACGAGGTGTTTAAAAGCTTTTAAAATACCTCTCTACCTCTACCCCTCCATCAGAGTGGGGTATAAACCACAGTGTGGCCAGCGAAATCTTCCAGGCAGTTTTGGGTTCCCAGTGTTAGCCAGGCTCAGACAAAGAAGCTTTGGCATTTTTCCCCTAGAGAAATTTTCCTTCCCTTCAACAGTGGTTGGTTCTTTCCAAATCTGCCTGATTTTAAGTAAGAAACATCTCAGTTTAGATTTAAGCCTTTCATCATCTTCTTTGAAGGGCTTTTTTCCCCTCAAGTGCTTACCATCGAGGCTGGTCTGCATGTAACACATTTACTTCTGGGTTTTTGAGCACTGCCTGCACTGTAAAATTTAATGGACATCAAGGGAAGAATATTTGTTGGTCAAACAACGATTTTTCAAGATTTATAGTTTCTGTCACTCATGGTTATGACCGTACCCTCCATCCCAGGCACCCCTCTCAGCATGCAACTGAATTTTTCCAGTTTCATGGTACACTTGAAGTTTTTCAGAATTCAGTATTCATACCAAGTCCTGACAAAGCGTTGAGTGTTCACTGAGTGTTCAGATAAATATTAGACCCCATCATTGCCCTCCAGGTGGAGAAAAAAAATCAAAACAACCTTTGGAGGTAAGGTCAACTCCCTCGAATGCTTCCTTGTTAGCTGTGACAGTTCTGTCCTGGCTGGACACATGCAGGTTCTTATCCTTCTCTCTGCAGCTGAAGAGCTCAGGGCACAACCTGAGCAGGGATGGGCAGAGGGTTGGTGCCACCTGTGTGTGGACCTGATCCTGGGCAGAAAGTGAGATGCTGTTCCAGCTGTAAGGGATTAGCATGAGTGAAAGAGAGCTCTGACTGCAATTTCCCTTTGGCAGCTAAGGTACAGGCTTAACTTTGAAGGTGGAAGCCAGGACATGGAAGCAAAGCAGCCCTTTCGCCTCCTCACAGTGTGATACGTGCTGAAATCTTGTGGGATCAGCACTCTTGTGTGGATTTCTGAATTCCTGCCAGATCAGGGCATTTAGTTTGGACCATAGGAGAAGAAGAAGCTGTTCACAAGGCTTGGGTCCAAATTTCCACACCATCTGCTGTGTTTGTAGATCAGTGTGGAGGTTTGAGCCTTCCATAAAAGTAGAGGGAAAAGAAAGTAATGTTTAATAAGGGAATTAAATGAACAGGAAAAATATGGAATGAACCCAAAAAGTGTCCATCCATGTTCTTGGGCATCATAAATTAGGAAGGGAGTAGCACTAAACAGGAAAAGGACAGTTATGGGACAATGGGATACTATATCAAAGGTAAAATGAAGTTAGTTTTCAGTGATATAAAAAGGTGAATGTGACCAAGTTGTAATTACTCACCTGGAGTTAAAAGTTACAACAAATGTCTTCTTTGGCAACTTCTTTACCAGTTCTCTCTGCAGGTTCTTGAGACAGACATAGGAAATGGGAGTGTGGCAGTTCTGAGACCCTGGTCTTGAACCAAGACAATGTGAACAGCTCAAATCTCTTCTCTGGAACTGCTTCTGTAATTTCCAGTTTGAGCCCTTTGTGTGTCTGCTTGGAGAAAATCAGAATAGGTCTAATGGGAAGAACATTATATTTCAGTGATGGGGGTCACTTATACAAACATAAAATATTGATAATGAATATTGTCATGATTAATTAACATTAGAAATCAGAGAAATAGGAAGAAATGCAATATAGTAAAGTTTAAATGGAGAAAATATTATCTCTGTTACCCTTTTGAATCTCATTGCAGGAAATTACTTTCAGATGAAATTAGCATACCCATTATTTCAATTGGAAAATAACTTTAAGAAGAAAGGCCTGGTATTTCATAATAAAGATAGCTTAAATTTTACAGTAAAGCTTTATAGTGAAAAAAAGGGAAAAAATTAATGGAAATATCTATGTGTCATTGCATAAAAGCCAAATCAGAAGCAGAGTCATGGCTTTCCTTCTGTACACCACTTCCTTAATTGAAGTTATTTTCACTGTCTTTCCTAAAAACTAGAAATGTGCTTTAAAATTTTAAGTTGCCAGTGTGGATATGAGAGGTTTAAACCCCCATTAAAGCCTCATTAATACAAAAGAACAATTAATATTATGTGCTGTAAAACCACAGAATGTGAATGATGACTGAAACACCTGGCACTGTCGCTTTAACTCAAGCCCTGCCACATCTGAAAATGTGGGGCATTTTTATTTTCCTAAATTGGGGCTGCTGCTTCTCCCTTCCTCTCTCATCCACGTGAGTTTATTTTACATTCTGTTTTTGTTGTTTAGGGTGCAGTAATGGCATTCCCAGGGCAGCACTGGGAAGCACTGTCTTCCTTTCTGGAATAGGAAAGCAAAAGCCATTTCAAAGCTGAAATCTGATTATGCAGAGTACCCTGCATTTGGGGCAAATTTTTGTGAGGCTAAACATAAAACGCTACCCATGTACATTTCCTCCAATGGCCAAGGAGAGATATGTATTAAACAATCTGATCTGTAATCCTTGGTATTAGATTATTTATTTGTTTTGGGCAATGAGGAATGTTATTTGATCTTTTACTCACTGCCATTTGTCTTGCAGTCTACACTGCAGATGCACTGGGAAAAGATTATGTTCCTTCATCTCCCAAATAAGCTTTTTGTTTGTTTGTCATGGCTTTTGTACAGCTTTCAAGCCTGAATTTCTGTGTGGGCTTAGGTAAATTTCTGTTCTCCTTGAAGCTAAGGAATACAGTAACCTACTTAAAAGAATCAAGCTATGAAAACACCACCTTTTTCTTGTGCACCAGTAAATCCACAAGATATTTAGTAGCATTGTTTCTAAATGGATAGACACACACTTTTGAAAGATAATAAAAATAACTTGATAAAAGATTAAATGAATGTAAAATATTGACATAAGACCTTTAAAATGTTCTTTGCAGCTCCTCAATACAGGATTTAGAAATTTTGTTAAATAAATTCAATAATGAAGGCACACATCTGGCTTTCTGAAAGTGATAGCACTTGAAAAATAATGTTACCTTTCCCTGTTGAAAGCATTTAATACTCTCCCTTACATCTTCTTCATCTTTAATTCATTAATCCTTTCAACAATTCTCTGAAGGAAAGGAATATTACTAACATTTTATATGTAGAGATATGACACAGGAATATATTAAGGCCTGGGCTCATGAGGGAATTTCATGGCATAAATCCTCCAATAATGCTGATACCAGGGCGTCTTGGATGACCTTATGCCTGGGAACCTCCATAATTTGCACTAAAATTCTTTTGGTCTAGAAAACGCCATTAGCCTGCTCAGGGAGGAGATTGAAGCTGGGATTGCAGGGATGTCAGATTAGTGCTGTAGCCACGGGCAGAGTTTGTGCGTGCTGCCTTCTCCTCTTCATCTTCCCACCTCTCAGTCCTCACAGACTCAGGGAATGCCTCCGTGGTGAGGTTGTATCAACAGGATGAGACCTTTTATCTCCCTGAACATTCAGGGTAGTTCTAGTCAGTATCTCGACTTTGCAAACAAGGATCTCTAGCAGGTACCGGAGGTCTAGTTTTTGCCAAAATTTAAGGTAGGAGACCTAAGAGCATCATGGAGCATTAGCTGTGTGACAAGTTTCAAATGCTGACTGCTGGTCAGCTACCTATCCTTTTTTCAAACAGCTTTGTGAGTATCTTGTTCTTGTGCTGTCCACAATATTAAAGGTAAGTCAGATGGTTAAACTCTGCCTAAAACAAATTTTCTTATAATTTCCTTTTCAAATTTTTCTTTATCTCCACATTTTGTATGTGAAAGCTGTCAGTTGCATTTTACTCCTTTGCTCTGATAGATTGTCACCTTAAAAATTACATAATTTCTACAATTCCTAGATTCTTTGCTAGGGAAGCATAGGAAAGATGTTATTTTGGATTAGAAATCCCAACTGAAGCAACACCATTTAATTGTTTACTTAGATTAAACTAAAAACATTTGTCATTAAGAGCGCAAGAGGTAATTTCCTGCCAGAACACCCAAACCTTTGACATTTTTCCTTCAAAAAGCTTTAAATGTGTGGTAGAGTATCAAAGCCTTTTCCCTGCCATCATCAGAAAAGGTCAATGGTTTCTGACAGATGCATATTAAGCCTGACTTAATTATGACTGAGTGCCACGAAGTTTTATAACATCTGTTATCCAGTGACTAAAGAGTGTCTATAATTCTATTTTTTTTAAAGGACTAGCAGATGAAAATGACAATTTCAGTTGGGAAATCTGAACTGGCAGAAGAAAAGAAAAGTCCTTTTTTCCTGGAATATTTCTAGTAATTGCTATAATTTTGAAGCAACTCAAACATTAAAAATTCCCACACGTGGCCTTGACAGGGTCAGTGAGGCCTCAGTAACTTTTATGTTTCCTGCATGATCCCTGCAGGTTAAAGAGAGGGCCTCACTGAAAGGAGGCCAGCCTGTGGAATAAAAGCTTTCTATAGGCCTGAGGAGCAGCTGTTCCTGGGCTGCTACAACTGCTCTCCAAAAAGCCTATTTTCACAACTCAAGCAAAAATCTACCTGCTAGATCATTAAAATGTCAGATTGCCCAGGTCACGTAAAAATTTCACAAATAAATACCCTTGTTTGGGCTCCAGCATTCAAGAGGCTGAGTGGGACACTGCCCTTCTTGGGCACAGCTCATAGCCATGTCTGTTTTAGGTTGCTATTGACAATAATTCTACTTGAACATCTTTTGTGTAAAATAAATAGTAACTAACAAATCTGAATTAAACTTTGTGGCGTCCTTGCTGACTTATTTTTCTAAGAAAAACTGTTTGTGTTAAAGCCATGAGTTTTGCTTTCATTAATTTTTTTTGTTGTTTTTTTTTCTTTTTTTTTGCTCATTATTCTTTTAGAGAACTGTAGTTTCAGGCGAAGATCCTGATGTGCTGGTGTTTTGGGCACCACAGTATAAGATATAAAAGTGTTAGAAGCAAAGCCCATTCAGCATATTTCTCATGGTCTGTAACACTTGGGCAGTTTATATTTCATGTGCCTTTTTACACTAAGCATGCTCAAGTCTCAGAACTTCTGCTCAGTATTTGGTGCAGAGGGCTCAGGACTGTCCTTTCTGACCTTAATGATTCTATGATTCTCTGATCTACTACAAGACAGCTAGGATTTCCCAACTTGTTTCCATTTCTGATCTTGTTCAGACCGGCCTGTACCACCCTGAGGAACTCATTTGAACTCCAAGACCCCAACTCTAAACACCTAAACAAGGAATCCAGGTTGGGAGCCTGGGCACCCATGAGTTTTTCAACTCTCAGTTTAGAGACAGCACAGACAGGACAGCTGAACCAGGTCTTTAAGGTTTGTAAATACATCCATCTCAAAATGCCCAAGGTTCATTTGGGCTGATCCTATACAAAACCTCTGAGACTTTAATCCCAGAGCAGTGGCCTGTGTTAGGCTTTCTCTGAACTTGAAGCTAGGAATCCTTATGAAGTCAAGTTTTTACTTCACTGTTCTTCCAGGGAAATTTCTCTGAGTTTTCTCTGTGCATTTCTGAGTTAATGTTAACATTTGTAAACAGAATCCCAGTCTAAAAGCAATAATAGGATCTGACACTCTGCACATATTTCAAGATTTGGGAGATGGAAACTTTTCTGTTAAATAGAAATGCACATTTATTACTCAGCAAATCACAAGTAATTTTTCTAAGTGGCAAGTTCAGGAGCTAAGAACTAATGGAGTGACATGTGAAGGAAATTACAGACCATTTTAGAACTGCTGGACAATTAATCAGATCTTGCTTCATTTGTCATGTATGTACAAAAGCTGCTATACATTATTATGCCCATGCTGTTCTGCACTAGAGTGCCCTAAGTGGGGATGACTTTGATTAGTTCCTTTTTCTGACAGACAAATATTGAACTGCTACTTAGTTTGAATAGTTTTCTTATTCATACAGACCTCTCAGTAGCTCTAGCTGAAATGGAAATGAAATATTAGAAAGTTTACTACAAAGTAAAAGGGAATAGGGTTTAGTGAAGTAGCTAAAGGGAATGAAGAGATTAAGATTTACTACTGACTTGAGAGTTTCTTCAATTTGTCTGAATGATTTTAAAAGATCCCAGATTTAGTACCCCATTTGTTTATTAATTTATTGTATGAAAATTAGTACTATATTGTAAGCATTAAATTTTAGTTACTATTTAAATTAAAGGAAACCCAGTATTGAAACTTAGTTGTACCTTTTTGATACAATCACGAAGAGCAACAAGGATGCTGTGTACTAAATGATTTTGTGGAAATGATGTGACTGCCAAAGGAGGGCAGACTCTGGGTATTTTTTCTGTATTTGTTAGTATTGCCCTTTCCTGCAACATGAGCAGCTGAGATTGGATTTTAATGGAAAGAGAGGACCATTAGTATCTGCTGTTTTGACTGGGATTCCCTATAAGAAAAAGAAGTACAAGTGTGATATGATGGTGACAGTAACTCGGAAAAAATAGCTCTTCAATATTTTTATTAATTATTTAAGCATTTCCATAGCTATTCACCTTGGTTTTTGCACTTATACATTGTTGTATTTGAATAAGTGTCTGTTGTGTTATTGAGAGGATAAACTGGATTTTCACTTGTTTGGTTTTGTTTCATGTTTGAGTCAAGGAAAAGGCTGGAGGTCATGCACATGGCAAGAGTCCGTAACTCCTGACTGCAGGAGCTACTGATAGCATCATTCAGGCAGGGTGAGATGCAAATCCTATTTTGCATTTGGATGTTGATGAATTCTTGCCCGCACAAAGCCTAAGACAAAATCCTTACCCACTTAAATGGAGTTGGAGGCTTTAGATGTGGGTAGCTGTTAATGATTTCTTTCATCATTCTTTTCTCTTGTTTATACTTCTGTACATTTCTGATTCTACTGGCGGTGTTGAGCAGCTGATTTTCAGTGTAACCATTTTTATTTCAGAAAACCGTTATCTATGATTGGAATAAGAGTGAAAGAGTACATTATGCTACAGGTGGCATGGGCTATGTATGTCAGGCCTCTATTCTTAGGATCAGGGTCAAAACTGAGGGTGTAGATTAATTGTGTAACAAGGTGTCAGAAAATATTCCACAAATAAACAGAACTTGCTTAACTCAACACTTCAAATTTATATAAAGTCTAAATTATATTCTTGAAATAACATGATTATTACTACGTTCTAGCCTGAAGCTAAACTGGGGTTCTACTTTGAATGAAGGAGCTCCCAACTGGCAGGAACTTAAAAGGTAACTTAATATGCTCCACTACTAGAAATATAACAGACTGCTTACTGGGACATGTTTAAAAAACAGAATGTAGAATATTTTTCTGATCTCACTGATACATATTTCTACAAATAACACCAGAGAGAAGTGAAATCTGGTTTATGGTTAGCAAGAAATCAACCGGACAAAACCTGAGTTTCAGTTTGAGCAGTTCTACATACACAGAGACTCCCAGCAGAATCTTTAAAAATAAGCATATATTTCCCCAATGACATCATATTTTTGTTATCTGCATTGTACCATAGCAGGTTTTTTTTAAATAAAAGACAAAGAAAGCTACAGAAAAGTTAGACACCATAACATTTCAGTTTAGTTTTGTTTATTCCTATGACTGTGTTTAAAATATTTTGATTAAGTAATGATGTAGTTAAAAAACAGGGATGGTGAGTACTTCCAGGGCTGAAAACCATGTAAACTAGTGCAGAAACTGGACTTAATGCTTTATTTTCTCTACAGATTATAGATAAGAGATCCATACACCTGATCACTGAAATATTTAAGGGGAAGTAGCAAATACAGATTGACCTTTTAGTTCCCTGTTAAATTTTTAGTTTTATTTTTAGTTCTGTTTTTGGGACATTAGGGTTGTTTCTGTTTATCTAGTATAGTTGGTGAAATGGGAACATAAAAGACAAAAATAAAGAAATTGTACATGGTAAATAGTGTATTTCATGTGAAGTAGCAGATAAGTAATTCCAGGTTTTAGTGGTCATATCTAATATTTAGAGCCTGTATGTGTGTTTATAGATTCCCTTTATGGTCAGTAAAGGCTTTGCTTCTGCAGTATCTATGTGTTTGTTATGTATATCCATATAAAGCACATGTGAAGGTTAAAGGTCAGCTCCAGTGTGAACTGAACCTTACTGTTCTATGGCTGATGGTCAGGGGCAGCTCCTTTCATGTAAGGTATATGCTGTTTCTAATAAAAATCAGCATGAAAATCTGTGAATGAGATTTAGTATCAGTGTATAAACCACAGGTTTTCATCTGGTTTGGCTTTTCTTTCTCAATTGCCAAAAGAAATTAGAGTGTTCTGAATGATTCAGTTTCAAAATTTAATTAAAAAAAAAAAACAAACCAACGCATTAGAAACATGATCATAAAAAATCCTGTACCCATTTCTTCTGGTTTGGAGCATTTTGTTCCTTTTTAGGATGCTTTTAAAAGGGAACAAATGAGCATAATGGGATTAAACATACCTGAGAAGAGATGCATCTATGGTGTAGAGCACAATGGAACCTTGCTTTGAGCTTGTATGAGGAGATGTTGGTTTAGAGAGAAATACAGAAATGTTGTCTAGAGCCCTGCAGCTCTATATGGGCCATCATGATTTGGGACATTCACAAGGATTGGTTTCACAGCTGATGCAAAGACACTGCATAACACATCCATGTCCAGCTGTACATCAGCCCAGGATCCCAGCTTTTGTTTGCAATATTGCCATCATTTCAATTGCTTCTGCTCAGATAGCATCAGCTCACACAAATCAGCCTCCTGTCCTTGTTGTCAGCATAACTGAAGTTATAGTGACTGGTGTCACCTGAAACTCGACTATGAAGTGTGTGGAACTTCAATAACTTTATCCTCTGTGTATGCTAAATGCTATTACCACAGTCTACCAGGATCGGGTTAGTTTAAGTTAAATTCCACTTGAGAGCATCTAAATCATAATTCTCTGCCTAGCCGTAAGCAGAAATTATTCATCTGTCAATATCCTTCCTTGTAAAACAGATTGAAGGTAGTGTTTAGGAGAGGCATTAGTGGTTTCCAGAGGCGGATTTGCATTTGGGTCCAAAGGTTTTAGAAGGTACTTGCAGGTGCTCCATGTATAAGATTTGAGAATATTTCCCTTGACTTTACAGGTTGCATCTTCACTTTTCTATCAGCTCGTGAAAAAAGAGAACACAAGTAAGCTCAACAGGAACTGCAATTGCAAAGTTAATGTCAGAATTTTCCTGGTATGAGAGCAGTTTATAGTGTTATAGAGAAAACAAGGGAAAATAGCGAGGCAGATGGAGCAAACCTTAAAACAGTAATCACTGCTGCCCTAATGATTCAGTCCAGGCTGTCCACTGACATAACACTGTATTTCCATCCACTGCTTTCCTTGGAAGTTGTGCTTGGCATGACTGCACTTTTAACTGCATTTGGAGAAATAAATAACATCCCTCTTCATTATTTATTTGCCTTTAAATTTTAATCAGTATTTGTGTAATCAGTAGTAATTTACTACATTCCTATTCAAAGAAATTGGCACAGTGTTTATACATATTCACCCAATGTAGCTGTTTTATTTAAGTACTGGGTTCTAAACACACATAAATTCAGCAATTATCACTGGAACAAATTTTAGACTTTGAAGAGAATTATACTAGGAGGAGTTTTCTGTAGTTGAAATTGGAAAAACAAACTTCATTTGCCCAACTGAGGAATCTGACTGTGACTTTTATGCACATGCACTTGGTGTTTGATTTTTGAGTGAAAATGTATAAAATTTTAGGAAGGCTTTCAAGTGACAAAATGCAGGGCTTCCCTCAGCTGCATGCAAGTGCACTGTTCGGGTTGTGAGGTTACAAAATATGCCTTTCCATTTGATTGACTTTTCTTCTACATGAAACAGCCAAACCAAATATTAAATCAAATGCTGATATCATTTTAGCCTTGTGTTTTGTCCTGGGCTTAGTAGGTGTGGGCATGCTTGCCCATGGTGTGTGAGGGTCTTTGTTGAATCTTTCTAACCCAGTTTTACAAGGAGGAGCTTATTCACCTGGGCTGGAGCTATGTGAAAGAGTCCTGTGCCACTCTGCACCAGAGCAGCTCAGGTATATGTCTTTATACTGTGGTTGGTTAGAGCTGGAATAAAGTGCCAAAGTCAGCAACTGAAATAAGTAGAGTAAATCAAGTTAAGAGGGAACAGGACAACAACTTGGAAAAGGACGGAATACAGGGCAAAACCGTTACCCAGAGGTTCAGGGTTAAGATGATGAGATATAAATGGATTGGTATTTCCTGGGTTTATAAGGGCAGACCCTCGTGTGTGACATCATCATCTGATGGCTTTTTGTGTAGCCCTGTGCCTACTTGGGCTGCTGGGATGCTGCAGATCCTCCTTTCCCTTTGAAATCTACAACAATTTTATCTGAACAGTCCATGAAGGATCAGATCCTTTACAACAATTTTCAAAAATCTTATGATGATTGTAGGTCATTATGGCTGATCAACATAAGTCACATTCATGTGGACATCTGCTGTATAAATGTGCTTCAGGCTTTGCAAGATACATGAACTTGCAGTAATCTCAGTTTAATGCAAATTCCTAAGTGAGCATACACATTTCTGATTGAGTGACTGGTTAGGTTGCTTTGTTCCCTACTGAACTGAAATTTGGGTACAAATTATCTATGTTTTAATCAAGGCAAGACATTTATTCTAAATTAATAGCTTTGTAGTCTCACTTCATGTTGAATTGGTGCACTCTGTAAAGCATTTAAGTGATTGGTATTTAACAAATCTAAGAAAAGAAGTATTAATCTTCACAGTGAGAATTTTCGGCCTGCATGGTGTAAAGATGGGGGTCATGGTTTAACCCCAGCTGGCCACTCGACCCCACATAGCCTCTCGCTCACTGCCCCCACAGTAGGACAGGGGAGAGAATCAGAAAGGTAAAAGTGAGGAAGCTCATGGGTTAAGATAAAGACATTTTAATAAAGAAAGGAAAAGCCACCCATGCAAGGAAAGTGTGTTAAAAGAGCCTGAATTTAAATATGAGGGTAATTCCTTATCTTACTGCACAAAGCTTAGTTGTGAGGTGCCTGTTCCTGAAGATTTTACTCAGCAGTTTGGTTATCTGGAAGATTCCTCCCTTCCACTCTGGAGGTAGAGGTGGTTGGAAGCAAGCAGCTCTCCACCACAGGAGTACCTGTAAATGTGCTTTTCCTGATTCTTGGGAAAACAAGAGAAATTAGCATCTAACAAAATACCTCGATGTTCTCCTACCCAGAACTCAAGGAGGGGTTGGTCATAGAAGGCTTCTGGGAAAAGAGACAAAGTATTTCACAACTTCCAGGAGTGAGCAAGTCTGTCGGGTTGAAGATTCAGGACCAGAAGATTCAGGACCAGAAGGTTCACGACCAGAAGATAAGAGTTTCATCTATCTCCCTGCACCCTTGTTGTTAGGTTTGTCAAGAACACCGGAAAACCAGGCCCAGAAGGAATTAGCAAGTGAACAGAGAAATTTTTACCAGTTTGGCTTCATTCTCTTTAAGAAAGGTTTTACCTTGAACAAAGAAACTATTCATTTATGAGGTTATGCTTTCTGAATGCCATCATGGACAAGAGGAGGGATATTCTGAGGCTTGGTGCAACTGACTGTGGGGACATAAACATTTGCACCTTATCATCTGCTGCCTGTGGCATATGCAAAGGAGAGACTGCAAAATCTAAACATGCATCTGAAATGCTGTAAAATCAATAGTACGTGTTGAGGTTATCAAAGCCTCTTTGTAGAATGTGTTTTATATTACCTGTCACTGGCATTATGGTAATGGCTCCTAAGAGCTGCAGTAAGAGTAATAATATGGTGTATGATTAAAATAAGGAATTATGCTAAGGAATCAAAATTATTAGACATAGTTGGAAACATCGTTAAAAGAAAGACTGTCTTCACATAACATATTTCCAGAACTAACTGCTTTGATTTCTTAAGACTAGATGATGATTGTTTGATCATTTTATTAAAAAAAAAGAGAAAAAGTCTAGGTGTCAAAGAGTTTCCTTATGTCTAAACAAGTGTTATTAACTTCAATTATGGCTGCCAGGTGGAGAACTGTGCAGTTCTTTTACCATGTTTCAAAATATTTCATTTAGACATTTTGGAAAAACATACATCCCTATTCATAACCCCTGTTACTGTTCTGATTTATAGGTTCTGCTCCGCTGTAAATCATTCAAAATGAAAAAAATTAAATTTTATGGCATCAAACTTATGTGGCATCGTGCCTGAGCAAAGGGCAGAAGGAATGTGATTCTTGTACTGCCATTTTCTGTTGAACTTAATTTCTTTTTAACAGATGGCTGAGATACACATATAGAGAAATGTAGAGCATACTTTTTCTTTATTTGGACTTTGAATTAAAAGTAAAGCACTCTCTTCAATAATTTTTTTCCAGCTGTTTATGAAACTTTGACTGCTAAGTAATTTTTTTACCTTTTAATCTATACAGGTATTTGCAGCTGAAACTAAGAAAATTTTGATTTCAGGCCATGCACTTTAATTGCTGTGGATGCTTAAATGTATCATTCATTTAACCTGACAGGCTCTTGGAGAAAAAAGGGTCATGGTGTCAGAAGAGGCATAGGGAAAAGTGTGAAGTCTTATAACTTTTAAATGGAGAAAGAATCTTGTAATATGTTAAAATCATGGCCTGTGTTATCGAGTGTGGAAGAGGTTTTGTGAGGATATGATAATTACATTCTTAAGAGTTCTATATTCTTTGCTTTTCATGTTCCCTAGTAGAATACATCAATGCCAGTGAACATCACTGACCTGGCACAATTCCTGGCTCTGAAGTGGTTCTTTTTTGGCAGAAGAAATTTCTGCTCCAGTTTCTGAGAGTTTCCTAAAAGGCATGATGGCATTATAGGTTTAGGTGTAACTTTAATCATGCAACAATGCAGGAATTGGTTTTAAACTTTAGTTGAGCTAACAAGTAAAGCGATTTTCGGAGACTGTATCTCAGTTCTTGCCAGAGGTATACTCTTCAGATATTCCCAGATTTGAAACACTAGGAGACAAGACTGAAAGTCTTGAAATGTTGGAGACTCATCTTAGAAACGTGGAACGTGTACCTGACCATATCTCATATTTCTCTCCTGCCACAAAGCCTCTTGTTTTAATGAGCTTTCCTTTGCTTTAGCTGGAAAACCTGTTCATTGTCTCATCCTGCTCCTCTCAGCCCAGCCAAATCCCCTGAACATATGAGTGAATCCTTGGGACCATCCAGGCACATGAAAGTCTGTCAGAACCTTGGAGAGATGCTGTCTGGGGCACAGTCTTGGCCATATCACAGACGACCAGGGCCCTTGAGCACTCCCTTACTGTAGCAAAGTGGTTAATAATGAGTATTTTAAGGAAACTGAGACATATCCAATAGCAGATATTCTTGACTAGTGTAAGGTGTGAAAGACAGTCCCTAGTGACAGAACTGCACCTCTCCATACACCAGTCATCAAACCCTACTCTTTCCACATTGAATGTGGAGAGTCTTTCAACTCTGGGGAATATTTTGACTTTAATGAAAAGACTCTGCTGAAAAGTGTGCTAAGAATGCAACAAACTGCATTGTCAGAGAGAAAGAATGGCTGAGCCTTGTCTTAATTTGTCTCTATTAAATTAAGATTGTCAAATTAAATGTGTCTGATTTTTAAAATATAAGATTGTGGCTTTCTGGTCACGTGCAATTCCATGCATTACTTATGTTGTGTTAGTAGAGAAATTTGCAACCTTTTCTTTTATAGCTGGTATGATTTTACCTCACTTTTATTACATGTAGGTTTCTTTGAAATACCTGTTAAACCTTATCTATAAAATGAAATGAATATTGAAATAGCTGATCTCTGTGTTGTAGGTAACAAAAACAATATAAATGTTAACAACATTCCCTTTAAATACAGAATCAACTATATTAAGTACCTTGGGGTTAAGATTTTAACTTCCTCAGATTTATGGTGAGAATTAAAACATCTCTTGTTACATTTGTAAACACAGTGCTTGATAGATGAAGGGAATTTCCTTTATCATTAATAGGTCACATTAATGTGATAAAAATGTCTACACTCTCAATAAATTTTATTCTTATTTTAAGCAGTTACCACATAAAGTGTTTATCCTTCAAAACTCTCAATAGCACTTTTATATCCTCCAATTGAAATAATAAAGAGCAAAGAATGAGAAGAAACAAATTAATCCTCTCCTGGGAAGCAGAAAGACTAGCACTGCCAGATTTTAAATTGTAGCATTGATTTGCTAAGCTTAAACACTTTTTTCTCTCTTTCCATGTTTTAAATGGGGAAATGAATGCCTGATATTGAAATTAGATTCAAAATTGCCTTCTAGGAAACACTTTTTTGTAACTGACCTCATTCTTCCTTCTACAGTGTATCACTCTGTTAGCCAGAATGGGCATTTCTGGAAATGGAAAGAGGAGTGAGTTTTATTTATTTTTGTGTGTATTGATTATTATAACACCACAGAATGGAGGAAAGGCAAAACTGGATGAGGTTCTGTGCCCACGTAGAACTGACTATGAAAGTGACCATTCACCAGCTTTTTCCTCAAAAGCTCTATCTTTCTGAAAACTTGGTCATACTAAATTATTTGTATTGATTCCAGGTCTAGTTTCATTTGGAGTAAATTTCCTACTGGACACAAACAGAAGAGTTGTCAAACCTTGTGTTGTATAGGCAGCAACTCACAAAGTCTAAATCCAAAACATTCACAAATTCAGAGAGAACTTGGTGGTCTGCAGAGAGCAGACTGATCAGTCTGTGTGGGGTTTATTTCTGGTTTCTAGCTGCTGTTACATGTGTTCAATTCATCCACTGAGAAATGAAAATGTTCTGTGAAATGATAAAATTATCTGGAAGCAAGGGGCCAGTGCTCTGTAAGATAACCAGACCTGTGGTAAGATCTAAAAGTGCCGTGGAAAAGCAACATTGTTCAGAATAGTGAATGAATCAAGGGGATAAAATTGGCATGGCAGAAGAGTGACCTTCCAAGGACAGCCTGGAGGGAGGGTGAGTGGGGAAAAGGGATGATGATGTCTGTGGTCTATAGAAGCAAGTCAGTTCATGTGTGCATCTGTATGGGCATGTGAGCTTGCATGAGAGACAGAGGAAATAACAGCAGAGGGACTGATTTTTTTGATTTTTTTCCCCCAGAAACGGTATTTCTTGTAAGGTGCATGTAACAGTATAACAAAGCATAGTGTCAGATTTCATTATGCAGTTTGTTTGCTTCATAAATGCCTTATTACACTTTTGCAGGATGGAGCCTGAAGGAAATCTCCTCCTTGGACGTGACTATGAGAGTAGGCTATTGATAGAAAATAAATTCTCATTTCCTTGAAAAGGTAAAATAAGTAGAAGTTTATTAAAAGCTTTTTTCCCTCAGGATGTTGTCTAAAGAAATTCTTTTCAAAAGATGATGAATGAGCCTGGACTTCTCCACACTGTCATAGACACGTTCTTTTAAAATGCTAAGGGAAGCATAAGGCAATAACATAATTTTATTTTTTTTCCTCGGTTTGGAGGATTAACTGCCAAAGGAAGGAGTGCTCTCTCATTAATCACCACCATCTTAAATGTCTGCACTAACAGAAGTCAAAACCAAGCCAAACTCAGGAGTTAGTTCTGCTGAGATCTTGTATCAAAGCTGAGACAGTTGCCTGCTAACCCAGAAAAGGCTCCTCGGGCTGTGTCTGATAGAATTGGTAATATAAAGTTGGTACATTAATTAAAACAAAAATAAAAAACTTTCTCAAAGGGTAGTTGCCTGCTTAGTGTTCTGAGTTTAACAGGCTAACACTGTAGTCTATCACTCCCATGAGCTTTTAGGAAGCTTGAATACATCATGAGCTGGAGGGTCCTCGCCTGGAGGTGCCCACCGGGCACCTGATGGGATCAAAGCCCACGGGACTCCTGGGGGTCCCACAGGGACCTCTGTGCCCCGGGGTGGCTGGATGGGGGGCTTTTCCCTTTGGCATGAGTGTGTCTGTGGAGGCAAGACAAGTGTCCTCAGACCAGGCTTGGAGCTCAATCATTTTCCTCACGGAGAAGCTTTGCTAAGCCACTTCAGGAACTGCAAAATTTGGGTTCTCTGTCAGTGGATATGAGGAGTGGGGATCAGAAGTACCACGGACCATGGAGCAACTCCCTCCAGCATCATTTGCTCTGCTGCTGGACTTTTGACACTATTATCTCTGTCTAAATCCTCTCCAGAGCTGCCGAGGAGCAGCAGCATTAAGTCAGGCAATAGCAGCAAGTTTGCAGCAGTTGCAAGCAGTAGGGAGAGATGTTGATAAATTAGATTTCATTTTGTTGTGCTAATTTATTTTCTAAATTTTCTTTGAGAAGAAAGTGCATAATATTGATAATAAGAAACCTTTCATCCCAATAGAGGGAAACCACGTTTGTAATTAGGAACACAAATAAGGTTTAATAGAAAGACCTTTCTCACAGGGGAACACAAATATTTAGGAAAGAACTTGAAATACAGGCAGATCAAAATTTTAGAGTGGTCCGTTAATAAAGATGGAAGAATTACCTGCACAAAATAGTAACCATACTCCCAGTCTGCAGCCAGGAAAATGATTAGTTGCTATTGAGTTTGGAAGAATAAGAACCTTTGGCAATATAGTAGTGAAAAAATACATTTTAAAATACAAAGGAATACATGGAAAACATTTTTTTTATCTGGGGAACTAGAAATAATACACCTGCAAGTATAATGAATGGCATAATATTGGCACCGCATGGGGCATTGAGCAATTTGTACCACAGTTATAGGTTCTTTCTTGCTATTAATCTCAAATAAAATAAACATCAATTCCAAATCCTTGTATTTCTGGCTCTCATTTATTGTTCACCAACCCTTTTCCTTTGTGTTTTGTCTTTGCCAGCTCTTTCTGTTTCTCTTATGTTACTTGTCCATTCTCTTGGCTGTTTCTCTGGCTGTGCTCCATCTCCTTAGATTACCTTCAAAAAAAGAAAAAAAAAAAAAAAAAAGAAAAAAAAGTACCTCATGTCCTGAACTACAAAAGCAGTTGAACAAGTACCAGAATGTGGTTTCCTTCACTGATGGCTGTTTTTAAAAACACACTAAGTAGCACGTACTGACTTGTAAGAGACTGTTGTGTGATCTGAGTAGCATGGGGGAATTCAGTAATGCATTTCATATATTAGATGTTTATGTTCTTAAAACTCTGAATTAAGAAAAACAATCAAACAGAACATAAAAAAGCCTTGCTTCTCCTTTTTGAAATTTACATCTTGAGCTTATTCTTTTGCTCTGAGCATGTGCTTACGCTTGGTATTGTAGCTGTAATGATTTAATTCTTCAGTTTTTATGCAGACTGTGGTTTCTATTTCTAATTCCTTTCAGCAACAAGGAAACTCATTGCTTTCTCTCCCTGAGTTCCCATTACTGGTTGAACACCATCTGGATGACTCCCTGTGGTAAGGATGCTGCAGTATTGCTACCATACATGCTGTGAATTTATGTCCTCCTCTGATGGTACTGCTCTGCCTCAGATTATAGAAAAAATTGCCAGAAGTCACAAAAACTGGCTCTGCTATTCTAACCCTGGAATCAAGCTAGCAAAATGAGAGCCAGCTCAGGTACAACGTAGTATGAGTATCTGACATATTGCTGACCCAAGGCTAACAAGTGCCAGTGAAAATCAAAAAGCAATGTGTACACTAGGCAGATGTAAATGTGGGATAACACGCAGTTCAACCACTTAGGCTCTCCAGAGACTTTAAAGAAAGAAGCTTTGAATCTGAATTTCTTCTTTTCCAGGTAACCGTGCCAGCCACTGCATGCAGGAAGGGAGACCAAGCACATGGGATTTATTTTAAATTATTTATTCATATTTAAATAATTGTTACTAATATTCTTCAGTTTGGTCACCAGACCAAGGAAAAGCACTCCGTAAGCATTAAACTCTCATGGGTTTAGATATGACATGTACACATTGGAGTCCCCATACAGCTGACAGCTCCATTTCAAGGCTCTGCACACTGGAAGATGTGATCCACTGCGCAGCCCTGAGCTGGTACAACCTCTGTCTTCTTCCATTTTCTGAGGCCTGAGGCTATGCCATCAGTAAATCCACTGTCAACAAGGCAGTGACTTCCAGGCAGTCGCTTCGTAGGCACACACCCTGCAAGGACAGCCTTAAGGACTTTCTATCTAGAGCATATGGTATTACTGAGTCAAAACAAACTTGAGTTCCTCAGTCTGTGGTTGCACAGCACAGTTATTTCAGCCAATAGATAGGAAAATATGATTTTCAGAATGAGAGTCCTACTATATTGGTCTGGTAAATCCCAGTGTTATGATACAAAAGAAAAACAATGTTCTTGTTATTTCTGGAGGTTTAAGGAGATTGCCATGCCCTGGGATACAATGGTACTTTTCAGCTATTAATGCTTCCAAAACTCATTTAAAGTAGTATTCAAATCCAAGAAAGATTACATTGTGTTCTGCATGTATTAAGCAATGTTCTGAGGGTAAATTCAAGGATACAAGTGCTTTTATTCTTAATTAAAAAGAAAAAAGTAAAAAGGATTAGGTTCAGAGCTGTATAGTATTTACTTGAGTAAATCAAATGAACAAGAATAAAATGCTGAACGGAAAATAAAAACATTCATCTCTGTTTTATGACAGAATTCAGGCAGCTGCAGATTAGCAGGAGAAACAGTAGATAAAGGTAAATATCTAAGTAATTAGATTTGTGCCACCCTCAGAGATTAAATTAAAAATTACAAGCAGATTCCTTAAGGGGGAAACAGAGAAGCAAGGGCTGCCATGAAAACAAAGTCACAGGGCTATGTACATGGGCTGCATTCTCAGTTGTGCTGCTCTGCACAACCATATGAGGTTCCAGTATGTCATGTGGAGGATATGGAGAGGAAAATTAGCAAGTCATTAAGGAAATGACTGAGCAACTGTGATATATTGCCAACATCACCTTATTTGCATTGCTGAAGGTTGAAACAGAATGCTACCTGGAGCCTACAGGGAGGGAGAAGGATCTACCCTAGTTGTTAATCTATTTATACCTGTAGGCTACAGTGTTGCTCTGATATCATTGGTAGTGGGAACAGATAAAAAATGAGATAAAACATATAAATTGTAGCAATTGACAGTCAAAGATAAATAAGAGTCATGACCCATTAAAATATGAGAAAGATTAAAGCTACCTGTAGGTATTGTTTACAAACAGCCTTAGCAGGAGTCTGAGCAATCCGTGTCTAGAAGGCTTATTTTACCTCCCTTGTTTAAATGCCATGGTTTTGTAGTGGTTTCTTTGCTTTCCTTTTGAGATCAAAGAGATTGTCTCAATCAGAAAAGCATATATGGAGCAATGTGTGTCAGCAAAAAGAAGAGATTTATGTAGGTAATATGTGAAGGTGGGTGCTGGAATTGGAAACATCAATGTGAAAATACCTTTTATTACTATTAAAAGTCTGAATGCTAATCTTATGCAACAGCAAAGTGAAGACCTCCTCATTGTAAGGACTTCTGCAAGGTATCTATAGCACGGTAAGATTTGAATAAGTGATGTTTTTCTTCAGTGCCTGTAATGTTTAAAACTCTGCTCCTGTTCTTCTCATCTTAGCACATTCTTCACAAATTGTTTATTTTTATGCTGCTTAATTCCCCACTGACTTAAAAAGGTGACCACTGCAGAGGCTGACACAGGCAGAGAAGGTGCATGAGGGGAGTGTAACATTTACCAATTGCCCCACTTCTGCAGACAGCTTATATGTTCCTCCTCCACGTGGGAATTAATTATAGCTGTTCCTCACATAAGGATATCTGTGACCTTTTGCTCAGTGCATACACTTGTGAGGGCATCTGTGCTGATCAATAATTAGTTAAGCACTTTGAAATGTTTTGGCCTGAAAGACACTATATAAATAAATGTAGCATATCCTTCTTAATAAATCTCACAATATTTGTTCTAGGACTTGACTTGTGGAAGATCCATTCTTTCACAGGGTTGGATTCTTCAGACTGTAAAACCTATCTGGACATGGATGAGGATTCGCTAGAAATATTATGAACACAGGAGAAAAATCTATTTAATAGAAATTCCTACACCAGGAAGGAATGAATTTATCCCATTTTATGTATAGTACTTGCTTTTTTGGTTCAGTACTCTTTCCCTTTTTACACTTTTGGAGTTTGTGGGCTATATGCAGGATCTGGGACACCACACCCCAAGTTCTGCAGCAACTCCACCAATGTTCTCTCATTTAAAAGATAGCTGGTACCCAAGTAGCCTTTTCATCCCTTATTTCAGCTTGCTACAGGCCATTCGCTGCAGAATCCTTTGGTGATCTCTGTCCCTGGTCACTTCAGGGCTGTAAGTTTCCTATTATTTTTTCACCGTGTCAGCTGCCTTTTCTGCAGCAGTCACACTGGCTATAGTGTTTCTTTTCCTGGGCTTAGCACACTTCCGCACCCATCCAGCTGTTCCCCTCGTGTCCTGTTGAGTCTTTTCTATTAACTGCGTCTTAGAATTTTAATGCTCAAGCCTGTTTCCTGATTTAGGTAAGTCTCAGTTAACCATTTATGACATATTTCTCCTTAAACACATGTGGCAGAGTTTCAGGTCTCCATTTTGTGCAGGCTTTAGGTCTGCCTGGACTTGTGGGAGATACAATCACTCCTCTCCTGTTTCTGCAAATTTTTCCTTACCAGGTTTTTTATCAGTGTCTCTACTATTTGAGCTCATCTGGCTTGTGGACAGACCAGAGGAGTCCTCTCAATGAATGTCCCTATAAGATGCTGTGCTTGCTGGCCAAAGGGAACCATAAAAAGCACTTGAATGTTTGAACCCGGCCAGATGTGCCTGTGAGTTAGCAGCACGCACAGTCAAAAGAGTTTCTGGCTAGCATGGAGCCATATTTAAGAGAAAAGTTAAAAAAAAAAAGTTTTAAAAGGACCTTTGGGAAACCAGTCCAAATTGCTTACATGAGATTCTACTTTTAGGCCACCAAGGAAACAGAAGTGTGTCTTGTTCAGCTCTCAGTTGATGGGCACAACTATTATTCCCATAGGGCTGATAGTACAAAAAGTTGATGGATTTGGTCCTACCTGCTGCCACATTGCTCTGTAATCCCCAGGCTGGAGTAAGGAATGACTACATGGCACCAGGCTATTTGAATTTTATACCCAACTTTACCACATGGTTTCTGCATGATTGGTGGCCTCCTGAGAATGTGTCTGTGTGGCTAAAGGGAAAAAAGTGCACTGCCAAAGACAACATAAATATAATTATGTCCTGGTTTGGTATGAACAGCCTGAGAAAGACATGCAGAGCCTTCTGCCCTTGCAAATTTCTCTCATTTATTTGGGGGATTTTCCCTATTGTTGAGTTCACAAGTCAACATAATAAGTTCCAGATTTTTTTTCTCATTAATTCCACGGAAGAAATTAACTGGGGGGAACATTAAGTGTTTTCTCCTTTCCCTGAGAAAACAGTGTGATGATGCTAAACAGAGCTGTGGCAGCTGTGTTTGCTCGCTGTGCCATCCCTGCTGTGTGCTGCTCAGGCCCAGGAGGCAGGCCAAGCATTTTTCCTCCAGGAAGGGCTGACATTCATGACAGCAGGATCTTCTCTTACATGTTACGAAAAATATCAAGGGAGTAACCAAAACTGCACCATGAGCATATTCAAATTCCTTTACAGCCTCTCTGTCTGAGTTTCCAAAGTCACACAGGAACAGTTCATCTGCTTTGGACAAAGCCTGTAAGCTTGATGAGCACCTTTGGTTGGCCAGTTTGTGACACTATGAAGCAGCCTGGTCTTGTTTTTCCAAACTTCATAGCATTCATCAGAGTACTTTAGAATATCTAATACTATATTCTTAATTTTCTTGGCCTCATTGTGTATGGATAAAATTTCCATTTTAAATGCCCATCAGTTTTAATTGAATGTTGACAGGCACTTGCTTTACCATCGTGGTTAAACTCATATATCTTTTTTTTTTTTTTCAAATATGCAGTGTAATTGTGGAAACTGTAAATGTAGCTCGCTGAGCTTCATTAGAAAGAGAAGTATTTCACAGCTGAGCATTTTTACACTTGCTTATTAAAGAAAGTGGTAGGTGTTGAAATTTTTTAGAGAAAATCCAGGTATGCAATCATTATTAAAGTGCCCAACAGTATCAATCTCTCTTTTAATTACTGTTATTCAAGGTAGTTTTCAAACTGCTTCTCAATGTCAAACCATTTTCCAGAGATATTGACAAATGGAAGTAATATTATTTAAGGTCATAGCTTCTGTCAAAATGAATTCCATATGTCATTAGGTCAGGATTCATTTATGTCAAGGGAAGGGTCTGATCCTGTAAGTCTTGTGTACCAAGTACAGCCTTATTTCAGATGGATTTTTTTTGTTGGCTGAGTTACGTAAAGACTGGAACGTAAAGAGTTAATAATACACAATCTCAAAATGAACACTATTATCAGTAAGGGTTAAAGGATCTGTTCATGGTTTCTGACCTGATGTTTTACTTCAGCCTATAGAACCCATAGGTAACACTCCAAGTAAATCACATTAACAGGTTCCCCCAAAGCGGTCAAATTACACGATTACTTAAGAAAATCCCTGGGTACATGTGTGTGCATAATGTGCTGTATCAATGCAAAAAAGACAGCAAGAAAGACTAAAAAAAGCTATACTTTTTATTTTGCCAATGAATCCGTTGCACTTTGCAATGTTTAAGTGGGCTTATACAACATAAACATTTGGGACATTTAACATATCAAGCTCAAATAAAAATGACACGCAGATCGTTCACTTCTGAAGCTGCCTTGTGTTCAGTTATTGGAACACTCCATCTCTGTGGTTTCCGAAATATTACAAGTATATATTCCAGATTAAACTTTCTATTTTCCTCAAGGTAGTGTTGCTTTTCAGTCCTCAATGGCTTGGTTTTTACCTAAAGAATCAGGTCCTATCAGCGAAATCAAAGGCGATTACACAGCTCAGTAGTCATTTAGGATTTCTGTGGCTCAATTAAGCATGTATAGCATGCCACAGCCACTGAGACTCTGTTTATTCAGTGCAAGTGCTCTGTAATTTATTTAAAATAATCCATCTTTAACAAATAAAGAGGCCATTGACTGGCCATTGCTGCAGGCATCCATTTAAATGCTGCCTTCTTGATGGTCTGTTTTGCTGGTTTAAGTTAAATACCTGACAAAAGTGATTCAGTTTTTGGGAAATTAGATTTGTATGCATAATGTTTATTTTAGTTTACACCAAAATCAGTTAGTAATCAGTTAGAACATCTTTTTAACAGATTGACGATTAAAAATGATTAATGCTATGCATTCTGATAGCTAGATCTGTGTGCACGTGTGAGTGTACATGTGTGTGTTTACAACTGCTCAGGAACTGTGTCTTTATGACACTTTACTAATCATGTTAGACCTATTACTGTATATATTTATTGGAAATTAGATTAGATAGCTATGTCCAGTGGCAAAAACTCTTTTCTTTCTCAATGTGCTGCTTGCGTTTTTTTTTTTCTTTTCCCACTTGGTTCTTTCAGAAATGAGTCATTCATCTAAGCAACACCAGCAAGCTGCCATAAAGACTTGCCAGTAGTAGTGAATCTTCTCTGAGAATCAAAAGATTGCAGTATAAGTTCCTGGTAAGTGCTGTTACTCGTTGCACTGGAAACATGCCCAACTCAGAAGAAGCTTTTTCTCTGTAACAAGAAACAGCCATTAAAAACCATCTTGGGAATAGAGCAAAGTATAGTGCTAAATTTCCAGTGGAAAGGCAATAGAGAAGGCTATTGGTTAAAGGGTTGCTTCTTAGGGTTAAGGATAAATAAAACTCTGGTAGCCACAATGGCACCTCCTGTCCAGCAGCCACACAGTATAGCTGTGTCTTGTCCTCTTTTCAGACCTAAAAAAGAAAAACAACCCACCAAGAACAACCCCAACCTTAGAGGAGGTGAAACTAAGCTGTTTGTGTTATTGAATAATGGCTTTTTAATGGTAGTTAAACAGAATCATGGACAGCACTCAATATTTCTTTATGTAAGCAACTAAAGAGAGTATGTCACAAGTTCACAGAACAATTTTGAAGTCAGAGCAGCACGTTTTGTTGCAGTAAGTTTACTCTCACATTATTTATTCTTTTTGTTTTCCTACAGAAGCCTCATTAATAGTTCATTTGTACCCCCTTAGATGAGAATAATTTTTCAAGGCATACTGTTTGAAGAATAGCTAATTCTTTTTTAAACATGAAGATTTATTCGAGAGCCCTGGAGACTGTAACACATTTATAGTCACTTAGGTTGTCATGTTTTCAAAGGGGGCTGTGTTGTACCTAAAGTTGAAGAATGCAGCTGGTTTCATATCACATCTCAGCTACACAGGACAATCTAGTCAGTACCTGCTCATCTGGAAATAAGAAAAGGCAACAGAGACTCTGTCTAGCATAAGACATTAATACACATAGTAATTGACCTTGTTTTTAATAGTTAATCACAGGCATAGGACTGGAGTCATGGAAGAGCAGTGAAAACTACCTTACAGCTTTGGGGATGGCCTAAGTCAACCTTGATTTTGTAAGGAATTCTAATTTATCTTTAGTTGACAGACTGAACTAATTTACCTTCAGTTTTGTCTTTTAAATGTTAAATATCTCTTAAAATGTTTTGCTGGACTTTTAATATTCAGTCACTATCTTGTGTTCAACATGCAGTTGAGGAAACAATTTTATTTTAAGACATTAAATCATCCAGCATGGCAATACTAAATCTAAAGAAGCACTAGCTACTCATTTAGGCTCATGATTGTACTGATAATTGTGACTAAGTTGTAGCTGCACAGATAAAACTGAGGAAACAGGATCCTATAGGAAACAATCACACATTTGGCACTGGCGAGGCTGCACATAGAATTCTGTGTTAAGTTTTGGGCCCCTCATGACAAGAAAGATACTGAGGTGCATGTCCAGAGAAGGGTGACAGAGATGGGGAAGGGTCTGGAGCACAAATCCTATGACAAGCTGCTGAGGGAGCTGGGGGTGTTTAGCCTGGAGAAAAGGAGGCTCAGGGGGGACCTTGTCACTCTACAACTGCCTGCAAGGAGGCTGTAGCCAGGTGAGGGTCAGTCTCTTCTCCCAGGTAACAAAGGACAGATAGGACAAGAAGAAAGGGCCTCAAGTTGTTCCAGGGGAGGTTTACGCTAGATATTAGGAAAAAATATTTCCATGGAAGGTGTTGTCAAGTGCTGGAACAGGCTGTTCAGGGAAGTGGTTGAGTCACCATCCTTGGAGGCATTGAAAAGATGTGAATGTGTGGTGTTTAGGGACAGGGGTTAGGGGCAGAATTGGCAATGCTGCGCTGATGGTTGAACTCAATGACCTTAAAGATCTTTTCCAATCTAAACTATTCTCTGATTCTGGGAAATAGCTGGGAATAAAACCTCTATCTCATCAGTGGACACAGAAGCTATGCAACTAGGAACATGGAGGTGAAGGGTAGCCTGAAATCCTGTCTTACTGGCACTTGCCCAGTGCTCTCCTTTGCCTTGGTGGATACCAACCCAAGTTTTTTATCCCACCTAGGAGGGTGTCCTGGTTGAGAAGCACAGGAGGATGGAGTCTGAAGCCTGGTCAAGCTGAGGCAGGAAACACCCATGCATCTCTTCAGCTGGGAGGGTAAGACAGACCTCCACACACTTTGGGAGCTTCCAGGTTACACAGAGGTGCAACTGGAATATTTAGATGTCTCTAGGACTAGGAGAAAGTAGAACCTGTTCAGATGCAATTCAAGATTTAGGTACTAAACTCCTGCTTTGTGTAAACTACTCTTTGATCTCAAAATCTCCTGGCATGGAAGTGTTTCCTCCAGGCTTTAGAACGTGGAGAAGCTGAGATACCAGATACTGAATTAATTGTCTAAGGTCACAGGAGGCAATGAGGGAAATATGGAGTCAAAAGAAGGTGACCTAACTCCAAGCCTCATGTCCAGTGTATGGGATGATGATTCTATGCTGAAGGGGATCTTTGTTTGGGTGATGAAATGTAGCAGCCCAAGAAAAGGTAACAAGGCTTTAGGAGCACAGATTTCCTTTGCACTTATAATTCAGAATGTTGCTTTTCATTCACAGTGATGCAAATATTACCTCGGTGAGAAACCAGGGAGAACAGGGACCATAGAGCAGGAGCAAGCCTGTGGGTATACGTGGGGAAGAGAAACAGAAATTATGCTGTATAAGGTATTGGAGGACTTCCAAGTATTTTTATTCATTATTACTATTTTTATGTGAAAGAGAACAGCCTTCCAGGCCTGGCTGGTTAGCCTTGGGTAGGGATTTTGGCAAGTTTTAGTCCAAATCCATGTTTGAGTGTGTGTGTGTAGGTGTTCATGGTGCTTACATGAGGTCCAGAATGTACAGTTTTTTATCTGCTACTGCTCACATTTACGTGTTCCACCCTCTCCTGTCTTATTTAGTCATACGACATTCAACTTCCAAGCTTACTAGTGTTTTTAGACAGCAGTTCATTGGATAGGCCTTTTTTTATCAAAACACATGTAAAAATACCAAACGAAGTGATTAAAGGATATTTTAAAACTGAGATTTTTATATGAAAATATGAAAACATTTTTATTACATCAGCTAGGGTAAAAGTGCTGATTTTTTTAAAAAAAGTTAATGTTTCTTTTGAGTTTATGATACTTAGAAAAAGGCAAGAACAATTTTTTTCTGTGACACATTAAAAAAATTTAATTAAACAAAAAATATTATTTATAAACCTTTTTCAGAAATCTCTCCAAATTGTCATTTGATAACCACTGTGTGTAGGCATATTAATGACTGACATCTTCAAGGAAAAAAAAATGTGATCTTGTACATAAGTTGATTGAATATTTTTATTTGTTAGACGTTACTTGTTTATTGATTTATGATATATTAGTTCCACCATGAAAATTCAGACTCTTAAAGTTTCCTGGTAACAAACCATAATATGACATTTAACTTGTTTTGCAGAATGACATGAAATGTTTTTACTAGAAAAGGCAGATTTTATGTTTTAAGTGACTCATTAAGTGAGGTAGAAAGGGGAATCTCCTTTCATTAGTCATGTTTTAGAAATAAGAAAAAGTTGGAGAAAGTTTTATCCAGCTGTACAGGCTTGACCTTGACTTTGAGCTTTAGTTTATTGGTTTGATATTAATTTTAGGTGTATTTTAATAAAAACATACTCTAGCCATTGTATTTAAAATAGTCTCTTAAAGTGGTAGTCATCTGTAAGCAGAATTCCAGCCCAAGAGCTGGGGAATGCTTATGTCCCTAGCAGGACTCTGAAAAAAAAAGTCAATTTTTGATGAAATAAACTCACCATAACTAAGTACAAATTTCACTGTTCAGTGTTGGGCTTTTAGATTTTTTTTTTTTTTATTTTGTCACTGTTGCGATGAGAAGGGAATAAGCATTGTTCCAGAAACGTGATGCAAACGCAACAGAGAATGAAAACGAGCGGCTGCCTTGCTGGCAGGCTGGGCTGCTTTGGATGGAAGGATCTTCCCCAGGTGGGAGAGACGGGTGGAGGATGCAACTGCTCTTGGGGTGAGCTGGAAGCTCTTCTTTGGACACGGTTTGTGGCATGAAAGCCCTTGTCACTCGGGACCGTGGTGTCACCGAGCCCCTTTTGCCCCAGTCAGGCTCCCTGGTGGCACCGGGGTCTCTCAGCACAGGACCTTGCCGAGCGCGGTGCTGAGCACCTGCGGCTGGTGAAGACAAACTCCTCCTCCTTCCAGCAGCCTTCCCGGCAGCTCTCTGGGACACTGTGTGGCAGAGCAGGTGAGAACCACTAGGAATGCGCTTCAGGAGCTTGTTTCAGTAATTAAATAACTAAAGCTGAATTGCTACCCTGGTTTGGGAGTTCTTGTGTTCTCCATACAAAACGTGGCAACATAAGGAGCATCAGCTTCTGATAATGACCTCTAAAATCCCTTTTTTTTCCCTGTAGCAGGCACAAAACCAAGTTTTAATTAGAAAAAATACATCTACTTTCTTTCTTTCTTTTTTTTTTTTTTCATTGCAGAAACCTGGTGGAGATCCTGGGAATTTACCATTAGGGATTACTTTGCTAGGGCTTCTACAGCATTTCAAGTTGAGGCACCTGCAGTACCCAGATGGAGCCCTTCAGTTACACGAGACAAAAGAAAATGGAGTGTGAAGGCAATTTTCGTGTCTTTACTTATTCCCAGTATTTGCAAATCAGTCATCCTTTAAAAATATTTAGGGAAGGGCTGGTTTGTGAAGCAAATATCTCAGGGTCCAGTGGTTTGATTAGCCACATGTTTATTCTGAAAACAAACCATATCACATGTAAAGGGAGCCTGGAATAAATTACCTTAACTTTGTCAGTAACTTCAGTGGAGGATCTGTCCCACTGTGTATGTCCACATCTTCTGTGGAGTCATTTAAATTCTGTGAGTATGGAAGCTTAAGACACTGTTGTAAAATTGTACATGCCTAATTACCCAACAGTAGTATTACTTTTAATAAGAGAGTAAATTATGAGGAGTTGTCAGGTTTTTCAAATGTAAGTATCATCATTATGAGAAACTCAAGACATGCAGCACTGGTGCTTGCTCATCACAGCTAAATAAGAAAAGGTAAAAGTAACACAAAAAGCATAGTGAGAAAGCAGGCAGTTAAATCTGATTTTAACCAAAACTGTCACTAATAAGTTGCTTACAGCTTCTCATAGAGGGTTGTTTTGGAAGGAAGGGCAATTTCTTTCTCTCTCTCAAAACCCTACTGCCAGCCATCTGTTGATAATTATTGTCCAGTCTCTGCTGAGAACTTGTGATATTTAATATTTCCTCCCCACTTGAACAAATAAGCGATAATAACTGCAAGGTACTTGACCACAGGAGTAGAAAGGCATATAGCATGAAAGAGTCAGTGTACACCTTGGTTTTTGGAAACAAATCAGATTTCTATTTGTGGTAAAGATAAATCTGAGTTCCTGGGGACTTGGAAAATAGGTGAGTTGCACAGTGTCTCTGGAAAAAAATGTTTTAAAAATTGCCCATTTCTGTTTGTGTTTCTTATTATTTTAAATTTATATTATTCTTTCTCATAGAAAATTTTAGGCAATCTATCTATTTGTGTATTGAATATTTACAACAAGCAAGATGGAAATATGTCCGGTTTTGCAATGTTTAGTCTTTTAAATTGTCAGTGAGTAGAGATCTAATTTAGAAGTGATCTCTGAACTTGTACAAGAAACTGTCTGTAATTGCTGTCCTATCTTTCATTTCCTTAAATAATATTAATAACACATACCAATAAACTATGCTTTTATTTAAAGTACTTGGATATTTACAAGTAATTACTATCTAAACCTAATTACATCTGTGACATGACAACTGCTAACCTTATTCTATAGATGGTCTCACAACAATATATTTGGGTTTAAGCTTTCCCAGCCTGATGTTTCACTGCCTCTGGAATGACATCCCCTGTTGATGACATAACTCAGCAGTCTCGAAGACCAGAATCCAAGGTTTTCCAAAGCTGTTTCTGGACCCATGACTTCTGAACTCTTCTAGTCCCAGTGCTCTGAAAAGCTGTTCCCTATCAAAGTGCCTCAGAGAGAGCACACTGAGCTGATAGCAAGAAACAGTGCTTCTTGCTTTTGAATATGTGGCTTGGGATGACTTGGCTAAAATCTCAGCAGACTTATCCACTGGAATATAGGTATTATTAATATTTTTTTCTTATTGTTTTGGTTTTCTTCAGAGGACTCAGCAGTACCAGCCTGAGTGCTCCCAAAGCTGCTGAAGTTTGTATAAGACTTGGTTGCAGCTGCCTCCATCTCTAAGGTGGTTTCCCAAGCACTGGCTCTGGAGCCTTTCCCTGCTCACTCTCACATCCACCGCCTGTGCACAGGCTGATCTCCCTGACCCCATGCAAAAATGGCAGAGCTAAAAAAATTCCAGGAATGCCAATTTTTAATTCTTAGTTGAGTATGTATTCCATATAGTTGCCAGGTGCTAGTACTAAACCCCCTCTCCTTAATAAACCTTTAAATTTTATGGGTGTTTCATTATCAAATTGAAAATAAAACCACTGAACAGGAAATAGTAATGCTTAAAAGTTCATGCAAAATAAATTATAATACTGCTTGATAATGAAAATGAACCACAGGTCCATGATAGGGAGTGAATTTTTTAACAGATACCATACTCACAGCACTTATTTCAAGGAAATTTATTTGCTAATGTGATTCTTGAATGTCGTTTACTTCACTGAACATTCACTTTCCTTCTATAATTTCTTTTCTTACTGTTTTAAAAAGGTGAACAAACACCAAAGTCAACAAAATTCCAAAGTTACCTGCTTGTCACAGATCATGGATTTTTTTTGTTTATCTGTTTTCCTTGATTATTCTGGAGAAGAAAAATTAAATATTCTTGGGACATTATGAAAACCATAATAATAAAATAAATAAGAATAAGATAAGGGGTTGATTAGAACACGAGAGACTGGTTTCAGTCCATGCTACCTTTTCTTTTTGCTGTTGGAATGTAACAAATATTAACTGCTACTGCTCTGCTGTACTTCATTACATAAATATTTG
The DNA here is from genome assembly GCA_013397915.1 of Daphoenositta chrysoptera. Taxonomy (NCBI): domain Eukaryota; kingdom Metazoa; phylum Chordata; class Aves; order Passeriformes; genus Daphoenositta; species Daphoenositta chrysoptera. The sequence continues at coordinate 724,858 of VZRO01003393.1, read as the reverse complement.
TGTAAATTCACACTGTGAATATATGAAGTGCTTTGATGGGCAGAGAGGAGAGTTTCCCCATGTGCTGGTTTCTTCTTTATATGAAGAAACAGCACTGTATGCACTGACCGAACTTTCACACTCATGCTGTTCAGCATCAGCTTGAGTTCTCAGTTCTCTTTTTTCCTCCTTCATAACTTTGGTTTACTTACCAAAACCAGCTCTGTTCCTGTACAGCAATTCCTAAGTAAGTGCCCTGAGCCAGCACTATGAAATTTAGCTTTTTTTTTTTTTTTATATATATATATATATTTTTTTTTTTTTTAAGCAAGCTGCTGATCTGGAGGTCTTTCTGTGCCCCACTTCCTTTATAAGATTAATTAATACACCATTCAAAATTCCAAGGAACTGTACGTATTCCCAACTGTGACCTCACTAAGCTCTCAAAGAAGAGAGTGTTTGGATACGGGGAATTTTTAATACTCTACTATGCTCTGCTTCTAGCAATGAGTAGTTCTTTTCCTTATGTCAGTTTTGCAAAAGTGCTAGTGGTAATATGTGTGCAAAAATCCACAGGGAATTTTGTATTAAAGTATTTATTTATAGTTGTACATATACTGAATCTACCCCTTCCCACCAACAGTAATGTTGGTATATCTCAGGTATCAAGGCAATAAGCAAAACCTTTCCTCTGTTGTATAAACATTGTTGTAGCCATGGCAGTTAAGGACATCAAAAGAGAAAATATTGGCATAATAAAAGATGTCACCTACTTCTGGAAGCTTTTCTTCTTTATTATATACTTTGATAGAGACAAGAAGCTTCATTAGATGCGTTCACTTTTATGTGTTCTTTTTCACTTACAATATAAAAAAGAAAAAAGAGCTATGAGCCTGGAATATGGGTTCCCCTTTAAAAAGAAAAAAAAAAAAAGGGAAAAGTAGATGTACATTGTCTTTACAGTGTTATCTTTCATTCAACATTGACTCAGGTGAGCTAGCAATGATGAAAACGTGCTTAAAATATTTGGCTTTGCTTTCCAGCAATATATTTCCTTTCAGTAGTTCATAGCTTTTATGACTGTTCATTTATTGGAGTAGTTTAGGAGGCAAATTAGTCATGTTGTATTAGACATCTCTTAGTTTTATAGCCTCATCATAATACAGGGAAAGAAATTTAGCCAAAATTGGTATATTAATCTGTATTTTAAAACAAGGAAAATAGGAGCAAAGGAGCTCTGCTTTGAAAGATTTGTGAAAAGTTTGTAAAAGTTTTTTAAAAGTCCGTACATAGCAAAACACTGCCATATGGACTGGAGCAATTGATGTCTAGATTTTTGGGAGGGTCTTTCATGATTGCTACGATGTGAATCAGATCCCAATGGCTACATGGCAGACTATTGGAATTGCCAGTAAAATTTTTTTTGTGGCTTTCCAACAAAATTGAAAATATGGAAGTGGTACCTAAAAAATCCTCCAGTCAGATCTAGAGAGTAGAAAAAAACTTCAGTTTATCTCAAAAAGCACTTCATGCTTTTGGTTAAAATAAAAAAAAAAAAAATTAAAAAGAAAAGTTTTGAAAAAAATCAGCCATATAGAATACCTTGCTGTACATCTCTAGTGGTCCCTGTCTTTGTGCTGCAGAGTAGCAAGCATTGCCAGGTTTGGTGGATGTTATGCACCTAGAATCCAGTATTTAATGGAATGACAAAGCTATATCTGGATTTAGAGATTTCATGAGTACTAAGGGGTTTAGCTAATAGAATTCAGTCCTCAGATTCAGGCTAATTTTTTCCTAAGAAATTAAATGCCTTTTTTCCCCCTCCTTAAATTTGAATATTTGTTTAAGTTGAAAAGAGGTACTCTTTCAAATGGAATTGTTTTTGAAGGCTCTCATAGCACTACCTATTCACTTTACTGGATTTTTAATTACAATATCTTCCTTTTAGTTTACAGAGGGAAACTCAGGCTGCACGAGCCAATTTGAAGCCTATACTGTGAAACCTGGAGTGCTTCCAGTTCTCGGTGAATAAATTCTGTCCTGTTCCCTCATGACTTAAACGAACTGAGTTCTTCACTCCATGGAAATGGAAATCAAACAGGGTGACCAAGAGGAGGTTACTGATGTGTCCAAAGGTCCCTGAGGGGGTCAAGCAGGGAACAGGAAAGAAGAACATGCTGTGGGAGAAATATTATACAGGTTAGATGTTGCTATAGTTCCTGTGGCCAGGTGTGGAAATACAGTCCTGTGAGATCTCTCATGTCATCCAGTGTGTTTCTGTGGTGGGTTGTCCCTGGCCAGCAGCCAAGCACCCACAAAATTGTTCTCTTAGTTCCTACCTCCTAACAGGATGAGTGGGAGAATAGGTAGAGAAAAAATGAGAAAACTTGTGAGTCACCATAAAGACAGGTTAGTAAGTGAAGGAAAGAGAAAAAAACCCCACAAGGGACACAAACGCAATCATCCACCAATCCCACAAACAGAGCAGTGCCCAAACATCTCTGAATGATGGCTACCATGGAAGGGGAAAAACAAAATCCTCCTCCTCCTTCTGCTATCCCAGTCCTACTGTTGAGCATGACATTGTACAACCTGGACTATTCCATTTTTGCAATTAGACTCAGTGTAGATGATGGTGTCAACTTGCAGTCTATTGTGTTCCTGCAACCCAGTTGCTGGACAGAGCATAGGGAAAGTGGGAAAAAGAAAGGCTTGGTGCTGTGCAAGCACTGCTCAGCAACAGGCAAAATGCTGGCGTGTCATCAGCACTGTTTTAGTCCTTCCAAACAGCACCGTGCAGGCTGCTATGAGGGAAATTACCTCCACCTCAGCCAGATCCACTACAGGTCACTTGGAATTCAGATACCAGCTGAGGTAGCTGTGAGCATTGCCCTGTTCTGAGTTGCTCCTGAGTAACCAGGGAATACTGCAGACATGTTCAAGACAGATTTAGGTATTCAAAATCTGTTTGAGCAAAATAAAAATCTCATTAGATATTCCTTTGAAGATACTGGTGTACTATGTTTTGATCTGGGATTGAAAAGTGAGTAGCAAATAAAAGAAAGATTAAATATGATTTTGAACTGTTACACATTCAATGGGTACCATCTAAATGTGTAATCAATGAGCTCAGCTGCTCTGAAAAAGGAGTATTCAACTAAATAAGTAGAAGACAATACAATATTTATATAGTCAACTTCTGCCTAAGATCAGTGTTCAATTGTGCACCCTTTAAAATATTATTTCAAGACAACTTTTTTTTGTGTAATACTTATTTTTACAAGGACAGCAGGTAGCTTGATATAAATTATATTTCTAAAGTGATAATCGTGGATGAAATTAGTGGCTTTAGAAAGGAAATTGTTTTCATAGCAGGAGATAGACACGAAGACATTACATATCAAGAGAAATCTGATTAAATAGTCTAACTTTGAAGTTTTAAGAGAAATATTAGCACTTCTCAATATTCTTTTAGAAAGGTAGCTAGTGTTATTTTCAGCATGAAAATTATTACTGAATAATTCAACATTTAAAATCTCTTGTGAATTTGTTTAGTCCTCCATCTATTTGGACAATGGAATGTGTCAGCTTTTAATACAACTGATAATCTTTTTCAGACTGGTTGAGGATCATTAGCTACCTAAACCAAGTTATGAGCAAATATTTCTAGAATGGCATACTAATCTCTAAAATTTCTAGATGAGAAGGGCCATTTTAACATGCATTCTAAGTTTCATATTTCTATTTTCATATTTTAGTTAGAAGGAAAATTTTAAAAGCCCGAATGACTCAAGAATCAATCTAATATGGAGTGTAATCAACAGCAGGGCCTCAAACAGCCTCTGAGGCATCTATCAACAGAAACAACCAACTATTGCCACTACATTCATTTTAGGAGCCAACCCACAAGCCTAGGTGTTACTGCTGGAAAACATATAATGCAGCTTCACATCAGGATCCTAGAGCTGCCAAGCATATCTCCAGAGTAACTTTAACAGCGATTACACTTGATGAAGGAGGTAGAGGAAGTATAATCATGTGCCAGCAGCACCAGGAGGATAAGACCAATATTGAAGTTAAATGCATTTATGTGGATCCATATGCAGCCATTAAAGAGGAGTTTTTCATAGGATGAGCTTTGCCTGCAAAAGTCTCAGGTGTTTCTGCTTAGTGCTGGTCTCTTTTTGTAAATATATAGGCTTTTAATTACAACGAGGAGGCTACCTCACAAGGAAATGTCTGAAAACACTGAAGTCAGTAAATCCCATAATCATGAATCGCCTCTATGATACCATGCTAGCTGCTGAAATTCCCAGATGAGAAGGGCTATTTTAATATGCATAAATAGTTTCACATTTTTGTTGGAAAGAGAAGTCAGGCTTGTGACAAAGTAGGTACTTAGCTGAGAACGAGGGAGGAGAGTTACAGGCTTCAGTCCTAGAGATTGTGATACTGTAACAGTCAATATTGACTGAAGAAATGTACTTTATTTCTGTCTTTTATTTAAATTATCTGGTGCTTGAAGTGAACACCCACTCCACTGCAATTGCAGCCAGCAAACAGATGTCTAGCCCAGAAGAGTCTACAAAGCAGTTCCATATGTTCCCACTCTTCAGAAATAAATTTAAAGAACAAGTTGGAGCTTGTTAAAGAACTTCTGTCCAATTTTATCTATCACAATATATGAAATCCATACCTGTGCAGGCAGTGGAACCTAAAAAAAATATGTTATTCAGGCCTATTTTGATGCTAAAGTAGCCTTCCTGTTTCTGTTTTGTACAGCAATGCCTCTCTATCTATAGAGTGCATGCTCAGCATGGGATCTTTTGTCAAAGTTCCTCTTTTTAACCTCTTCTGAGAAAGATTTATTGGTGGGAATGAATCACTGGATTGGGAGAAAAAAAATACTCTCCTGGAAAGAAAGTGAGGGGGAAGCCATCTGAGAAATGAAGCTGTGCTACTTTTAGTCCTGGCTACATAAAATTACATCTAAATCTGAGTAAGGAACTCTGCTTTGCAAGCAGAACTGCTCAGATTGTCCTCCAATAAAAATGATGGCTCAAGGATTGTAGCTAAGTATTGCAGCAAAGAATGAAGCTTTCTTCATATCTCAATTTCAATGTGGATGGAGGTATACTTTCCCTTAAAAAAAAAATCAAAAAAAAATGTACAAACCACAACTTTTATTTTGTGGTAGGGATGGCCTTTTTCTTCTGTGTTTGAATCCCCACAATGGGGGTGTTGAATCATGACAAAGCTTACTGCAATACCAATAGTCTCCAATAGTTTTTCTGGAGGAAGAATGTAAAAATACATCTGTAAAAAGCTCATTTATGAAAAAAGAGAATTCACTCTGTGTATGAGAAAGATAAAAGTTAAATCATTCACAATAAAGACTTCCATATGAAATTAACAAAAGAATATGAGATTAATCTCCCTACTAGAGGTGAAAAAATACCCTTAGAAAGAGACAGAGAGAAATCCTCTGCTGCAACTGGCATTCGTACTGGGAATCCACATCTTCCTTTTTAGAGATACAGATAGAAGAACAGCTTTGAATGAACCTGGAATATCTTAAAGAATTTTAGTGAATTTAGTCAGTTGAAGAATAATGTGGAAAAGAGCTCTTGGCACTCACACTACTGCTCTCCTCGGTATAAATGATTCTATAGTCAGGAAATAAAATTGAAAAAGAAGAAAATTCAGAAACTACTTTAAAAGGAGAGAGTAAAGAGATTTTCAGGCTTTGAGAAATTTGGAAACCTCAGAGTTAAACAATAGGTTCAGGCCCCATGTATATGATTGATCAGTCTTCCAGCATTTTCCCAAAAGAGACTGTTCACCTCTAGTGAAGTGCTGTTATGGAGGTAATGTCTATCTCTTCCCAGACATAAGTTTTCCTTGGTCTTTTGACCTTGTCCTTCATTTTCCTAGTCTAAGTTCATCAGTGAAATGGCAGCATGTATATACCAGGTTATGAGTTTAAAAGCATTAATCTCACAGGGCAGGTTGCAGTCTTGTCAGTGGGAAAATTTGTTTTGTATGTAAAGAGACACACATGTAGACAAAATTTAATGAAGGCAATAAATGGATACCCTCGGATCTCAGCTAGAGTAAGTATTTTTCACACTACTGAAAAACTTATTCTGACTGCAGGAGAATATGATGTCACAGCCACGATCTTCCCAAAATACTTTTTATGCGTTGCACATCTACTTCTTTTCTCCAATACACGTTTTCATCCCACTGATGGAAATGTATACATTAGCAAGGTAATAGAAAACAAGAAATCCATAATTCAGCAGTCTGCTGTGTGTATCTGCCTCAGCCTCAGTGAAGTTGAGAGGATAGATTACAAATGTATAAGACAAAAAACATAGGAGTCACTGTTTCTTTTGATCGTTATTCTAGGTAAGTATTGTATATTATAATTGAAAATAGCTAACTACTACATGAATTTGCTTCTATTCAGGTAACTTCAGTGTACAGATAGGGCATTGTAGACACAGTTTGCCCCTACAGCTGGTGTCATTTATGCCTGGGTGGAGTGGTCATGCATGTCTAAATAGCTTATTACAGCACAGAATTAACCCTTATGCTGTTCTTTTGTTACGGCTGAGAAAACTTGTTTTGGTGTGCTAGATCCATCAGCAAAGGAAATGGTCTCCCTGAAACTCAGGTTCCTGGTCCAGTGCTTTGACAGTAAATATGGAAGTAAGAAGCAAATCTTCCCTGGCTCAAACACACATGACATGTTATTGATACAGAACAGAAATGTATCTCCAAGTAGACGCAACAGAAACCTACGCTGTAGCCAGCATTCATGGAAACTGAGACATGATGTAATCTCAGACAAGGTCATCAGTGTAAAAATGCCTTTTCTATTTATTTTTAAGATCTTTCTGTAGCTGCTGGTTGTAGAAGGAAGCTGCTTCTCAAAATGCTACACAGCTGAATGAGGTTTCTGATACGCTGTTTGAGCTGTTCTCTCTGTTTAAGCCTCTAGTCAGGAAAATATTTTATTCCCCCAAAAAATGTTCCTGAAGGAACCAAGAGTGATTTGATTTCCTCAGTTTTTGTCTTTTACTGCTGGATATACAGAGCACAGAGAATCTGTCTTCTAATACACCTCATGCAATTGCACTGGGTATAGTCACCATACTAGTGTACATCTATAAAAAATTTGCTAATAATCTTCTTACCTGATGTGCTAGATATTAATTTTCTTTAATACATTATCTAAAGTACCCCTGCACACAGCCTTGTTTCCACAGAATTTCATTTGCGCTTAAATGTCAATAAAAGTAACTCTGAGACGTGATTACACCAGCTGATGTGAGCGACTAAGATACTTCAGGTGAGCTCAGATTTTTTATTTCTTTATTTCTTTGTGTTCCAGAGAGCTACAGAACTTCCTGATTAAGACTTTGGTGTGAATACACTGTTGCATCATCAAGGAGCAGCTTGAAAAGCTGGTTTTGAGGAAACACAGTTAAGATTTTTCTCAGGGGTTGCCTCTTGCAGATTTGATATGCTTAGTCTCTTTTGTCCTCAGTGATATAAGAGGAAAACAACAAAGAAAATGTATCCTTTCTTCCAATCTGTCTTCTTGAGAAACAAATGGGTGTATCATGAACTGCCACTGGGAATGGGCAGCTGGGAGAAAGAAGTGAGAGTGGAGGTGCACTTTGAGTGAACAAATCTGAAATTTTAAGGAAGCAAGAAGGGCTGTTGTGCTCAGGGAGAGTTTGGACCAGAAAATGTAGGGTTTGAATACAGCTTTGGGGATCATTCTTCATTTCCTTAGCAGGAGGTGGAACCAATCTGAGGTAACCCTAAAAATGGGACCTTGTAGTGTTGAATTTTCTGGTGGAAGAGGCCAGTGGATTGCTCTCTGATGGAAATGGGACTATGAAGGACTTTTCCTTTGAGAGCGCAGTGAACGGCAGGTGAATAGCACACAGCTTGAGGAAGGTCCTATTTGGGAATCTTGGATGTGAAAAAGAAACATGCATGGCTAGACCATTAAGACTCTTCTGTGGCAGTTCGAGTTAGGAAAGAGGAAACTCAAAGTGACTGGCAGCCAGAGAGGAGAAAGGGGTTAAGAGGTGAGAGAAAAGCAGAGTCTTTGGGGAGCAATTGGTTTCATTGCATTCATTTTGGTTTTTTCCATCAGTGGGGAATGGCCATAAGTCCACCTGCAGCTTTGGTCAACTCTGCATGATTTTTCAGTCTGCATACCACAGAGGTGAATGTTTCTGATTTTCAGCAACAGAGCAGAGGGAAATCCCATGTAGTCTACACAGTATCTGAAAATGTACACAGTGGGAAATGGGACAAAGCCTTTTGGTTCCTATTCTCTTATGAATGTCTTATATATGCATTGACAGAGAGTGCTTGCCTTCTCTCTTGGGGGTAGAGCTGAGAGACTGAGGGTCATAAACGTGGACACCAAAGGCTTTCTTAAAAATTAAATTTTTACACCTTTACAGTTTGCTTTATGATACATTCAAATCTCTCATATTTGAAGAGATTCTATATTAATCCCTAAATCTAAAACAGACATTAATCTGTTCAAGAAAGAGTGATATTTAAACACTAAATTGTCCTTTTAGGCTATCTGTCCTCACATTGAAAACACTCTATATTTTTCATTGTTATCATCACTTTTTTGTAAAAAAGTATCCACTTCCTTATTTACTTAACCTCTAAAATACAACTATGGAAGTCAGCTCTTGTTATCTGTAATGTGTAGACCAAGTTACTTCATCTAATAGTTTCTGTATGACCGTAGTTCTTTCTGTCATGTATGCAATATTTGTAAAAGATACAGAAAAAAGTGTATTAATTGTAAAAGTATAGAATTGCAGATGATGTACATTTTGAACGTTAAATCCTTTGAGATTTTTTATACCTGACTGTTGCAGAACAAAATGAAAACTGAAGTGGAATGATAGTGGAAATGATCCACTCTCTGTATTTTGTCCCAATATTGCCTGTGGTTGAAAACAAACCACCAGATAGCCCTTTCATGTGGCCCTAGATGAACTCTCCATTTTCCCATCTTTGTATCCTGATTCCCCACAGATTTATCTTTTACTATTCCAGACATATTCCATTAGCATCTTTTCTTTTTAATTTAATGAACTCTCTCAGAAGCACAGCTCAAAGATGATACCAGAGACAGTTAATTCCAGGAATGCAAATGCTTCTTGATTAGTTTAAAATAAGGTAGAATAACAAAACCTTCTGAACTGGGAGTCTCAAATGTGCATGATACAAAGTACCTTTGATTTAACTTATCAGACAGAACCATTTATTCAAAATTATACACTACCCAAAGGAGCCAACCAGGTTCCATACTCAGTTTTAAAGGAAGTAGGATAGGGTTGTCAATACACAGGTGTTATCATTCTCTTTCTCTTTGTACTTCTTCATTCTCTTTCCCCAATTTTCTGCATGAGAATAAACTTTAGAGAGGTGTAGTTACAGAATTAATGTCACTCCCACTGTACATTATTTATCCTGGGGATACCTTAATTTTGGAAATTATGTCATTAAGTAAAGTGTAAAGTAAATCTTCACGTGGAAAACAAACACACGTGAGGTCAGGAAAGGTAAAATCTTTAACTAACCATAGACATTTAGGCTACTTTCATAAAATAACAAAAATGGGCTAATATTCTAAACCATTTATATTCTCAAGGCAAGCTATTTGCTCACTGTGAATGATAGAGTATAAATGATAATGTTAATTTGCCCTCTAAACAAAACAGTTACCTATAACTTGGTGTTAGAACTTGTTGTTCTAATTCATGCCCAATAATCTTAAAATTATATATGTATATAAAAGTATCTTTAGTTCAAGAGTATCTTCCTGACGAAAGTCTGATCTCAAGCACAGTTAACATCAAGTGGAGCTACAGTCTTCACAGAGGTGTGAATCTTCTGAGAGCACCCGTCCAGATCTGAGAACACTTGGAGGTAGAGAAGGTGCATGAATGAGGGGACTGTTCTCAACATGAAAACTGGCTCACTTGAACATGCCAATTCAGAAGCCTGTTGGGGAGTTATCAAAGGAAACACTGGGAAAAATGTTCCATCAAATCACAAAGGTAGGTAGCATGCAAGGAGAGAACAAAGGCAGGTGAGAATAAAGTTGGGGACACTGAATTTGATTAGAAAATATTTGTAAAAACATCCTGAATTACTCAAACATGTCTATTTGCATTCAGACCTTGAAAATAATTTTGTCTGAATGACAAGCGCCATCCAGTGAGACCAATTTATGTAAAATTTATGGTTATTTTTGAAAGGATACTTGGATGCTTTCGTCAGATATAAATGCATCATTTCTGCCTAATTCCCTCCCCACAACTAGGGTATCGTGATTGAATTATTATGACTCTTAGTACAGGCAAATATTTATATTATCAAGACTTCTAAGGCTTTTCTGTTCATCAGTAGGTAGCAGTTGCTGGTTAGGTTACAGTGGGTTTTATTGTGCTGTTTAACTGCCCGTTCCATGGTGGTCTAAGCATTTTTGTGACAAATGGCTGCATGCAATTTGGGTGCTATATCATTAAGACAAGGAGAGGCATTTATGTTTTCCTCTATGTAATGTTACTGCTAATGTGTATTCACGACGGGGGAATGATTTGCTTATTATGACAAATAGTGCATTTTCAAGTATTTAAAGATCTTTTTTTGGGAAGAATCCCTCCTCTATGTATATATTGAAGGTATTGCTGGGACACAGCACAAGAACTTATGGTATAGTTATCTGAAAAAACTTACCCACTCCCTATAACATGTTTAGATTGCTTTTTTAGACTCTATAAAATTTTAGCAAGCACTAAACATAGAACTTCATTCATCATCATGCAAGCAAAGGCTGCCAAAGGAAGCCTACTCTTCCTGAGCTAAAAGTGGCAACACTCCAGTATTGGCAGAAATCAAATGAATCATTTCCTGCTTTTAGTTTTAGATAAATAATCAAAAAAGATTGTCTAGAGTCTGATCCAAAAGTAATTTTTCATAGCAAGGAGTAAGACTACAGCTACAAAGACTTTAAGTGGGGAACGTTATCCTGTTAATTATTTGACTGGAAAGGCCCTGAGGAACCTACAGTCAGATCAAAATATCAAAATCCAATTTAAAACAAAATGTTAAATAATCATATTGACTTTTAAGTAGAGTAACCTGAATTCCATTGAGAAACAGAGAAGTTAGCAGATTTAATTTGCCCTTGATGTACTGAATGAACTTGGTCCAAGAGGCTTCTGGTGGATCTGCCTGCTTTCTGGGGGAGAGAGAAGGCAGAGGAGGCAGAGCAAGGGCAGCAGCTGCCACTGTAGAGAGTGTGGAGTAGTGACTACCATCAGGAATTGTGATTTGTGAACTCTCTTTTGCTCTCTCAGCTCTTCCTCCTCTAGTATCCATCACAAAATGTGCGTCTAGACTGCTGACAGGGTGATGCTGGGCTACATTTGGGTATGTATGGTAAGGGGAGACCTCGTTAAAGGGTCTGCAGCAGAAAATAATGGGCTAAAGGAACGCTGGAACCACAAACAGACACTGGAAAATGAACAGAAAACAGTGGTCAGACTAGGGCATGAAACCAGAGGTCAAAGGAAGAGACTGATGGACAGAAGAGAGGAGTTGAGAAGGTTCCAGTTAAGGCAACTACTGTAACTGTGTTGGGAAGAGGGGCAGGGTCAGTGACAAAAAGGATGACATGAGGTAGCGAGAGGCCAGGACTCAAGGCCTGTAAGAATCCCCGTGAGCCTCATGTCTCACAGAGGCTCAAATCTCATGGATAAAGTATGCCTCCTCCTCATTTGTCTTACCTGCCTGACCTAAATGATGACAACCTCTAGGAGCCTGGGGGAAGGAGGAGTGCAGGCAAATGAGAGGTCTTGACTAATTTGCGGCTGAAGAGCAACTAGTTCAGTAAATAAATCCTGGAGCAAAAAAAAAAAGGAAAGGACAATCACGGAGTCCTGATCATAGCTTAATGCCTAATTAACTGTCAGCCTCAGTGTTTATAAGCTGATAAAAAGATGGTTAAATAAAATTTAAACTAATAAGTAGATTTGCATTATCTATGCTATTAAAAAGTAGAAATGACACTTTTGGTTTTTTTACAGGTGGTTGTAGCATGACATTGCAATCAGCACTGAATGCATACAAGATCTAACCATCACCAGATATACTTCTTGAGCTCTGTGAGTGTTTCTCACAGTTCTGTCAGCTGCACCCTGGCTGTCCCATGGGAATTCCTACAGATACCAGGTCGTCACTTTGCATGGTAGCTTCCCACTTTTGCAACAAAATTCAGTTATCAGCAGCATATAATGGAGTCCAGTTCTGCAACCAGCTCTAGCAGAGCTCCTCTAGTGGAGCCCAGTTCCCACAGTAAACAACAGTAGAGCCAGTTTGAATCATGTCATTTATGATGTACCCCTACAGTCCACGTTGTACCTCTCAACAGTGACAGTAAAATCACCGTACAGCTGGCATTCTCAAACACTTACCCAGCTCTGAAAATAAAAGTGGTCACATCTGGGCAGTGTCCCACTCCCTTACGGGAATGTCATGGGATTGGAAAAGTGAGCCTTCTCAGACATTTAAAGGGAGTGACTCCAGTCATCTGACTCTCAACATTGGTTCTGAATCATGAAATGTTTCTCTGTAGTGAGTGGTTCAGAAGAAGACCAGTAATTTATATATGTAATATAAAAATTATATATTGCAGATTTGTGGCTAAATCTAGTCAAGGATTTCTGTTTAGGATTTTGATTGTATGACAGAAATCGATAAACTTGTCTTTCCTGGGTTTATGACCCAAACCTCCAGCATTCTTGCACAAATCACAAGATTACAAGTCTGAAGGGAACATTTCTCTGAGATTTTGTTTGGATCTGAGTGAGGTATTTTTCACTCAATCTAGAATCCAAATCACAAGGGTATTCTTGGCATAAGGCTTACAGTTGAAACCACTCAGAAATACACATGAGTATTGACTTGATATGTGGTTTTGGATCATTTCAAAGAGTAAAAGGTGTGATTTGCTGTCATTTTTGGGATACAGGCTATTAACTCTTTTCATGACACCAGGAACAGAAGCATAGTGTGATGTCTTTATAACTCATATCAGTAGACATTTTGAAATCAGCGCCAAGTCGTGGGTGCCAAAATGTTCAGACTATAACTGCACAACTAATAAATGTTGCCAAATTGGGTGATTTTTATGACTAGTCATGCAACATCTAGTTTTCTTAGTGCCTGAGCTGCTAAAATCAAGTATTACATAACAATGTAATTTCATTCAAAATAATAAAACAATGCATTGGTTGAGTGTCTGCTTTCATGGTTGCCAACAGAAGCTTAAAAATGTGACCGTACTGTAGACTAAGAATAACAAAAGAAAAGACACTTTCTTCTTAAATTTGAAGTGCCAGCCAGCCTCATAACATTTGGTGTCTGACTCATGATTTTTGAATGCTTGGGATTGGCAGTATTGTACTAATATGTTTTGTATCAAAATTCAACTTCAGCAAAACATAACTTTTTCCGTCTAGAAATTTATAGGTCAAGAGGCTACAAGTCATGGAAGGAGGGGAAAAAATGAGGGTTCCCTCTCAAAACAAGACCTTTTGATATTGTTTTTTCCTAAGGAACGAAACCCTGAAGGAGGACCAGTATTTCTAATCTTTTCTCATGGGGTAGAGCTTGCCTGACAGGGTGATTGTGGCTATGCAGAGGCTTTGCTGTGTTGCCTCTATTTTATGACACCACTGAAAACTCCACTGGCAAGTGCCAGTCCAGGGTGCCCTGAAACTACCTTCCCTCTGTGCCCAGGCCAGAGCTGTGGGTGAATACCACATTTCTGCTCACAGTAATGAAACCCAGTGTCTTCCAAAATAAATATTGTTTCTTGGTTACTAATATAAATAAATCTATTGCACATTACATTTTTGGAGAAGAATGTGCTAGACCAACATTTTTGAAGTCTAAAGGAGAGGTCCTCCCTCTGTTTCCCTCCAGCCCTCTTACAGGGAAACTTCCACTCGAGTCAGTGGGAATTTACAAGACTTAAAACTACAGAAGTACCCCAAAGTACTTCAGGGTTTTGGGTTTTTTTGTCTGAAAATAAGTATGATATTTGGATAAAAATTTTATTTGAGAAGGTGGAATAACTCTGGTATTTCTTTTTTTTTCTAGTGTTATTTCTTGTTAAATAGTTGTAAGTTCTGTAGTTTGTAGCTCTCCAAAGGGAAAAACGAATCATTTGTTCACTAAATGGAAAATTAAAGAAGACAAATAGCAGAGTTAAGAGTATGATTTATTGCAGCTCACATCCTACTGTATGTCCACAAGTTCTTTTAACACTTTTCATAGGAAACAAAACCTAGATTCACTTTCCCAGTGAACTTAAAACTAATTATTTTTCAAGAAGTTCTACCTTTCCTCTCACTTCATTTAGACTTGCAATAATTATATTCATCATAGTTGTGATAGATGACAGTGTTGGGCAGAAAGAGACAAGGAGAGAACAAATATTTCCGTATATTAATCATCAGTCTTTAAAAGCCAAAGAATTGTTTTTGGGTAGGGAATGGGATTAAATTGCCTTCTCATTCTTAAAGCTAAATCTGTGGTTTGTAAAGAATTAGTGATAGATCAGCCTTAACACTTAGCTGTTTGGATTGAGTTAAATTAATCCCTTGAAGACATAAAAGTGCAGTCATGCTGTGTAAATACTTCATGCCTCTTTTAAGTGTATAATAGTAAGAAATTTAATAATAGTAAGCTTTCTCATCATGGCTGTAGAACATTGTGTCACAGATACCTTTTTTTTCACTTGGTGGAAACCGATGTGGTTCCATTGTTGATGATTTTGTTTTCTTTTTACTTAAGTTATTTCTTTTCTGTTTTTTCCACAAGGTGTTGATTTGGGATGTGGTATTTCAAAGCCAAAAAGCCAATTTCTCAGCTGGTGTTCCATGCCTAGTTTCAGAGCTTGTGTGTGTGTGTGTGGAGAGAGGCAGTTTAAAAAATGATTTAGGCCAAACTTTCTTCTTTCTCCCTTGAAAAGGAGATTGCCTCACTGGGAAAAAACCTCCAGTCAATCCTATTCTCTAAGCAGTTACCAAGCAGGGTCTGGGAGATGCTGACACCATGCCAACAGTTTAAACTTCCTACTCTTGAACACTATCACCTAGAAGTACCTAAAATATCTCCATTTTTTGTAGACACCTTTGCAGAGACACACGTTATCAGGACTGTTATGGCTTAGATGGGTAGAGTCAAGTTGTAGACTTCCACTATTCAGACAAAAGTCTGTATTTCAAGTGTTTAGGAGAAATGAAAAAAAATGTTTCTGATAATTCTCACTTTGCCTATATTTCTTTTAATAGCAGCATATTTAAGGTATAGCCCAAGAAGTGGGAGCTGGATGGTGATTTGATCCCAAATCCTAGAAGCACCTTTTTGTTATCCACAATAGACGGATCTTGGTCATGTAACTTGCAGTAGTCCAGATAATTTTCATGTGAAGAAAAGTCTAATATACAGCTGTTTTAGTGACTAAATTTCATGTGCAAAGAAGTGTTAATTCTGGTTTAGTCTGTATTTATTAAGGACAGAGATTATCTACAACTAGCAGTGTGGCATTTGTTTTGCTGCCTGCTCATGGCCAGATACATTCCTTCAGGCATTTCTATCATAAGATGCTGCTTTTTTTTCTACACAACAGCTTCCCTAAAGAATTTTAAGAATACTAAAACAAGATGCTGTTTATTGACCACATGGCTAGTTTGAACTGCAACTTTGGCAGCAGTCAGAAATTTAACTCTAAATCAGGAATGATATACACTTACTATGGTTGGTTAGAAATGGCACATGCTCCATAATGGAAAATCAGGAAATTAAGGGCTTGTGATGTGTAATTGGTAGGCTGAACCTCTTCTGGTGTTCCACTTCATGTTTGTCAGGTCTCATTATAAATTCAACATCCCATGTGAGGATGACCTCCAACAGTGTAAAATTAAACTATGGACAAATATTGTCTTCCTAGAAGGTTTCTAATTTTCTTAGTGCATGTTTTAAAACCTGTTTTTTGTTAATAAATTAATAAATAATTTTCTGGTGGTCAAAAGGAAAAACAAAAATGTATGTTAACACATTGTATGAGCTGGGAAATATGTCACACAGGGAGAAATTAAAGAAAAGTGCGATTCTAACAGAATAGAAAAACTGGGCTCATCTACATGAGCAAAACACAGATCTAACTCTGTTAATTTATGTATTATTTCTTTGTAATGTAAAAATGACAAAAAGCACAATGCAAAGCACAACAGAGACAAAATCCACAGTTCCTGCTTAGTAATCCATGTGAGGTGGAGCAACCACAGACCTTGGGACCCATTTTAAAATTTAGATGAATATAAGTACAACAAAGTCCTGAGCCAAAGAAAAAGTTATTTCATTTCAGTTATAAACCTGAAAATTTCGGGTGAAATTTGTGGAAGAAAGATCAAAGACCAAGTAGCTGGTGGATGTAGTGGTCAGACAGGAATTTGAGGAACACATAGTAGAGCATTGCTAACATGAAAATATTCACAAATCATCAATCAAGTCTGGAATGTCATGAGTTTGGGGAATTTTTGATATAATAAATATAGGACCTGTTTTGTCTTTTAAAGACTCAAAATCAGGGCATTTTTGAACCTTTTTTTTTTTAATCAAGTTGTGAACCATGCTGTTATCTTTGGAAAGATGAAAGCTAATGATCTTACTGCTCTGGAAAAAAAAGAACTTTGAGAAACACTTGCTGGATGACTTGCAATAAAACTCATAAAATTTGGCAATACAGAGATAGATTAATCTGGAAACCAATGAAGTTGAGGAAAACTGCTGGAAGTAAGTATGTGAGAAATTGAAAATAAGGTTTTATAATTTTTATAAAAATATCAGTTATCATGCATAGGCCTGAACCTGAAAGCTTAGAATAAGCTTAGAATTCTAATACTTGACTCACTCACAAATTATTCCTGCTTTATGAAAAATATACTTACTTATAAATTATCAAGAAACCATCTGAGTTTTTAATTTCATCTATGCTTTTATTTTTTATGATTTGTCTTATACTATATTTTGTTGTCCTGTTTACAAACAGAAATAGTGGCAAGCAGTATGTCTTTAGTATAACATTTGTAGAGCTGAGGAAAAATCCTTTTCATTAATGGATTGTAGAGTATCAAAAAGGTATAAGGAGTAAAAATGTAAAGCATAAAATCAGGGATGGACTATCATTATTTTGTTAGCTCTAATTTAATAAGATCAAAAAGTTTTGATTAGTCTGGGCTATTATGTTTGACTACTGAAATTATTAGTGATCTAGACAGGCAATGAGCAAATACATTTTCATCTGCTTTGTGGTGGAGTCAAAAAGTGCTTCAAACTCTAATCAGTAGTAGTTGATATCAGAAAGCTCTTATTTTTGGTTAGAATAAAAAAATGTTGTGTTTATGTTCCAATTCAGAGTTGGAATTTGTTTTACATTAAGCCTTTTTAGCAGTCTAAGAGAAGGAATCCAAGCTGCAAAGGCATTTTTGTCACTTCATTTCTGACTACTATAAATGTTTGCTAAACTATTATTTTATTAATCTGTTTTTTGTGAGGAAAAAACTCACCCCCTCTTTTCAGCTGGGGAATTAAATGTCACATTTCCTACTGAAGGACATATTTTATGGAGAAGTTATAAACCCTAAAATTAAGTTTGCAATGGAAAATGTGACAAGCTTAACTATGGCAATGCAAAAAATAAATTCTTAACAACACATAAAGACCTATATATGTATATGAAATGTATTTGCAATGTACCGTATGTTTATTACCACTTAAACACTTAAAAATGGAAAAAACCAGCGCATACCCCAACTGTCTACTAAATATTTTTAATATAGCCAGAACACATTGAAAACTGTAGGACTGAAGAGTATATGGTAACTGCTTAAATAACATCAAATGCAATAAAACATTTCATTTGAAATGTCATGCAGGTGATAAAACTGTCATGCAGAATTACTATTTGGTGTGCTTTGAAAAAATATAATTAGGAGAAAAGACATAGGAAAAACTTAATTACTAAAGAAAAACCTGTGAAAGCATATTTGTATTTTTTCAAGTATTCAGAATTTTGCAGGAGATCAGAACCTTTATTAACAGCTGAGTTTGACAGCTGTGGCACACTGTGGTGGGACTGGACACTTCCATGTTCATGGGTATCAAGATATGTGAAGAGTTTGGTGCCTCATGACACATGCTCCTGCTCTCTCACCAGCCAAGCCAATGAATCTAGGAAAAGAGGTAACAAAGGAAGTTTTTTCTCTCCTTTCCACCTTCTCCCTTTCTTGAGGGGAGAGAGGAGGTGAACTGAAAGTTATATGAACCTCTTGCAAGAGAAAGTGGAAGAGAGTAAGAGGGGTTGAAAAGGAGAGGAAAAGAAGAAAATGTAGGATACCTTTAAGATTTACTCACTAAAAATTAAAAAAAAAAAAAAGGAAAGAAGTGAAGTGGAAAGAGACAGAACTCATGGGAGGGGATTCTTTGGGTGAGTAATATAGTCTTGTTAGACTTGTTAGACAAATGTTGGAAAATAAGTGTGTTCTACATGCTGCCTTGTAGTTATTATTTTTTTTTTTTTTAAGTTTGGGAATGGACAAATAGGCTTGAGGGGAATTTTGACCATAGATTCTTAATACCATTTTATTATTTTTATATAAACGATACTTTGAGGACAGCAAGGATAATTTTAGAATTTAAAATAAAGCCATTGCCATCATTATTGATTCAATATCCCTTCTCTTGCCAGAAGTTCTACCAATTGCTCTCTGTTGACATACACTGTTTTTCTTATTTAGTTGCCTATGATAAATCATCCTTTCCATTTCAGAAGGAGCAAGAGAATCTCTTGCTCTTGTTTCCTGTCATACTAGCATCATCCTGAATACTCGCTCCTGTTCTCTTTCAGAATACTTTATTTAGTTACCTTGTCTGCCTTTGCTGGCACCAAAGACTTACTGTGCAAGAAGAAAGGTCATTTCTGTCTGGTAAATAATAACCCTAGTTATTATTTTGAGAGGAGGTATGAGCTGCTGCTACTTTCTCTGTGCTTTTCCTTAAGGCACAAGATGTTTTCACTGCTCTGCCATTTCTTCTTTCTCCCCAAGGTCGGTTTCATTTTCAGTGGATACACTTAGACAAGTCTTGGACTTGATTCAGTTAAAATTACTGTATGTTTGGCCTCTGTATCATGGAAGCACAAGCAAAGCAGCTAAACACTGTGGAAAGTTGTTGTTCTCTGTTTTCTCTGGCCATGCATAAAGTTCTTCAGTGCAGAAGCTTAAACATTTTGCTTTGAATTGAGTCCCCTGGAATTATACGCTTTGTGGTCATATGCTAAATTGTAGACAGAATATAAATGGGCCATTGCTTCTCAACACTCTTCACAGTAGCTGGGGTTTTTTAATTTGTTTTTTTTTTTTTTTTTAACACAGTGAAGTTCAGTATAAGATTTAGGCTCTTTGTCTAGACCCAGGAATAACCCAGCTTCTCTTGTCTGTATGGGGAAGAGATCATAACAAGTCTGATAGGTGGTGAAAAAAGCTAAGCCTCTGCCTTTCCTCATTCACAGATACTCTACAAAATCAGAATCAGTTTCAAGAGTAACTATTTAAAAAAGCTGGGAATGTCTGCTCTGCCTTGAGTCGCATCAGTAGCTGGATTTCCCTTTTGCCTTTTGGCTAGTAACTGAGAAGAGCAAACCAAACTTGTCTGGGAGGCATCTTGGCAGTGTCATGGTGGTGTGCTACAACTCTAGCTTTCAAGTCTTCTAATTAATTTGTGATTTGTAAAGAAGAGGATATCCCAAGACACATGCTGGGATTAATTAAATGTTGCCTCACATATTTTAAAATTACTTAGCCTAGTGGTACAAGGATCTGTTTTGTACTCAAACAGTATGGCATCATACTGCTCAGTGTGAAAAACGATGCTGTCTGCAAGGTGTTGGAGAACTAGACCCTGCTAGGGACAGGCTGGTGCAGAGTTTGAGTTGCAGGAATTTCAGAATCAAGATCATGTGTCCCTTAGTCACAACATCACTACATTCAAGGTTATCTCCCGTTCGTTGTGCCCCTTCTGTTGGTGAAAGACAAATCCTATGGAAGGAAACACACGGTTCAATTCAGTTTTCCTTTTTCAAAAACGGATGACATATTATGAAAGGTTTAACTTGTGACAAAAATCAGCAAACTCGTTAAGTATTTTTGCCTTTGTTAAAATGGCTGATGAGCTCAATTATTTCATAACCAACATCACTGCTGGTTAATGAAAAAAACTTGTGCAGTATGTGCTGGTTTTGGCTGGGGTAGAGTTGATTTTCTTCACAGTGGCTGGCACAGGGCTGTATTTTGGACTTGTGCTGAAAACAGTGATAATACAGATGTTCTTGCTGAGCAGGGGTTACACAGAGCCAAGGCCTTTTCTGCTTTTTGTGCTGCCACACTGGCGAGGAATTTGGGGATGCATGGGAATTTGGGAGGAGACACAGCTGGGAAAGGTGACCCAAGCTGACCAAAGGGATATTCCAGACATGTGACATCATGCTCAGTGTATGAAGTGGGGGGAAGAAAGAGGAAGGGGGGAGATGCTTGGAGTGGTGGCATTTGTCTTCTCAAGCCACTGTGAGATGTGATGCTCTCCTGGGAATGGCTGAACACCCGCCTGCCCATGGGAAACAGGGACTTAATTCTTTGTTTTGCTTTGCTTGCATGTGCAGCTTTTGCTTTCCCTATTAAACTGTCTTTATCTCAAACCATGAGTATTCCAGCTTTTATCCTTCTGATTCTCTCCCAGATCCTGCTGGTGGGAGGGAGCAAGGAGCTGCATGGGGTTTGGCTGCTGACTGGGGGAAACCATGACACAGCAGTACAATTTACATTAACCTAGTTTGTATATTGAGTCAATTTTGAATTATGTTACCCCAAACTACAGGTGCTTAAGTATCATATGTTTTAAAACACTACAGGGAGCTTAGCTGTAAATAGATAGCTAGCAAAGACTGGTAAAAAATACTAAAGTACATTTAATATTTTTGACTACTAAATTGAATGATTTACTATTTATTACTTACAAGAAGTTTTTAATCCTTCCATACACTTAATAGTCTACTAGAGGTATAATGGAGGAGTACTGGTGTTTTAACCACACTTAAAGCTATTTTAGAAAAGACACCATCATATTAATTTGATTCTCTAAACATCTTCTTTTCATTTTTTGTCACTGTATTTCAGATTCTTTTCATGGTGACAGTATTTGTTTTAGAGGCTGACCTATAGCTTTCTGTGAAAAAAACAATATCAACAAAATGTTAGCCAGACTGTAACCACTCTGGTACAACTTAGCAGAACACAGGAAGTATGATGGTTGTTGTATTTCCTTGGTATTGTAAAGAAACTTCTGAAATTTGTAAAAAACAGTACAAAGGATTACACTGTCCCTATTATTCTCATAAACAATGTGACTAGTAGTAAATGTAAGTAAGAATATCAAAATTGATGTAAGAAACCTAATAAATAAATGTTAACCAAAGTAGAATACAATTAATCAGCACTTGTTAATTTAATTTTATCTCTTTATGACACATGCTTGCATAACACGTTGAAAATGTAGTACATGTAAGATCTGAGTTTATTTTCAAAACACTGCGTGAGATGCCATTAATTGCTACTAGGTAGAGAGAAAGAAAGTATAATTAGAAAAGTGGGTACAAATCTCTATTTAGACATGTTCAAGGTAACTCCGCATCTTTGATTCCAAACTAGGGATGTAATATTACCCGTTGTTTACTAGAGTTGCTCAACAGAGAAAATTTGTGAATTAATGTCTATTCTCTTATCAAATCTTGCACAATTTGAGAGTCAGGCTCTGACTGTCCAAAGAAAAATGAGCTAACTGTGGTCAAAGTAATCTGACGATTTAGAAAAATAGCAGCTCCATCAAAATGTTGCTATTCAACCTAACAGAACAGTATGACTGCATGGGTAGAGAAAAAAGCCTTGTATAAATATGCTCTGTACCCTTTTTAAAATAAGTTGGATTAGTATAGTTATAATTATTCAAGGTGTAACTTTGGTAGGAAAGGAGCCCAATTCCATGTTTTTAGTCATATTGGGTGGGCAAAAATTAAATATTTGTCAGCTGTGCACTTAAAGCTGAGCAGAGTGACACAGTTCTGGTCAGCCCTGTTGCAAATTGTATTGACATCTGGTTCCTTTATCCGCTGTAGTTTTGAAGATCTTATAATCAGTGCTTTAACTACATACAGGCATATATATTAATGGACACTGGAGACAGGTCCAACCTAGTAGAAATTTAGGCACAACAGGGTTATAAATGTTACTCGATACCTTATAAAGCCCAAGATACCTCACCAGTGCATAGGCTCTGTTGCTTGATGTAGTCAGGTGATAACATATGTACACTCATGCTGCCTATTTCAGCAAGTGTCAAACGTTCATGCTAAGTACTACATAAATTATCACCTAATTAAGCGCTGTTATGGTTTGGATTGGGAGGGAAGTGTAAACTTGATTCTCCTTAGAGAGCTATATGCAGAAATATGATGTAGAATTCATTTTGCGAATAAAGGTCAAAGACCAGATTTTTTCAGATTTTTTGGAAGAAGGAACTGGAAGGGAACCTTGACTTCCTTAATTAAATCCTTTTCTGCTCATGAAAATTCTAAGAGGTTAATTTGGTTTTATGTGTACTTCCCCATTATATTGTAGAGATGTCAGGAGCACTGTTCTGTTAATGGCACAGTTTGTACCCTATTGGCTTTCTAAACTTCTCATTGCTACTCTTACATCAATAGTTACTGAATCATAATTTATGAATACCAAAAAAAATATTCACCTGGAGGTATGAGTTTAGGATTAAAAGATAAGGCTATTATGAAACAGTCTTATCTGAAGATATTAAATATATATAAATGTGTCTATCACTATATTCAGAAAAATATACCTAAATATATTATTTGTGTGTTAGATGTGAAGACACACATACTGCTGCTGGTCCAGCCATTATGTTATCCTGGCTGGCTATGAAAGTTAAAATACAGAATCTGCTATCAACCACTCTTGATGGTTTAGATTACAATGTCCTTTAGGACAGGAGCAGTATGTATCTATGTTTAATTCACCTAGCAAAACATGGATGCAGGGTGAGTGACATTTTTGGCCACTGCTAGATTATAAATGAAAAAAAATAATTTTCACGGTCCCTGGAAGAAGGGAAAATGGTGAAAAATATGGAACTAAAGGGAGAAATCAGAAGTCAGATTTACTAAGAAGCAGTTAGGGATCAAACTATGTCTTTTCAGGCAATAAAGAGATTCTTCTAAACCAGTCTGTGGTACTGACACCAAAAACAAGGAGGTCAACATTAGCAGTGTGATAGTTATAACATTGATTCAGAAAATTGTATGCTAGTTTATTTTTTCCTCCAATGTGACACCAACCAGCTGAAGGCAGCTAAGCACCTAGGGACATCTGTGTTAAAACAACACATGAGAGAGGAAAGAAACACAGAGTGGAGTGGGAGGAAAAAAACAGCCAAACACAAAGAGGCAAAGTAGCCAAACAGGCAGTTTCTTATCCCAAAATACCTGTGACATTTCTCCTTCTCTGCACTTCAGGAAGGTAGAGAGGAGGGAAATGACAGCAGTGAAATATTTTTCTGTGTCAAGCAGTTTTCCACTTCACAAATACCACTGCTGCCACTGCTGGCATCACTGGTACTCTTTGCAAAGATGCCCAGGGCTGCACCGCTGTAGAGACCAAATTACTTCCTCTTCTCCCCAGGTGAAGTTTGAAGCATGTTGGCATTCCTGTGTTGGAAAATTTGCATTGGCATTACCAGTACCAAGAAACAATTTCCTTGCTATGCTGTGTCTGACCTAGTTACACATTCAGCCTCTTGACTGAATGAGAAAGGAGCTGTTTGCAAAGTTCTTGAAGATCTTCAGGGGTACTGAACCACCTCAGCACTGGTATAAGTAGCAATATTTTCACTACCTTCTATGAAGTCTTTTTCTTTATGTCTGCACGTTTTGAATTATGTGCTTTTACATATGACTTTTTTGCTAAAAATTGACTAGGGGCAAAATTCAGAAATATTTATCTATGTAATAAGGCAACTTGACTAACTGGCAGTTCTTGATCGGGAGATGTTGCTCAAAAACTAAGGCCAGACCAAATGGTTTTTGGACTGTTTTGTATCAACCTTTGTTTTCAATACATGGATGTCTGAGAAAAATGAAATATTCAATTTTTATTTTACCTCTGAACTCTATATTTTGCCCTCTATTGTAGTGCTCAAAAAATATTTTCCTCTATTTTAATTGCACCACGATGCTGCAAAAAATGTATTCTGTTAATTTTGCTACATTTTAGTACCACAGAAATCAAAAGTGGAGATGACACCTATTGAAAAAGTAAATAATGTAACATTAGTAGGAAGATCCCGGTATTTCATGTATGTTGCCATGCCAGCAGTATGCCCTACAATAATCACAGCCCCTATCAGACAGAGGACTGCTTACAACATTCAGATAACACTGACACAGTATCCAGTCATTCAACAACTTTGTCCTGTTATTTTATATTATAACCGTGCTGCTCTGCTGTTGGTTCAATGGAGGTTTAAAGCCTGCAGATAGAAGAAAAGCTGCTTTAAAATGTTATCAGGTGGGTCATGATCTCTGTCCCAGCAATCAGCAAAATTACTGGTGATTCTGCATCATCTGTTTCTCCCCTTCTTTACCACTGGGAACTTAGGATAAAATTCATTCAATGAAATTTGGATTTAATTTACTTCAATTAATGAACAGCCAGGTCTGTAGAGCATGGGCTACTCCTAGCTCTGCCATTTATTACCACTGTGTCTGTGAGCTGGACTTGCTGCTTGTTGTCCTGCTTTTCTCACCAAGAAATTATTCTGATGCATGAATTTGCACGGGTTTTAAATGCCTGTTGGCCAGGGAACATAAAAAGGTAGAACAAGAGTGTTGTCTGGATTTCTATTTTTTGTATGCATGATTCAGGCAATTGCATCAGTTGATAGTTTTGGTAAAAGGCAGACTAGATGATGCAACAAATATGATGACATGAAAGAAACTCCATAGTCTGCTCTTTTGAGGTCTTTAGCAAAGAGGAGAGCATGCACCTCTGGCCCGAATTTGGTTTACTGATCTTTCATTTCCTCAGCTGAATGCTTAAGATCAGTCAGAGTGCTAGAAATCCTATTGGCCTCGCAGCCAGTGTGTCTGCAATGCTTCTTTCAGCAAACACAAACCATGTTTAAGGGCCTGGAAAACAGTACAGCAATTTGCTGGCCCTAAAGCAAAAATAAACTGTGCACAGTATGTCACATCAGCTCTTAACTGTCTCCAGGAAGTGAAATGTTTGACAGGGAAATATATTTGCTTGTGGCCTCATTTGATTCATGTTTCAAGGAAAGAATTGAAGTCATACCCCCAGTGGAGCACTTACATCAGTCAAGGGGAGGATACTGCAATCTCCAAGATGTCATCTTCCTGCACCCTCCTCCCTGCTTCCCTGTGAAGGCACAGTGCCATTCCAGTGGAGGAGATTTTAGAAAAGGGGTACAATGTGTTTTTTCTGTGTAGGATGAAATGGATAGCATGAGTTAGGTGTAGAAATCTTTCCTTATTGGGAGGGGATGGTTTCATTGTAATGGATTTCTTTGCATCTAATTTTCCACTCCCTGTCTCAACCTAGTGGGAAAACGTGCAGAAATACAAGTAGAGGCTTCCACAGTGTTGGTACAAATTCAGAAGAACTCCATAAGGAAGCTGTGAAATTACCACCATGCAAAAAATGTATGCCAGAAGAGACCAGGCCCAGAGTGCAGAAGGTGGTTTATAGAATACAGTTGATAGAACATAATCCAGTTTCTAATTTCTGATTGGGTTCGTGATCAGTTTTCTCCATCACACTGCAGATCCTGTTAAAAATATCCTCTCGACTAAACTCAGTGTTAGCTTCCTTGAGACAGACTAGTAAACCTTATGCTTAAAAGTAAAGACAGAATTTTTAGAGAGAAATGGAAGAAATTTACTGATGTTCTAGAGTTCTTTTCTTTGTCCCACCTTCAAGTTCCGCTATTTTTAACTTTGTTCTTTTTGACATGGGGTGTATCAGACCCCTGTTAGAAACTTACCACAGCACCTCTCCACACTGCTGTCATTGATGGGGAGGTACCTCCAGAACTTCATTAAAGATGTGTTTGTGTTTTGGTGCCCAAAATATTTCTTAAGCTATTTTAAGTAGGCAAGCAGATATGTTAAAGTACTAAAAATAAATATTTAAAAATACTTGACCTCAAAATACCGATCCATGAGAAGTAGATGGTAAAAGGACTTTTAAAAGGATCTCTTCCTTGCATCCTACCCAGAGCACAGCCTCAGATTTATAGACTTGTGGTTAAGGCAGATGTAGACCGAACTGCTATCTGAAATGGCATCACAGGAAGAGCCAGATATTTTCCAGGTTTCTAGTACTCTTGGCATGGGTTTTGAAGCTCTCAGCATAGTATGGGGGTCTCCAATCTGTTCTTTGTGAGATAGTACAGTTCACAGAGGCTGCCTTATGGATCACAATCCATGCACAGGAGAGGCTGTTGTGAACACTGCCTCTTACTCTGTTGTGGCTATGGCTGGATTTATGTTTTTGTGCAATATTAGCATAATTGCTTATAATGGCTAAAAAAGACTTGATTTTACTTGCACAGAAGCATGTTGCCTTTTTGAAAAGCATGAATCCTGCCATCAGCTTGTTCTCTTGACTTTATTTACTCCCTGTCAGCTCTTCTCGCTCTGTTTTGTTTTGTTGTGGGTTCGTTTTTTTTTTTCTTATTTTTTTGCCTTCACAGAAGGGAGAGAGCCAGCCCTTTGTGGCTCACCACTTCTCCATGGAGTAACAGGAACCAGACCACAGCTTGGGCACCTCAGCGGGCCCTTCTGAAAGGAGCATCAGACAGAGTATTAAAGAAGGGTGTGTTCTCACAGTTGCCCAGCACTATCAAGGCTAACCAGCAGGATGATCTGGGTTTCTGCAGCCCCGTGCCAGATGGCCCCTGACTCCAGTCTTCATTGCAGGTCTGTGCTCTGTGGTTATGGCAAGACTTCATTCTGAAATAGCTGCTTGGTTTTTGAAATTCAGGCATGGCCCTCTTATTTGGATATTCCAAGCTGCAGGTTTCAGTTGAA
Source organism: Daphoenositta chrysoptera (assembly GCA_013397915.1). NCBI lineage: Eukaryota > Metazoa > Chordata > Aves > Passeriformes > Daphoenositta > Daphoenositta chrysoptera. Next base: position 697,518 of record VZRO01003393.1, on the reverse strand, counting down.
CCCATAAGCAGCAGCTGGGTTTAATAAATGAGGACAGATTTTCCCAGGTATTTAAAAGCTGGGCAGAATGATACAGTGTTTACAGGCAGCTTGCTCCATGCTGAATGAAATCCAGAGAGATCCATTGCTTCAGGGCTTACACATTGCAATGAACATACGGTCAGAAGTTACTTTCAGTGTTTATGCCCCACATAAACCAAAATGTTTTGCCTAATGTCATGAAAAATACAGAGGATTCTACAATAACAGTGAACAATGTGGGTTTTAATTTAAAACTTAGTATTGCAGAGAACTCAGTCTTTTAATGAAAGCTTATGGTCTTCAAATCAAAGCCAAAATCTGTTTTTAAAATTTGTGCTTTAGAGCCTTCCTGTTTTGAAGATAAACAGTGTTTCATTAAAAGACAAATATCTCCAAGAAAACAGATTATGTAAATACATGATTCTGATTTTTCTTATGCTGAGGGTTATATCCAGTCTTGAAATACTTCAGAAGAGAGAGGAGAATTGCCATATAAAAATAATGGCATAATACAGCAAGGCAGTAGTCTAACATAAAAACAGGCAGTGTTTGGGGGTTTTGCTGAGCAAATGCATCACTGATTCATATGGAATACACTCCTTGTAACCAGTACATGGTCAGCTTAGTTTCAGTGGTTTTCTAGAGTTGCAAAATGTTGAACTAAAGTTTTATTTCAGTCAAAGTGGGGCAGCCCATTTTCCTGTCAGTTCACCTTTTCCTTTGTCAGTGATCTTGGTGTATTGGGGAGACCTGTCAGTGTTATGAACCAGCAAAGCCCAAGATCCCTAGAAACAGGGGCTTGAGTGCTGGAAGTGGTGAAGAAAACCAACTCACAGATCCTCTTCCAAAGATAAGGGCTCCTTTCCTTACTGTTAGAGGGAGCAAGTGATCTGTAGTGATGCCTCCTTGCTACACAAACCGTTTTCAAGGCATGTCTCTCCACTAACCCAGTCACTGTTTCTGGATGTTTTGTGACACCACAAAGCAGCTGTTCTTTTACTCTTCTGACTAAGACATTTATATTCAACCCTGACATTTTAATCTAATAAAAAAAAATCTTTTTACCTCCTTGCAGTATAAACAGAGAACCTCTATATAATGGGCATCTGTGGAATATGGAATTAATCCCACTAGTGCGGAAAAACCTTCATAAGTCTCTTGCGGCTTCATCACTCTTTGAGTTATGAGGTCTTCCTCTCACTTGTGGGATAAAGTCCAAATCCCACAGAAGCTTATTATGTGTCCACTATTTATTAAAACTTCATCATTTAAAACAAAACACTTAAGAAAGACACTGGGAAACATTTAAAATCAAAGAGGTTTCAGTCTGAGGAATATTTGTTATATTTGAAGGTTTTTCAAAGCAGAGAAGAAAAAGTTCATTTTAGTACTGATAACCACTGAACTTGCTGCTTCTGATTATTTTTCCTTTTTTTCTTTTTCTCCATGGAGAGATTCTGAATGTTTTTCCTTTCTTTCCTACATGATTTTATAAATCTTTCAGTATCCCTCTGAAGACTTTACTTACTTTTCTCTGCTTTGCAGCCCAATCACTGGAGCCATTAACTATGAGTGAGAGCCCTTGTTCCCTGGCCTATGGTCATAAGTATATGTACTTGTTGTACCTGGATTTGCAAGAAGCCCTTTAAATAACACTCAGCGTTTTGCAGAAGTGTAACTTCACAAAAATACACTAGTTAAAGCTTAAACCTAGTAGTTTAACAGTACTAACATTTTCTACCAAAGCTGTTCTGGAGCTAAGAAGATTGGGCAGGGGGCAGCCAAACCTGTTTGATTTAAAACTCTGTCATGTTCTCTGTCTGGGCACATTTAGACCTCTTCTTCCCTTGCCCTGGTTTCTATGGACAGACTTTTCCCCTTCTATTTCTTTATGATGTTTCTGTACCTCAAATCAAGTAGAAGTTAAAGTCCACCGAATCACTTGATGTAATGCAAATGAACATAGCCACAATGTTAGCTATGCTGCCTGGGAATTAACTTAATCACTTCATTGTAGTAATTTATGATATGGCTTAAACAAGAATCTTTAATCACTATTTTACAAAATAAGCATGAGAACTGATTAAAAAATATCTTTTAATTGCCTTGGTGTTAAGTCACACGAGTGCTATTGTTACTGATATACTCAAAATAATTTATTGTTCCTGGGTTTGAAGCATTTTCCCCTATTTCTTCCTATTATAAATGAATAACTGTTATCACCTACATAATTTTCCCCTTCCCTCATACAGAAGTAATTAACTAATTCCCAAAAGAGTTGCAAAAAACAAGGAACCCTATCTTACAGCTAAGGAACGTAAGACAGATTCTCACGGAATGACTACCCCAGTGTCATCCTGTACATCAGTGTCAGAGCTGGGGTGAGAAGCCGGGAGTTGCTGACTGCAAGCCCTGAGCTCATGGCTTTGGCTCCTAAGGTAAAGTCCCAATGCTGTGCACTGAAATAGGCACAGGCTTTTACACCATCTTGCAGAGACGTAATGTTGAGGTGAGAATATTGAAACATTTATATGGTATGTGTGGAGCAGATCTGGCATTGGCACATTTCTGAATCTTTAGAGACACCTGCAGCTGCAGGGGCTGTGGTCCCTTTCAGCTGTGCTGAGGGCAAATGAGCACTGTGCAGCTGAAAGTTGTGTGCCTGCAAGACTGATGGTGTTGGGACAGTTTACCCTTTAAAAAGAAACGTTCAGGTAAGAGAGCAGACTGCCTCTGAGGAGTGGAGAACAGAGGATGATTGCTTTACCAGTTGGAAGACTGTGGGCATGATGTATCATTCTTTACCTCTAAAAAAAAAAAAAAAAAAATCAGGTCAATTTAAATATGTTCCAGGGGAGCAGCCAAATCTTTTGTGCGTACTTGAACTCTGAATCTCTTCACTTGTTCATATGTTCTTCCAGTTAATCACTTTTCTTTCCTTCACCCTAATAGAGAAAACAGGATCTGAATTTAAGGCAGACAGGGGAATAAAGAACAAACAGCCATATCTGCTGCCTATTTCTACAAATGCTAAGGGCTGCTTCTAGTCTCCAACAAGAACTCAGGATGGACCTGCTTTTATGAGAATCTGTAAGATTTACAGCAAAAAGTGTACAGCCAGTCAGAGAGCTTCAACTTGATGAAAGATCTTTCTGCTCAGCCTTTGCTGCTGAGTGGGACTGAATTAGCACAAAATGACCCTTTTATTCTGCTATACCATGGATTTATATTCACAGGGGCAGCTCCTCAGTAGGGGTAAATTGTCTTAACTCTTTCAAAGGACTTGAATTTGGCTATTTGAAGTTTGGTCCTGGCAAAAGGTGAGCACGTTTTCAAGCTCCATGACTTCATCTGTCAAATCCACTGTCAGGCTGTGTCACCTCCAATCTTTAGGTTTCTTACATTGCTTTTCAATGACATTATAATGAGTTTCTACCTGTTGCAAAGAATGATGTTGTAGCCTATGTCTAACAATATTTTGGATGTGATTATTTTTAGTTGTGAAAAATTTTGGAATGTGTTGGGAAGCAATTGAGGTAAAATTCTTTGCTTTTATTTTGAATTGTTGCATCATCTTCAGCAAAGTAATTTTTTTCTTTTTCATTGTTTGAATAATTTATTATCTATACATTATTTAAAAAAAAGAAAAACTAGGGCAATTGTGATGACAGTGTTCATTTTTTTTCCTCTGCTGCATGCACAAATGTAATAGTAATAAACATAAAACGTACATAAATTCAGTTTTTAGATTAAAAGAACAGAAAAGGCAAGCAAAGTGTGGGCTGCAGAAGCAACAGGAAGTGAAAAGGTGGCGAGAGTGAAACAAGAATGTAAATCACATTTTTTATGAGTGGCCACCCGGACGACAGAGTGCAGAAGCAGACCGGGTTGTTGTGAGAAAAAACAATGAAGAGTGCACATGTAATAATACAAAGTGCCTGAGTGAGGGGTAGGGCCAGGGCAGTGCTGGGGAAGGCTTTCCTCAAGTGGGGCTTGGAGAGGGCTGAATGCTTACTCTGCCTCCTGCTTTTTTGGTCCCCTCAACCCCCCTTTACTTTTTTCTTACACGAGATTGGTTTTGGTAGGGATGGTCCAAAAAAGCACCCTCTTGAACAATAAACACAAATGACTGTGGTGGTCCTGTCAGCTTTGGATCTTTGTAAAATAACCAGTGATCCACAACATTTTCTGGAATTGATTTCACAGGCTTTCCCTCTACATCCTCACTGACAGCCTGGAAAAAAATTTCCACTACCACCATCAGTGAATGCTATTCATTTTCCCATTATTGTAAATTCTTGCATGCAAAAAGTCCTAAAGAGCAATCCCTTTGAAGCAAAGGTAATTTTGCTACTGAAGGAGTAGCAAATCAAATGCTATGCTCACAAGCTCTTACATTTTGAAAAGAACACTTGCAAATAATTAAACAGTTATTCATGGCAAAAACTTGAAGCCTTGACGATTTATTCAGACTTTGTAGCCTATAGTAAAATATAAATTTTTGTTAATAGTGGCATAAACCATGTTAGGGACATGGTTTAGTGCTGGACTTGGCAGTGCTGGGTTAAGAGACTTGATGATCTTACAGGTCTTTTCCAACCTAAACGAATCTATGATTCTATGATAAATGTAGCATTCTCTCCTGTTCCCTTCCCCCCTTTTTTTTTCCTAAGTGTAGGACTTCCAAGATTTTTGGAAGCAAAAAAGCATCTGTTTTTCTGTATGTTTGCTTTTTTTATAGACTTCATAAATCCAGCAGGCCTCTATTTGGACCACTAGGCCCTTTCAATAGAAGCATGTTTTCACTGGGATTTCCACATTCATAATTATTCCTCTCGTTTCTCTGCTGTGAGAAGACAAGCTGCTATTTCATTGCTTTGGGGAAGTTAATAATATGGTAGGCAAAACATCAGGAAAAATTATAATGAATGAACCTATACAAATTGTAGGGAAACACATGCTGCTGTTATAAAATGTTCCCATCATAAATCCCAGCAAATCACTCTCTGCACAAGTGAATAACTTTTTAACACATAAACACTCAATTAATTAAAGGTAATATACTATATACACTCAAACTAGTGTGACACAGAAAAGACAGATTCAAATAATGGCATTCAAGATTGTAGGCCCAGTCCTGTCTGCCACAGTCCTCCTGAGAGTTTTGGGAATAATAACACTCCAAAGTAACTCTCTTCTAGACCTGAAGTGAAAATGAAGCTCTCAGCCTCAGTGCTGCTATACTATATTATTGCATTCACTTAAGGCATAAGTAGGAAACTCCCTACTTTTTTTCTCACCTTATTTCAGACATATAGAAAATGTTTCCTCAGCTTCATGTAGGTCACCATTCCCACCTCCTCCTCCTCCTTTTTTTCTCCTCCTTCTCCTTGTCCCCCCCTACTATTTATTAGTTATTTGTATTTTTCTACCTTGCCCCAGATTCTTGGAAGATTATTTCTTTTAACAATTGTATTATTTACAGGGCCAGTGAATTTATTGATATTGTCTTTTCCATCTATGGTTGTGGTTCAACTCCACTAAGATATATCTGTTCATTTTGAGAGCAAATTTGGTTAGAATTTGCCTGGACTATTTTTAAAATACTGTTTAAATAAATTTTTCACTCTATAAGAAAAAAAAAAAGAAAGCATGAGGGAAAACAAACTTTGAAATGTTTTCAGTTTTGATTACATTTGTGTCAAGATCAGACAGAGACTTACCAACTGCAGAAAAATAACCAACTTGTACTCACATAGAAAGGAACAAAGCAAGGTTCAGTTTCCCAATGCAGGGGTTATTTAGATTTCTCCATCAAGAGTCACTGAGAGTGATCCACCAAAAAACCAGTTAAAAGTAGTGACTTGAATCCAAGACTTTTAAATTCAAGAATACTTATATTCACATACCTGCTTGAAGCTAAATGATATTGCTGTATGAACGGTAAAGCATTTGCTTGTTTTCACAGGGAGAAATATAATGATATTACATTTTTATACAACATTGTAAACATAGAATAATTCTAAGATGAATAAATATAGATAAACAAATAAATAAAGATAGGATAATTTTTTAATTCTTTGAAGGTTTCTGAGATCAAGGAACGTTTTCCATTCAGGTTGAAACTGTACATATTTACTATGGCCAGTCCCTGTGTTTATTATATTTAATAGCGATTATGATTTGTCATGTAAATGTGACTGAACAAAAATTAAATTTTCTTCCTGCTCTCCACTTCTCTTTTTTGTAAAGCTCAGATACTTCTGTGTTGATCCACTTTCATATCACTGTTGATTAATAACTCTAATAAGAATTACAGTTTACACAAGCTGAGAAAATACAGAAAAATTAAATTAAAAAAAAGTCTAAGGCTTCCCCTCCCCGAGGTAACAGAATCATGAAACATAGAATAGTCAAGGTTGGAAAAGACCTCCAAGATCATAAAGTCCAGCCATCATCCTAGCACTACCACCATGTTCACCACTAAACCACATCTCCAAAACCAGGGAGCAATAGCTGATGGCAATAACTGGGGCTGTTTTGGGTACATGCAGTGTGATCACCTCTTTGGAATTAATTTATCACGCCTAACCTTCTGCCTGAGCGCTGAACCACCACCAAGAGCAAAGCATCACACAAAATGTGTTTTCTCTTTCCAGCTATCGACAGATATTTTACTTTTTATCTTTTAATTTAAGTCCTATATTTTCCTCAGTCAACGCACTCATTTGAAGTTGAGCTTGACATTTTATGGGAAATTTCTGTCTTTTCTGCTTCTTTCCCAGTAAGTATATCAGTATATATAACAGGATTCCCTAAATAAGCAGAACTGAATTTCAGAATGACAATACACATGAGACTTGGAAAAAATTTAATGGGGCCACTCAGGCTGAAAAAACTTGTTGATAGGTTGGAAAATGAGATGCAGCATTACAAACATCTGTCCTTTCCTATCCCAGTATCTCTGATGGTAGTCCCCTTCAACGCCATCCATGAGAACATCTGTCTCATCCAATGTACATTAATATCTCCTGCCATTACGGAGGAGTCTTACAGGGTAAGAGTCCCCCCACATTTTTTGGAAATTGTAGAGGAATCCTTGGTCATCCTAGGAGAGGTATGTGGGTTGTGACACAACCTAACAATAATTAATAACCTTTATAGGCCCTTGCTCAATATTTTCAGTTAAATCTAAGTGTATCCAGGTTACTTTGTCAGTCATCTCGATTGATATTTATAGGACTTCCTAAAGTGTGTAATGGAAAAACCGCTGTACTGAGCACATACCTGTTGGACTCAGCAAGCCTGGTTATAGATTATGAAATTTCATACTCGAAGTTTCAGAGCTTAAAAATGAACCCTCATGCTTGGCCACAGATATTTTAAATGATTCATAAGTATTTTGGCCATTTAAGGGCTTGTTGGTCGCTATAAAACTTTATCCTGTTAAAATTAATCCTTCACTTATGAAGTCTTTTTCTAGAATTTATATATTCCATTACCTGGCCTTATTAATCATATTTTGTAGTTACTCTCTCAAGAACATCTATTTTTAGCCATGGAGGTTATCTTATATAGGCATGTTACCCAATGATGGCTCTTTTCAAGCCAAATGTAGCACTTTCAAAGAACCCTTTCAAAGAAAGTTATGCTGATACTGACAGTAGCCACTAACAAATCCACAGGGGATGAAATGAATATGAATTGATCCAGGCTTAGATCCTGTCAGCTAGTGATTACCCAAAAAATGGATCCTCTGGGAGATTGTCTGAGTCCTTTATCTCACTTTTCATCTTTGACCTTCACACCGGCCTGTGTTCAGAACTTCCACTGTTTAATTCTTTGCTGTGTGAAACTTGATACCTAAAGTGTTGCTGGTAGTGCTCTACTTTGTGTGTTGCCGTACATGTTGTAGTGTTCATCTATTTTGTTCTTATCTTACAAAAAAGGGGCTGAACAGTTGAGGATAAAATTATTTTAAAATTCAGGCACAAAACAAGCCTGCTGTAATAAGCAGTTTCTAGAATTGTACAAAAAAAAATTGTAAAACCAAGAGAATCAAAATGGAAATCACTCCATAGTCTTTAACACTGATTAACAATGTAATAAATCTGAAGGACTAATAGCTGACAAAAACAGGACAAAGGGAGGATTAAACATGGACTATACATTTTGCTGCAAGTCAAATGAAACTTAAAATAATGGACTACATTTCTGTTAGGGTTTCTTGTTAACAATATACTGTTAATTAGAAGAAGCATTATTTTTATATATTACATATATATATTTTCTTTTTAAAATATTTTCCCAGAAATCTCATCCAAACTCCTAAAATTTTTGAGTTGTTTATAACCTGCACTGCTAGAACTTGCTTTACCTTACCCATTTCTGACATTGGAAAGGTAGAAACCGGCTGCCTCTTGAATAGTCTTACAAAGCTCTTCAAGACAGAAAGATAAAATGCTGTGTTGGAAGCCAGTAAAACATAATAAATGAAGTAACTGGGAGAATTTTAGGTAGGTAGTGTGAATACACGTTTGCAATTTATTAAGTTTTTTGTTTGTCAGGCCAGAACACGCCTGCTGCCCAAGTTGCCTGGTTCAAGGCTGGGTTGGAGCATCTCTCTGTGCTGTGCAGATAACGCTGCATGTGCAGTGAGTGCCTGTGAGCTCCTGGCTTTGGGTAGCTGCTGGAGAGAGAGACACTAACTACAAAATGAGGGTTTGTACAAATATGTGCATGTGCACTCAGAGTGTGACTTGCTATAGGACAGCAAGAGGGAAAAAAAAGAAAACGAGCCACTCAAACAGGAGTTGCCCAGACACACGCATTTGTTAAACTGAGAACCAGCCCTCTGCTCCTCCCCTTGGAAAAATTCCTGGTGAGGAGATGACTTGCTATGGATTTGTGAGGTAAAAGCTTCAACGGAAAATAAAATCTGGCTTCTGCTGCCTGGGCTGAGGCTCATTCCACTTATCCACTGGCATGACCTCACTGGGAGTGGAGTCAAAAGTCTTCCTTGGTTGACGCAATGTGCCACTGCTGCTTATTTGCCACCTTCCCTGCCGTCCTCAGAGATTACCTGCTCCTCCACCCACCACCAGGCAATAACTCCTGCAGGGGTGACGCATCTGGGCTGTCCCTGATGCCAATGATCAGGCATTGGAAACAGCCTTTCTGGACAGGATCTTAGCGTGGTCCTTCCTGCCACAAAATATCAGACTGAACTGGAGGCTGACAGTGTCCAGAGCTAGAATAAAATGTTTTAGCAATAAAATCTTACATCAGAACATATGTAAATACCTTTCAAAATCCCTCTACTGGGCACTGTAACAGATTCATCTGCCCCAGATGAGGGGATAGTGAAGTTTTTCCTCCTTCTGCACTCCAGGTCTCCATGGTGAGCTCAGATACCAGACTGATGGACAACATCTCAAAGTCTTTTAAACTGTCCTCTCTTCATTGTTCAATAACTTTTCAGAGTTCAAAGTAACAACTAAGATATTACATTTGCCTGCATGATGAAAAAATACTTATTATAAAAAAGGAAGTGTGAATTGTTATTTCCCAACAAAACTAGTAAAAAGAATGAAACACATCAGAGCCTAACAGTTCTGTTGGAAGCAGGTTTTGTCCTTGTTGTTAATAACTTTTATAATGATTTGAACTGCTTTCTTTACACAGTCTTCCAGCTGCTCCCTAAGGAAAGTTTTCCTTGTTTAGTGCCTCCAAGTTCCTTGAAATGCTTGGATGAGTGGTCCTGTGTAAGAGCCAAAGATTATTTTATCCACTGAACTTCAGAACATTAAAAATATCCCATCTGGTTAAGTAGCGACTTGATTTTGGGTCATTGTGAAGTAAGTTTTATGTAGTTTGCTGGGAAGGGTCTGGTGTTCACTGTGCTGCAGAATATTACTGAAATACAGAACGTGATATATTATTATGTCACAGAAAAGGTGCATGTACATAAGTAAATGCCAGTTTCACCTTTATTATGAAATTAAACAGAGCCAAGGAACTTCCTGGATACTGGAAATCAGACATCTACATTGCTAAATTGCTAGAACAGTACCTAAATTATTTTGGCCCTGCTCAGCATGTACTTTTCTCAAGCCGTTCCTAGGTTCAACCTGGAATTTAGCAAAGGTTCAGGATTAGCAGGGAGTTTGTATTTGGTTAGTTCTTTTTCAAAGGTTAGAAAGTTTGGTGTTATGGAGTCAGAACAGCTGTCAGAACAGCATGTTTAATATACTAGTGAAGACATAATATATGTATAAAACATGCATATTTCTTCAACGATCTTAGAAAATGACACATTGGAAGCAAATATTCCATTTTTCACATTCTTTGGTGAAACAGCCAGCAACTGCCTTCAGGTCATTGCAGTTACCTGGGATGTGGTTGAGAAAGATTAGGTGATTGCCCTTCAGCAATAGTTTAATGAGAGTTGATTGCATTTGTGTCTGTGTTTGAAAGAAGTACAATCCTGAGTACTGGGGTGAAAACATTGTACTGATGTTTGAATGTAAAGTAAATAGATTAGTGAACATATAAAAGGTATTGACATGTACTGGTGTTTTATGAAAGTATTGCAAGGTGCACTCAAGTTTTCCCATCAGTCTGTACATTTTGGACAGAAAATATTTATTGTTAAAAAAAATTCCTTTGTTGTCAATTCATTTTATTCATTCCTGTTAAAGCCAAGAGATAAGAAGCAGAAGAAATGTCACTGTAGTTTATAAAGCAGATGAACATATCTATCTGCTTAGCAGTCTACGATCTTGTAGCTGAATTTAAGTACAAGATGACAACGAGTAATCCAGGCTCAGTATGTCCCTATGCAATCACATTTCCAGTCCTATGTGTGTGCCTGTTCAATATTTACAGAGATCATGGAGCACCCACTTCCACTGAGGAATTAGAATATCTCGTATCAAAGCCTTACCTTTTGTAGATAGAAGACCAGGAAGAGCTAAGACCGCAGGAAGTGACCATCATGGACTAGTTTACACATAAGTGGAAAGTGGTAGAAACTGATGTAGGAAAGATCCTTTTCAAAATCTAAGTTCCTTCTTAACATAGCCTTAGTTCTGATTTTCTCATCTGAAATGATGTTATTCATATATGCATGTATTTATAAGATTTTCTGAAGCTACCTCAGCCACAGTTCTAGCTAAGTTAAAATTTTGTGTTTAGGTAATAAAAATATACATAGCTTATATGTATATGTTTCAGCTTAGCATGAAAGCATTGGTAAAAGTAGATTCTGTTAAGTCTTTGGTTGTGTTAAATTTTGAGTTTTTCATATTTAAGAAACAGATATGGAAACAAGTTCAGTGAAGGTCCTACATATAGTGTTAGAGGCAACTAAATCTTTGCTCCTGCCAATCAAAAAATTAGATTATTTTTTCATAATAACTGTAAAATTGTGAAGCAGAAAAAAGAGTGGTTGGGAGTGTGTGAAGAAAAATTAGAGTAAATTATTTTTTCTCTGATGCTCATATTCAGATACAAATATTTTTTCAGGAAAATAAATACTTCGAGGAAAAAAAAAGGATGAACCTCCTTATTTTCTATAACAAAACAAGGTTTCATCATGAGGCAAAGCTTTTAGTCATATTTTACTTGTCATCCAATATTGTAGATTGGTGGTTATAATAATAATTAAATCCATTATTGATTCACATCTAATCTCTATGAAATCTAGCAATAGTGACAGTAAGGATCCTCTGGAAAAAAGAAAAAACAAACAACAAGACCCACATAGTACTTGGGGTGAAATTCTGGTCTTGTGGAAGTAAATAGTAAAACTCCCGTTGACTCCAATGGGGTCAGGATCTCTTCCCCTTTCCCTCCACCCCCAGTGTGTAACCACAGCTGTGCTTTTGCTAAGCCGCATGCAAGAACAACTTATGAATCACATCTGGTGACCCTGTTTGGCATCTCAGCAGAGAAAACATCAGGAATATTAACCCCTTTGTTACATAAATTAAAACAAAGACACTTTTGGACTCCTCTGATAATGCAAAAACTAAGGGAAAGAAAATAAAAACAGAATAAAAATATTTTAAGGGAAAGGAAAATCAGGGACACTGAAAGAGAAAAGCTGCTGAGGCATTGTAATTACAAAATTAAGAATAAACACATTTTTCTTTCTCTCTTAAGTTTAGCTGCCAATGTAACTAGATAAATTTCTTTAGTTTGTTTCCACTTGTTCTCACTGACTCAAGCTGGCAATAGCCTTTGTATAATTTCAGGCTCTTTGGAGTCAGTGTCTTGATCTTCAGTCAAAACCTCTTCGTTTTCCAAGAACCTCTTAGTTTTCCATTTCCTCCTTGGAAAAGCTTAAAATCATATCCAAAAGCTGTATTAGCATTTTTTCACCTGAGACGCTGGAATTTCCACCGTCACTGGACTTATTTCTCTTTTCTGTCTTTGGAAGATATCTTGTTAAAATCCAGTGTTAATATCCAAACCTCTGCTCTTTTTTTTTTTTTTTTTTTTTTTTTTTTTTTTTTTTTTTTTTTTTTTTTTCTTTTTTTGCTTTTTGGGACGTGAGTGTATATTTTACTCTGGGTAGGAATTTCACAGTCTGAAATTTAAATCATAGCTATCTATATCCTGGCTGGATGAGCCTTTTAGATATAAACATTCCCAAACCAGAGCATTTGTTATCAGAATCCAGAAAGCAGCGCTGTACTTTCTCACTGACTAGGTATCAAACAGTAGCCATAAAGAGACAAATTCCTGCATTTTAATCTCAGTGTAAGGTTTTATGACAGTAGTTTTACATATATGACTTGTCGTATGTGAAGAATTTTAGAGAAAGTAGAAAAATATACCACACAGAACATTGCAGACCTGTAGAGATAAGAATACATGTCAGCCAGGTTCTCCTGACATCATTAGGGCCATTTCTGTCACATTGCCCTGATTTCTTCTATTTAAACAGATTGTCTTAGGCTGTAGAATATGTCAATTACGTCTGAGTGGTGAAAGGCCCTGATTTAACACTTCTGCTGGGCCTTGTGAAGTTGAAGAGCTGAATTTAAGGGGAAAGACACCATTTACCAGAATCAGCAGAGTCCTCTAAATTGCAAGTGATTGTGCATCAGCACGTTGGACACATCTGGTTGAAGTCTAGGTCCCCTAAGTGTTTGATCTTTCAGCCATCTCTTTTGAAAATGGTATCTTTGCTGTTTTTGTGAGCATCTGGCTGCTTCCTAGTGGGATCATGACCACAATCTCACTGGATATACCAGTGTCTGAACCCACTGAAATCAGATGCATCAGAACAGTACTTCAAAACAAAAAGTCATCAGTACAGAAATAATTCTAAACAATTTAATCTCTTTCACGCCAGGAAACAATTAAAATGTAATTACAGTTATGTAACAAATTTACAGTAAAAACTAATAGGTTTTCTTTTTTTCCCTGCCAACACAACAATCTGATATTATAATTAGAAAAAGTAGACATATTTTCAACAAATAGAGTACAAAATTAAAAAGACTATCTGGAAAGGTTAATATAAGATGTCTGTATTTTGAGCATCGGTGAATGAGGTTTCTTTTCATATTAGTATAGAATGACAAGTTCTTACAGAGTACCAGGATACCTGTCAGCTGTAGGGAGAGTAATATATTATAAAGGTGAAGAAATAGCACTGTATCATGGTAATGCAAAGAATTCAGTGAATACAGAAGTCAGCACAGAGAGAATTAATAGAATAGATGCAGCAAGATATTTCTTATAATCAGAATACTAGTGCAGTTTTTAAGCTATTAAGGGTCCAATAATTAAAATAATATTGAGCAATGCTGCTTGAGAACTGCACAGTTATATTACACTTATTTCCAACATTTTCAAACCTTTTGCCCTGAAGAGAATTCTGATATTGGAATTCAATTCAGTACGAAAGCACATGTTACAGTTTTAATAACCTATGACAGAATTTCCTACTTTTCAAAAACATTTTATTAATGTTGAGGTGTGAAGTGTCAGCAGGCGCAAGTGGGGCAACCAAGACTGAGAAATGGTTGTAATGGGGCATTTCAATTATCTGCATAGAAATTTATCCTTTCCAATGGACGATTTAGAGAGAGAACTTCTTGACCTCTCAGACTATAATTTTTATAGCAGTTGGTTCTACAGCACACATGAGGGTATGTTACTTGGTCCTATGTAATATACAAGTGTTGGTTCATAAAGTAACTATCGCTGAGCCACTAATTAATGGTGACCACAGCATAATTAAGTTCAACATTCTCGAGGGAGTGATTGAATCAAATGTGGGACTGTGACACTAAACTTTTGATAATGAAATTTTTTTTCAAGGGTAAAGTTAGTTAAAAAAACCTAAAGTCAAAAGTGAGGAAATTAAAATCCTTACACTCAGCATGGAGGCTTCTTAGGCATCCCAGGAGTCACAGAGGAATGAATGCATCTTAACAAAATATAAAATAGAAAGCCATTTAGAAGCTAGTACAGCTAGATTGCAAAGTTCAAGATGTTATTTAAGACAATATGGTAGCTTTCAGAAAACTGAAATAGAGTCCAATGCAAGGAAAGAACCAGATATTAAGGAATTTGGGAATTCTGGAGGTAAAAGGTAAGATATAAGACGATGAGTCATAAATACAACTGACAATACTAACAATATATTTCTATGTGTCTCAGTTGGGAACTGTGTCAGAAAATTGGATGATTCATTTTGTCATCCTTGAGAAGCTATGGATAATATAGATATTAGAGAAAAATTGTAAACAATGTTTGTGTTAGGAGTCATCAATGAGGCTGAGATATCTGAAAAAAAATCAAAGGAATTCACTGTCAGTAAACTGATAAACTGGAAAGCATCAGTACACAAGGCCTTCTAAGAACTCAGATGGAAAAAAGGGGTAGTGGAACTCTTAGTAGGAAAGTACATTTCCTACTAACACATGAAAGAAATTTCATGTGATCTGTGATTCTAAGCTGAGATGTGGAAGAACAGCAAATGTTTAAAAAGTACTTGAGTGACTTAGAGAATTGCAGGTGGCTTTAAGTGGAGGAATTCATTAGAATAATCTGTAGGAAAAATGATAAAGTTGTTTTCCTAATTTTTTTGCTTTACTTTAAGCAGAAACAAATCCCTCATGAGAGGCTGCTGGGAAAATGAGGAAGCCCTGGCTAAGGGCCAACATGGCATGAACACAGAGAAGAAATGGAGCAGAAAGTGGCAAAAGAGTCAGGAGCTGCTGCCTGGCTCTGGATGAAGAGCAGGTCCAGCAGTATCGAGCTGAAGATTTGCCCTTTCCCCTCACCCCAGCCAAGCTGGTGAGTGATTTAGCACGTACTTGAATGCATCAGGATCTTACCAGCGGGCTCTGGTTTTGCCTCCAAATGTAGACATTACACTGGTCACATTTATTAACCTCCTGGAAGCACTGACCATTTAAACAGGACTCTGTCTGACAGAGACAACTCCTCTACTTGTGCCTGATGGTCCTTATGCATAACATGAACCAAAAACTGAATACCATCATGGTAAGACCTCAGTTACATTATGTAAATACTGTTCCTCTTTCTAGACGAATATAATCTCTTTTTCAGTCAGATTTCTGCACTGCAGTAGCCTGACCTCTTTCAACAGAACTGATACTGAAATCTGAAAGGCTTGGATGTGATGTACATCCAGGCCTTGTTAAACAACTCTGATAATGGAAACAACATTAATTGAAGTGTCTTCTGGAAGGATGTAATGATATCCCAGTGTGAACAAACTCCAGGTCCTGTATTTTATATGCTGGTTTTTGAGATAGCTAATATGTAAGAATGAGTCTTATATCATTCTGTCTTCTGAAGGATATAGGTTCATGATACACTTTGAGAGAAAAACTGACTTTCCAGAGAGAGTAACATAAACTAGAGAGAAAACACATGGCCATTTTAAATAGCTTATGCATTTCTAAAATAATTTTCATGAAAAATATTATGTCCTAAAGGAAACATACAGCCTGTGGTGTTGATGGAAAGAGCTTATTCGCACTCAGTTTCTGTAACTTGCATAACTCACAGCTTCAGTTTTCATGAATAATGCTGTCATTCCAAAGTCATGTCAACAATAATGCCTTTACACCAATCCATAACATTGGGTGTTTTGCGTGTGCATACACGCAGTACACGGAGTTCCTTTCCAGATAATAAACCATCAGACTAAAGACTAAATTCATTTATCTTGCACCTTGACATCCTCCCATACACTAATCCATTTCCACTGGGACTGTTTTTAACAATCTGACCCTCCCAGCAATTAAGAACAGCTGCCATTTTTTTTAAACAAACCTGCCAGGAAAATATTTCTTGCTTTTCTCACAAACCTGGAATTCTGAGCCACCCTCCCACCCCCAAATTACATTGGACTGATTCCCAGGACATGTAATGTTCAGTCCTGGGCTAATGACTGGTTTAAATTTCAATAACCCACAGTTCATTAGGACCAGAAATATGTTATACCATGGTAGAGATGGGATTCCCCCTTTTCCAACAGGATATGGCCTTTTTTTATCTCTGCTAGACTTGCTAGAATATAAAATACCAGAGTTTAAAATTTAAAGTTATGTAGGTGCTGGTTAATGTTTTAAAATATTTTGTATTGGGCTGCTGCCTACAGCTGCAACTACAGCTGAGGCCCCAGTGAAGAGCTCTTGCAGAAACGTGTAGTCACAGACAGTCCTCACCATGGGCACTTCATGCTCAAAAGAGGGAGAGAAAAGAAGGGAGTTGGTAAAATGAGCCAACTGTAGTCCCAAAAAAGGCTAGTACCAAGCTGCAATTCAATGTCATGACCCAGCTCCTGATCTACTGTCCAAGCCTCATGAAAGCCTCAACTCCCCAGCTAAAAATAGTAGTTTTAACTGCATTTTCCAGTTGAAGTTGGGGCACATGAATTTGCGATCTTTAGGCAATATGGCTTTATAAGCACTGAGAAAAGTGACTTCAGCAAAGAGCTTAAAAACCCTGCAGCATGGGTAAACCAGCTTGTTCGTGTTGTGATGTAAAACACCTGCTGGTCTAAAGTGGCCTGAAGATTTTATTGCTGCTCCATGGTCAGTTTAACTCATGAAGTCAGACATATGTGACTCGTGTGCTCATCTTATTCCCACCAGCACCCAATATTTCGTTTATTTGCTCTGCTAGCATATACAAAACCTGTCTATTGAAAAGATGTCAGTACTGGTATGTTTTTTCATTTAAGCTTCACAATGTACCTGTCACCAATATTGAATTGGTGCCTGCTACTGATATATGCTTGCTGCGGTGCAAATAATCTCATATCAAGTGATATGTCAACACTTTAGGTACAAAGTGGCTTAGAGGACAGAGAGCAGAACATAACCCATCACAGGAAAAGAGGAGTAAAATGGTTGTTTAATCACTATGAGTTGAGGAGAAACCATCAAACCATATTCCTCATTACAGCATGGATGTTTTCCTCATTAAAGCAAGGGAGAAAAGAGCTTGCTTGGCCTCTGAGAGGATCCTTTGTGGATTCTCCATTTATGATTGGTGTGAATGGTGATGAAATGAAGGCCTCCGGCTCTATGACCTTTCACTGCTTTGGAAAGATGGATCTGAACAAATTTTTGCTGTGGTCACCTCTGGCCATGGTGTCCAACTCATAATGCACAAAACTACAGCATCTTAAAAAACACAGGGAGCTGAGACTATCTCTGCAAAGGTTGCAGCAAGTTCAAAATAGTGAAGAAGTGACCTTCAGAACACCTTTATGCAGAAGTCTTTGGCCCCTGTTTTTGGCATATCAGCAGCATCTCAGAATTTTTCTTAGTAAATAGAAATGAGACCGGCTTCCTAAAACTATCAGATAACAACAAAGCATTTGGCTCTGCATGCAGATATTTCTCCTTCATAGAAATAGATGTTTACACATAGCTGTTTTTTGTTTCATGCTTTCATGACTTTGTTTTCAGCAAATCATTAAAAGAGTGATGACTTACTGCACTGCTTTTTAAAATCTAGTCACAAACCACAATCGCTTACAGGAAATGGAATGTTTACTTGAGTTTATTATACAAGGGTCTGGATATGAGCTGTGGGATTTTTACACCTCATAGCAATGGTATTACAATTTATTTACATCTTCATGTTGGCAGCTGCACAAACTCTTATGAAATAGGACAATCACACCTTAGGGAACAGTAATTATAGGCAAAGGTATAAATAGTATAAAGAAGTGCATGCATTTGGCACTTAAGTCGAAGAGAATAGAAACTATTCTGGCAAATCTTCAAAAACACGGACTCTTGTTCATTATGAGGGCATGAACTAATTAAAAAGAGCTTGTCAGAATCAGCTGCATGAATAAATTCTAGTCAACTCTGGCACAGTCATGCTCCAAACCCACGAAGAGCAAAGTTGTTTTAGTGATGTCATAATTTGGACGTTCGGAGTATGATATCATTTTTGACAGAATTAATGCAGAATTAATACCATATGTATAAGCACTAATAGGTATTGAATTGGACACCCAGTGATAAGTCTATGTTGGTTTCCAGAGCAACAGTCTGTTTTATTTTCTTCAGAATACTTACATTAATATAATGTTAGAAGGCAAATTCAAAATGCATTTCAACACTTCTATAAGAAAGCATTTAAGTTTTACATATCTACCTCTATTTCAAAAGATGCTTGCCTAAGAAAAGCAATTAAACTTCAGTGCTATATTTTTAATAGTGACAAAATCAGTGTTGTGAGAGAATAATTTTAAGGCGATTGTAAAAATTTTCACCATTTGATAGCTGGGTAGAGAATTCCTCTGAGAATTAGTGGCTTCATTTNATATTTGTTCTTATAAAAGGAATCCCAGAGTTAAAATGTAGTTGCATTTTGCAGCCTTTTAGTTCCTAGTTACTGTCAGTGACCAGGTGTTACTCTTTCTCAAGTGCTTTGGCTGACTCCCATCTCCTTTCTTTCCCAACCTTGATATATTAAATTCTTTCACTGTTATCCGTGGTGGTTCTTAAGGTCTTCCTCTTCAGTTTTTCTTCCCCCCAGGACACAGTTATAGTTTGAGGATTTATGGCTGAAACAGGCTGAACTAAAGAGCTAGTGAACAGAGGTAGTGTAGGGTTATGGCAGAGTTTGCTGATGGAGCTAAACATAAGAAATAAAAGCAAAAGTTAACCCTGGGGTGAGAGAAGCTCTCTTGATACTGAGTACTAGTGTAGTAAACTCAGAAAAGGAATTTAACACCAACAATGGTAAGAGTCGCATGTGAGGAAACAGTCTTCATTCTACATTTATAGGGGAGGGATTTGAATTAAATGTTAAAAAGAAGAAAAATATTATGGAGTTATAAGTGTATGAGAAAGTCAGCTCCATATTCAGCAGTAATAGGAAGAATAAATAAATTAGAAAAGAAAAGAAGGAAGAATAAACAAATTAGAAAAGAAAAGGTAGAGAAGCAAAGAGGAACTCTTTTTGTCCATGTGCATCCCTGGTCTCCCCAGTGAGGCTGTAGAGAAAAGGCTAAAGAAAGGGAGAATGACAAAATGGATATTGAAAAATCAGGAATAGCTTCCATGTGAAGAATAATTATGTAGACTTGGACCCCTTATCCTAGAAGAGAGGCAACTGAAGTGTAATGATTGCAGACAAAGACAATGTCTATTGAGCATATCACCAAGGCACTCCCAGAATAAGTGAAATAAATATTATCATATGAAAATGTCACATCAGGGTCAAAATAAATAGGGAATGAATAATTTAAATTAATTATTTTGGGGTGTAATTTTAGGGTAGAGTTCATTGCCATTGTTTAGGTGTGTCAGAAAATGATACACCTGAATGAAGATTATATAGAAATTAGTTTTAATGCTACAGACTGGATTTGGGTCTTACTGCATACTACATCTTGTTAATGGTCTTGCTTTGTGTCTGTCTGCAAGTTATTGTCCAGGCTCTTCTGACAAGGAGGGAAATTGCAAATCAATATGCCTTCTATTTATTCATGTACTGAACAGTACTTCAGTGTGCCTGAGAGGGTGGGCATGGCCAGGAGTAGACAGAAGGACAAATTTTGAACGCAATAGCTTTTTGGTGGTGGGGAAATAAGCAGGTTTATCATATGCAATGACTTTGTTCTGTTTAGGCACTAAGATGGATATGGATTCAGGGCTGATTTACTGACAAGAAATCTGTCTCACATCATCCTGCACCACTAGAAGTCCATAACTTGCCCTTCTGACCACAGCCAGAATCACTGCCCAAAGAAAGTCAAATGATGCCCTAAAGGTGTTTATTCTCTCTCTCAGCTGAGTGCTCACTGCCAATAGTCTGGTCCAGGGCTAATGTGCTTTATGGAAACATTTGTAGTTGTCCATGGTTTTGCAATGGGTACAGTATGTCCTGGAGAAATACAGGGTTTGGTTTTCAGAAAAGATCGCTGCAAATGAAGTCAAGATAAGGAGAAGATCTGAAGTATCTCTCCACTTTCTTGCTGATGATTAAAAAACAAACCAAAATAATTTTCAACTTTCTATAATACATCTCCTGATTTTGTTTGACTCCTTTCCAAGTTCTGTGGTTTTAAACAAAGAACAAGTAACAATGTGGAAAGCAAACCAGTGTTCATTGCACTTGCACCTGCCTTGGATTCTACCCTTTTGTTTTCATATTACCCTTCTAGGTTTCTGATAAATTCCTAATATATTCCAGTCTACCTTTTCATCATCTACCCACAAAAACACAGATCCACATGGGAGGTTTCTCAGAATGCATTAAGTATGCAGGATTCCTTTATTGCTTAAGTAAGAAAAGCAAACTATCTTTTACAGGGAAATCAGAGCATCAAAGGGGGAAGCAGAAAGATTTAATTATACAGTAGCTGCACATTTGTTGCATCTAGTGGAAGGATTTTGCTTTAGTTCAACCTCAAAGATTTTAGATACTGTAATATGCAAGGAAAAAAGACAAGGACAGTGAGGAACAAGCAAGTTTTTTTTCTATTTCAACAACACCAAACCAAACTCCTATTTCTTTAGATGGTCCTGTCTTAATTTATGCACTTTAAAATTGAATGGTACTCACAAAACCTGTAACTCCTTCCACTTCTAGTGATACAGATATTTTTGGTTGAGTATATAATATCCTGAGTGACTTTATTTCTCATTTTATAGTATTTCTCCCAAGCATAAATATCAATATGATTACAATTCTTGTATTTCTGTTTCCCTTGCTATGATGGTTTCCAAATTTTCAGTAGTCCCATTTTTTTTTGTATCCCGGCATATTCCCTACATGGGAAAATTTTTGCACAGAGGAATGTTTTACATTTGCTCTTAAGCTGGAAAAGTCTGGACTTGTTTTGCCTTGGGGAAAGGAATAGGATGGTCAGAGTTATATGTGGAAACATTGCAAGTATCTGTGTCTGTGGGTGAAACGTGGCCTCAGTGAAGAAAAAATTCTATATTCTTTTTTGGGTTAGAGAATTTCCCCCATTACCATGAACAGAAAAACCCATGAAGGTCTTGAGGTAGCCAGGCCACAGAATAACAGTAACATCTTGTAATGACTCACTTTATGTGTTCATTAGCCATGAATTGGTGTGTGAGAGGGAGAGAGGACTTAATCCATTTTTGGAGACATAGCCCTACTGACTAGCATTGTAATGAAATGTAACTGTATATTTCCCCACAGACTCGGTAACTGAAAGACAGTCCAGTCTGGGATTTTTAAACATGATATTCAAATATGATTTCATTTTCTATTTGGTATGTGGCTCTGAAGTCCAGGCTAATATCCCACTTGGGCTTTACTTAACAAACTCTTCTTGTGTGTTTCTTACCCTGCTTATACGTTGCTTGAACTAATTCTCCCCTGAAGTTCCACTACTATCAACTTGTGAAAAAAGTGTTATTAAACATGAGGAACCTGTCTGAAACGTCTGGGTTTGAATGCAGCTGGTTTAATTTGCACTGAGCATTGTGATAGGTAAGTGATTCTTCACCCTCTGCAAACATCCCCCCGCCCTCCCACCTCCATAGACATTCCAAAATATGATCCCAGACTCCTGAACATGGTAATTAGATGTGGGGTTGTACACTTTCATGTCACACTGACTTTAGAGCATTAGCATCTTCCAGATGTTCATGTACAAATGAAGGAGGAGCCAGTGACCATGGGCTTTTATCCTGGTCCCTCTGAAGTCACCTGAAAATTTTCCATAAGCATAATCAGTGCCATTAGAACCCTGAAAAGAAGGTAAGACCAATGTAAATGCATAATAATGTTATTTATCACAATTAAAATTGAGAATACTGTTCAGTTCTTCAGCAACCTAAGCAACAGGTAATTGAAGATTTCACTTTCCCAGGGAAATAATTTTTTTTTCCTGGCCTCGTATAATTTTCTTTCACACTTTTTACTATGTCCAATGTATATTAGGAGATTTTTTTAAAGAGACCTGTCTTTTTTATGATCCTTTTGATATGTTTTTTTAAAAATATGTACTTTTAATGGGTTTAATATGTTGAGAGAATGGGAAAGGCACCAGTAGGGCAAAAATTGTAAACAGATAAATAATGAATACAAATACATAGAGTACATGGTTATCCTCAATGTCAATCCAACCATGTTAACAAGGGTCTCTTTGAAGAGACTGTATAACCTTCTCCTGACCTTTAAAAGAGAAATGCCCAAGCTTTGCTTAGTTGAGAATCATACTTTACTTCAAATGAGTAATTTAACATGTTGGCTAATAAACTTGAGCTGCATTTTATTTCAAGTTACATTTCAAGTCGAGTCTGTTTAGAATTTCCAGACCTTTTGATACATAGCAGCTCATTATAAATGTTATGAGAGTTCTGCTGGATATTTCCATCTTTAAGAGGAAAACAATTTCAAGCCTGAGAAAAAAAATGTTAAGTACAACATAGACTTGCAAAACAGAAGGCTGACTTGGACATCAAGCATCCAGTCCCCTGTATGCTAAGTAACCATAAAAGTCCCACTTCTGAATTGGTTAAACATCTTAAAAAAGAAAAAAAAATTACTGCAAATTTTGTCTGTTTTAACACTTGTCCAGATGCTCCACTGACATGTAGAGTCTGTCTTTTATTTTATTTTATTCTATTTATTTCCCAGCTTAAATGAGCTGGCTAATAACT